>JAWPHD010001052.1:0-363101 GCA_037043455.1 Cyrtodaria siliqua
AGACACACAGGTGAGTTTGTACACACAGGTGAGTTCAGAAACACAGGCACATGCGAGTTCAGTCGGCAGGTCGTGGGTTTGAGTCCCCTGAACGCGTCATACCAAAGACTTTGAAAATGGAGTAGTCACTTGTAACCCTTGCCTGATGAGCAAAATAATGGGTAGTGCTACGACTGATTGACCAGTGTCAGAATAATGTGACTGGGTGGGTGGGGGTATCATGTCTACTTACGGCGTGGTATTCCAGTTTTGCAGCACTATAAAGAAAACCATTGAGTTCGCTGCTTCAAGTGGACACCATTATCACATCACACAACAACACACAAGAATAAAAGTCAAGAACCTTTGTGTCCTATAATCGTCGGAGTAGGACGCCTGTCGTAGGTGGAGGGGACTATAATCCTTAGAAAAACACGCACACCCTACATGTGAATTCAGACACACAGGTGAGTTCAGACACACAGTCCAGGTTTAGCCACCACAGGTGAATTCAGACACACAGGTAAGTTTCGTACACACAAATGAGTTCAGACACACAGGTAAGTTCAGACACACAGGTGGAGTTCAGACTCCGACAGGTAGTTTGTACACACAGGTCAGTTCATACCCACAGGTAAGTTCAGACACACAGGTGATTTTGGAGCCACACATGTCAGTTTGGACACACAGGTAAGTTCAGACACACAGGTGAGTTCAGACAAACAGGTAAGTTCAGGGACACCGAGGTGAGTTCAGACACACAGGTGAGTTCAGACACACATGTCAGTTCACAGACACACAGGTGAGTTTTGACACACAGGTAGAGTTTGGACACACAGGTAGAGTTTTGGACATACAGGTAAGTTCAGACACACAGGTAAGTTCTAGACACACAGGTGAGTTGGACAAACCTGAAGTGCCAGGTTAGAAATAAACATTCTTCTAGGTCCTACTCCTGGAGCTTGTTTTTATTTTGACTACCCAGCTCTATTTTAAGAAAGACTCTCGCACTGATTCTCTGACTCTCACCATTCGTAATTATATGATGTAATCTTTCAACCAATGAGATGGAAGATCGACCTTATGTTTTACTTTTGCCTTCAAGCTGGAGATTGTCAGAAGTGAAAAAAAAGTCGAGTGAAATACATGTGATAGTGAAAGATTTGTTCTCTCTAGGCTTACCTTGAGCACCTGGTCTGGTGTGATATCAAAAATAGTATTGAGTTGTTTAATGACCACATCTGGCCTGGCGCCCTTCAGATCTATCTTATTCAGGACTGGGTAACACTGTAAGTCTCTCTCGAATGCCAAGAAGAAGTTGGCAACTGTCTGGGCCTGCACTCCCTGTCATATACACAATAAGAACTAAGGGATGCATGGCAAAAACAAATATATTTGCTTTAGTTATGTGAACAACAGAGCAATGTGAACAACAGAGAATGTTTGTTGTTTGTCTTCATGTTTGAAATCAATTTTCAGCACATTTTAGGCTATGTATTACTGTCGATTTTTAGTGGTGGAGGCAGACCTTCAGCTTATTTCTGGGTAGAACCGGTACGGAAAACCTTTCGTAAGAATCAACACTTCTCTGCTTATAAGGCGAGCTTTCAGTGGGGGTTATTATGACTGATTGTGACAACATAGAATTGTTCTGAATGTGTTTAAAAACTGCCCCTTAATGACATATGTTGTAAACTTATTTATTTGACATTGATTGTAACAAAAACTCTCTGAAATTATTTAATCTCTCTCGATGATTTTCATGGGTAGAACTAGTACTAAGCAAATACAGATAAAGTATCTTGCTCAGAGACACAACGCATGTGGGTCATGGCTGGGATCGAATCCACAGACCTTTTCGATTGTGGGTTCCAACGCTCTACCACTAAATCACAGTGCTCCATTGTGCTTACCATGCCTGTACTTGTAGTATCTATTTAAAGACATTTCTACAGCTTTTTCTGCATAACAGATTTTCTTTAAACTTTTTGTACAGTAAGTCTGTTATATATATAGACAGAAAAGGCAAAATTAATGTAGTAGGTCACCATGATTGTTAAAATTTTAAAAATAATTTGTAATGCCACCGTCATGTCAATCTGTCCAAAAAGTGGAACAAGTCCATGAAATAGCTAAATTAGACATTTGTGAAGTCTAATCATTTATTCATTGGTCACAAGTCTACTAAAATTGTATTAAAGTAAAGAACATTTAATTACAATAACATTTAAAGCTCATCGTCATGTAAAACCTATATTTTTTTATCAAAATCTGTCGAGACCATTTCCTCAATTTAGTGCACAAATTAGCCCATAATGATACAATTGCCTTTTTTTTTGTATGTTCCCAATAACAGAATTTGTTTAAACTTTCTAAGCCATGAGTTTAACATATATAAAAACAAAATGTGCAATAAAAATGATAGGTCCCCATGCTTGTTTAGAAAAAAAATAGAAACCTACTCCTATGTTAAAAGGCCAAGTTTTGTATGAAATTATACAGAAATGGTATATTTTCCTTGTTTGTTATGCTCCTAATAACAGTAATTTGTTCAAACTTCTAGGCACTTATTTAGGAACATATATTTAGACAATGATATGCAATTAATGTATAGGTCACCATGCATATTGAATTTAATATTAGTTTTTGGAACCTTACCATTACGCTTAAATTTTTAATTTTGTTGGGAATTTTACAAAATGCTATATTTTCCTATTTATGTATCTAGATAATAGGCCTTTATTTAAATAAAGACAATAAAAAAATTCAAAAAAAATAAAATTTCAATAAAAAAAATAATTCAAAAAATAAAATTCCAAAAAAAAAAATTCAATAAAAAAGAAAAAAGAAAAAATACAACTAGACATCAAAAGCAACATTCCTGTACATTTGTAGGAAAATCCTTCCAATAGTTTTAGAAGAGAAGTCGCCCAATGAAGCTGCGCATGGAAAACTAACCGGAAAATGCTTAAAAAGACATTAATATGTTGTATTTCCTCAATATATTTCACTTCTAGTTCCACGTTATACTCGATTCATGATTATTACAAGGTGAGCAATTACCAGAATGTATACCCTGCTTGCACGTTAACGGTCAAACACATATTGCTGGAATGTGTAGACTTTGATCCTATGCGTCAAAGGTACTACAATGTTAATACTAAGACCGAGTTATTTAATACTATAGATTTTAGGTCTAGTTTTAGATTTCCTGAAGGAAGTCAGTATATATAAATCATTATAATATGTTCTTGTATTTATCTGACTTTTTATAGACCCGATTTTCGGGCATTTGTTGTTTTACATATATACTTTGTATTACTACCATATCATCCCTTATTTTTTAATATTTTTATCTTTATATATTTACATTAATTTTTAATTAATTCCTTCATTTGCTTCATCTTTCGTCAGTTTTTGGGCGCACAATATGACCTTTTTATGTGTCGACGTGCCGTAAAAACACCATTCATTCAGTCCAATTTCTAGTAACTTTTGTATCCAAGCTCTTACACAGTGGCAGAAACCATGTGACATTTTATTTGAGTTCATGGCTAAAAACTGTCAACAAAGCACAAGAATTCAGGTATACATCTGCTTCAATAATTTTCATAATATTTAAGAGAATGCACACATCTCCTACAAAGTGAGCTTTTTCCTCTGCCACAAAAGATAATTGATTCATCCAGTACTTCTGAGATAAGCCCTCCCAGGTCTTGGTAATAAAAGAAAGAAGAAAGCGTATGAACGTGTAAGGTTTCGCCACCATGTATAAATTCATACCTTTTAACTGAATTGGATTTTATAGTCGCTCAACAGCTAGGTCATATGGCGACTTTCCTGCTTCTATTGGCGTTGTAGGCACCTGGGTAGAACCACAGACATTTCGCAAGCAGCTGGATAGCTTCCTCACATAAAGATTCCCATGAGGGATGGAACTCATAGCGGTGAAGGGCAAATGATTTCAAGCCAGAGACTCTAACAACTTGGCCACAGATGCCCCCAAAACTTTGAACATTTTAATTCACATACCTGATTTGCATCCACTAGTAGAATAACACCTTGACACGCTGCCAATGACCTTGGCACTTCATAGTTGAAGTCAACATGATCCTGTATTACAACACATTTAGTTCAGATAATAATACTTTCTAATTTTAAACCATTTTCAACCAAACATTCAGGTTCAGTGTGGTTACTTTAATTTTTAAGTTTAAATATGGAATGCTATAATATATCTATTTACTCCTGCCCCAGGTCTACATCCTTAATTTCACAAAGACTTACCCATGTAGCACTGATCTTGACCTCACCATGACCCCACTATGACCTTGATTTGTACCCACTATGACCTTGACTTGACCCACTATGACCTTGACTTAACCCACTATGAACCTGACTTGACCCCACTATTAGCCTTGAACTGACCCCATCTATGACCTTGACTTGACCCCACCATGACCTTGACTTAACCCCACTATGACCTTGACTTAAAACCCCACTATGACCAGGACCTATGAACTGAACCCACTATAGCCTTGATTCTGAGCCCCACTATGACACGGACTTGACCCCACTATGACCTTGACTTGACCCAACTATACTTGGAGACAGGATCCAAGTCTCACAGCTTGAAGTTCATGTGAAGCATATACTCAAACTGTTTTAAAGTGTGAAAAAAATGTTGGAGACAGACATTCTCCATATCGCATGGTCATGTGATCAGTATCCTAATGGCCATGTAACCCAAGTCTCCAAATGGCCATGTAATCAGTATCCAAATAGTTCATGTGGTCAGAATTGGGCGGTCATAGTGAGCAGTAATGGACCCAAGGGCTGACATGGCCCAGTGATAGTGTGATGGACTTCAAGCTGGAGGAACCGAGTTCAAGTGTCACTGGCGCCACTGGGTATTTTCTTGGGGAAAACATGTTTTCTATTGTATGAGAAAGTAAACTAGATGGTCCCTTGAAACGCAGTCTATTCTCTCAGCATGTTAAAGAGCCATAGAATCTATTCCTTACTAAGAGCAGGACATGTTGCCGTATTCCTAGTTATCCTCTGGGGGCAGCTCTAAATAACCTACCATATATTTCTAATTAGGGCCCAGGGGGCATGTCATTATCTGAAAGTGGGGGCGCTTATTAGAACGCTTATCCTAAGCCAGTTTACGTTTTAATTTCCTTATATAATGCAAAAAAATGTTGTGTTACTGAAATATGGAATTAAATTCATAAGTGAGTGTATACTGTTTCTTGAATTTTTAACCAATTTTCTTGGATATTAACCACTTTATACACCTACAGGTAAGATTTTTTTTTTTTCAAAGTTAGGTGGGGTGTGGGTGCTAATTGGAGGGGGAGCGCAAATTAGAAACAATACAGTATGTGTTAATGAGACGTTAAACAATAAACCATTAGTAACGGACCAATAATACTGATTATCGAACTGGCATACGCGTGGTATTCCATCTACTAAGTACATTATGGGTGTATAGTGGTATACTTTAATATGAGGATCAGCCTTAAAAAAATATTTGTTGCCGTTTCCCTACCCAGGAATTCATAAATGAGTACCGTAGGTAGGTAGGTGATTGTATTTTTTTGGCCAATGATAGTAAATACTTTAAGAAATTAAGAAAGACATACTGAAGATAACATGTAGCAACAACAAATAATATATATTCTTAAAGAATTGCTGTAAAAGGTTTTGGGTTAGGCCCTTTTTCGTCAGTAGTAGGGAAACAGCTAACCAACAATTTGTTATGGTCGGCCCTGAGAAATATACAGCTTATATAGATACGAGTGTATCGATGAGGTTGAGGCATATATCTGGTGCCATTGTGGGTATAGAAGAGGTGGCTGTGTTTGCCTTCACTGTGATGGGTGTATAGTGTATACAGCTTATATACATACGTTTGTATCGATGATGTGTGTATAGTGTATTACAGCCTATATACATACGGGTGTATCGATGATGGGTGTATAGTGTATACAGCCTATATACATACGGGTGTATCGATGATGGGTGTATAGTGTATACAGCTTATATACATACGGGTGTATCAATGATGGGTGTATAGTGTATACAGCCTATATACATACGTTTGTGTCGATGATGGGTGTATAGTGTATACGGCCTATAATCATACGGGTGTATCGATGATGGGTGTATAGTGTATACGGCCTTATACATATATACATACGGGTGTATCGATGATGGCTGTATAGTGTATTACGGCCTATATACATACGGGTGTATCGATGATGGGTGTATAGTGTATACGGCCTATATACATACGGGTGTATCGATGATGGGTGTATAGTGTATACGGCCTATATACATACGAGTGTATCGATGATGGGTGTATAGTGTATACAGCCTATATACACACGGGTGTATCGATGATGGGTGTATAGTGTATACGGCCTATATACATACGGGTGTATCGATGAGGTTGAGCATATATCTGGTTCCATTGTGGGTGTAGAAGAGGGAGGCTGTGTTTGCCTTCACTGTGATGCCTCGTTCCTTCTCCACCTGCAGTCTATCTAACACCTGCTCATTCTTCGCGTTCTTCGAGATCACACCTGCGAGATATCTCAATTTATTGAACAGTGATTTCTTAAAAGGACAAACAGCAATCTCGAAATGTGTATCAAGCATTGAAATTAACGTCTCAATTTATTTATCCAGCCTCGTTTTGACTTTTAACCTGCCTGCATATAATTAAAAAACTTCTTATATTATTGGTTCAATATTATCAACAATTAAAAATATGCAGAATAATTTGCTTTATACATGTACTATTCTCGTAATTAAGATTAATGATTGAACAAATGCAAGTTATGTAGAAGAACGGGACGCCGTGAGTTTTTATAAATCAAGATTTCCATATGACCCTTTAAATGGTGTACATCAGGCTTCTTCGAGAACAATCCAAATTTTCAAAATGTTCCACTTCATGATAAAAATGTCAAATCAATCAGAATGTTGTGTTACAGTTAGCATCGTTTTATTCAGATCAAGTATTTCAATTCACCATAGTTTAACCCTTAACTCACTAAGCACGACTATAATAGCCTATGCATCCATTGTAAACCCAGATCAGCCTGTGAGTTAGATCAGGGTTTACAATGTCTGGCTGCTGATCAGTCATTTCCCCCAAAACACCCTTTGTCACATAAATGGAATGGTCTTAATTCAAAAAAAGAACAGTTCATTATATATAGTCAGAGTTCAATTGTATTTCTGTCGAAAAAATTCCAATACTCTTTGAAAAGTTGATTTTATGATAGTATAGATCCTATTATACAAGAAATCCGTTGGCAACATTTTTTTCAGTCACCACAATGGTGACCATCTTGAAATTCAAAATGGCCACCATTTCTTATATCTAGTTACTAGTTGTGCAGTGATTGAGCTTAAATATTGAGACAACAATGCAAACTGAAGCTATTTTTTATTACATTCAATAATGTTCAATGATGTTAAAAGAGTGTTGTATTATATGTAAGTTTTAAAATGCTTATTATTTTACCAATTCTACGTATTTTTTAAAGCTGAAAGTTGGTTACAGTTTATTTTCAAGATATTATACTCGCATTATTGTGTAAAGTTGATTCTGATTCACTTTATATTCTTTCTGTACCTATTCTACCTAACCCACCATTTTTATTACATTAATACTGTAATGAACTCTGAGGGTACTGCTGTTGATGTGTGTTTGGGGAGAAGGGGTGGGGTAATGTCGCACTGATGGGACTTCCCATTTAGACTTGTATAGTTATATTATACACCTATTTTCCAATGCTGCCTGGTCATCGAAAATGCATGAAAAATGTGCTTATTTACTGCTCATTGACTGATCTAGGTTTGAAGTAAAATACCGCTTAAGCTGGTGCCACAGCGCGTTAGAGGTGTTGCTTCTAACATTACCTTTCATGAACAGACTCAATTAAACCGAGCCTGCTCCTTTATACTCTTGGTTATGTTTATTGCTTCCAAAGGATCTCCCTTATCTGTATTTATTTATTTACACATAGTCATTGTGCCTGCATTACTGTTTGCTTTACTGCTATATCATCTATGATCAAGTATTTGTTATCCCTTGCCATGTTCAGACCCCCATCATCTTGGCTTTATACTAGATCTTCTAGAGAATGGATGCGTTCACTTTCGTTCTGGCAGTACAATAGATTGCTATCATCTTTTATTACCACGTAATTGATCTCCAAAAACTAATAGTTTGAACCAGTTTTACCGAGATCTAAACTCCTTTCATATTTATCGACAACAAGCATCCATGTCAGGAGAGATGGTGTGTCTTCATTTGGTGCATGTGTGGTTTCCTTCAGCTTTGGCTTCCTCATAAAGTCATTCCTAGTGAGGAATTTGACTTTAAGTCATTTTGACAAAGATATTGGCAGTACCCTTTATTTGTCTTCAAGAAATCTCAACTTTATTTTTTTTTATTGATTTTCTGTTTCAGTGGTACTTGTTTTGTTTTCTTCTTGGTCAGGATGGTAGACAAATAATTTCCTTAATATTAAACGGATTAAATTTCAGCTCATCATTTAGCGTGTCTATTGCTTTAAACTGACCTGATGGAAGTTGATGGTGCCTCTGCTGTGAAGATTGTCTGGTATGTCAAAGGATAGTGTGCTTTGGTGAGCAACTAGCCAACTCTGGTGACCAAAAAACAAAATCCAGGATCGTTGCTGGCTAAATTGCTAAATCATCTACACTTTTAAAACTTCTTTTGGTGTTTCTGGGAATGGTCCGTACCAATAGGTTTGAACTACATACTGTACTTTGAAAATACAAACTAGTCTGCATTAAGGGTGAGCCAAACATGTTGGTCAGTTTCCTTGGAGTCATGGTTTGCATGAGAAAAAATGTGTGGCTAGCTCTTCCAGTGACAAAATAATGAAACTATTTCTCCAAATTCAATAACACATATTCTGTCAATATATTCTGGTCAATGGTCAGGTCAATATATTTCGTTGAGTCTCCTTCTGTACATGTGGGTTATCTGATTTCAATGTGTGGCACGTGCACCTCTTGAAGCCATAACTCTGCAAGTTATTGTTGTGCTATTTCACTGGCTTCAAAGACTATGGTGTAATTGCTTCCAGGGATGATTTGGTATGACACAACATCGCTTTACAATGTGGATTTTATCCATAGATTTTAAATGTCATTGAATTATATCGTATTCCATAGGCAAATAAACTGCTGTGGTGGGAACCAGGTAGAAGACCCCGTTTTCTGCTGTAATGTTCATTCAGAAATTACAATATCAATGCTCGCTTATAGAGGTCCATACTGACCTTGCTATTGCTTTCTTGACACTCAGTTTGGCTTAGTTTGTAGAGATTTCCAAGGACAATTTTCAGTCACAAACTGGTGAATTAATAATCGGAAGAGCGTGATGTTGGTCAGAGCTTGTATAATCTGAATCTTTAGTGTGACAATGGAGTTGTAGGCTCTTAATACTGACATGGCTGGGCCTTTTCTTTCCGCTGTGGTATCTTCAACGGATGTAAGTATATCAGTTCATTGACCTTGCTAGTGCTGTCTTGGCACTCAATCTGATTTAGTAGAGATTTTTAAAGACAATATTCAGATCTGGTGAATTAATGATAGGAAGAGCATGATGTTGGGCAGAGCTGGTGTAATCTGAATATTTAGTTGTGACAAGGGAGTTGTAGGCTCTTAATACTGCCATGGCTGGGCCTTTCGTATCCACTGTGGTATCTTCAACGGATGTAAGTATATCAGTTTGTTGTATGAATCAAGCAATCAGCAGCAGCATGTCGTGTTTTGGAGCAGCAACTACTTCATCTTTGTGTTGTCACATTGTGTACTGTTCATAATGTGTATTCCTTCTATAGTAGATGGTAACAGTACAATCACTGTTTCAGTAACATCGTTCAGTGATTCATTATTCATACTAATAAGGTCCAATGCCCAATGTTTATCTCTAACAGTGTCAGTATATTGATTTAAACAATCTTATAAACTGACACAGTTGTCTCATGGAGTGAGTTTCGATCATCAGGGCCACGTTTTATTAAACATCTTACGATAAGTCTCACATTTTAAAAATGTTCACATTTTTGCACCTAAGCGTACACTGTAGACAAGTATGTGTTCATTATGTGAAGAAATATCAAATGTATAAGAAAATGAAATGAAATCGCGTTCATTTGTGAACTGTAAATCAAAGTAAAGAATTGAAGAAATTAACTTACGATCAAAATTGTCGTAAGTAATTTCATAAAATCGGGCCCTGGAGTATCAACCTTTTTTGTGTAGGTTATCAGCGCTTGCTCGTTTAAAACCAATGGCAATATGTACGTCTACCATAAACTGGTCATTCTCCTCAATGCAGGGCTTTTTTCCACAAAATTGGGAAGGGGCCCAGGCCTGTCCATTTTGGGGAAAAAGAACGCACTTATTTCTCATTTTGGGAAAAATACAAGGTTTCATAAATTAAGTAAATATGACATTAATATACTTTATTTATATTGTCATCCATTATTTACCATAATTATTAACTTTTCCAAGTCGGAATTTACTTAGCAGACAAAAACACACTGCAGAATTCATGCTTTTTCTCAAATTCTGAGAGACTGCTGTTTTCCGATTGGGAAATATTTCTGCCACAGTTGGGAAAAAACAGTCCAATTTTTGTTGGGAGAGGCCTTTTACAGGCCTCTGTTATATAAGGTAAAAAAGCCCTGCAATGCATGTTTTATACTAACTTTGCTGATGTACAGAAGTCTACCATAAACTGGTCATTCTCCTCAATGCATGTTTTATACTAACTTTGCTGATGTACTGTTTTATACTAACTTTGCTGATGTACTGTTTTATACTAACTTTGCTGATGTACTGTTTTATACTAACTTTGCTGATGTACTGTTTTGTGATTCTGATGTCTCATTTAAGAATTTGTTAAATAATGTCGAGATCTCTTGTATTTCTTGATAATTGTCCGTGTCAGTTAAATAAAACAGACTGTGATTGGTCAGTGATTTGGTCAACAAAAAGTCTAGGTATTCTGAGACTAATGTTTACCAAAGTGATAAATTGATTTAATTAAATTCAATGATTGAAATAGAAACACTTGAGCATTTTAAAAATATGACTGATATGTAAACTAATCTAGGGGAGGGAAGGGGTCGGTGGGCTGGTGGGTGGGTGGTGGCTCTTTGGACCCCAAAATGAACAGTTCCTCATTATAAATGGCACTTGAATAGCAGTTTCAGGCAAGGGAATGTCATATATGGCTACCAGATACGAGATATCAGGGTAGTCCAAAAGGGTATAACGTAAGTGTATGCGGAAATGAGTTGACTGTGACTTAAAGATCAAATTACCCTGGTACTGTAAAAGTTGTAAAATCTAATATATGTATTATCACTATTTACTATGCAAACATGTCTTTTGATATATGTATCAGAAATAGAGTGAAAACAAACAGATTTCTATTTTTTTACTTCTTGAGATATAAATTATTAAAAAAAAATGTTTTTTTCTTCAAATTATCTCCCTTTTTAAACAAAAGCATCCTTCTCTTGAACAGATAAATGCATATAAATAATCCTATATAGTATGCAATGTGATTAATATTAAATAATCACACAACAACTAATCAATATTGATGGTAAAGAAGGTGAAATGAATATTATACTGACAATCAAAAGCAAGACTGGCAGCTTGCCAATGTATTTCTTACAGTTCTGTGTTTAAATAAGATATTTCGGAAGAGTAAAGGAAAACATTTCACAGTTGCCTTATTTTTCACATTTGGCCCCAGACTAATATATGTAGGGGGTTTGATGGTTAAGAATAAAATCCAGCTTAAAAGGCTTAACCTAAGCAGATCAATGGAAACTAATATTTTAATTGTCTGCCTAAGTTCCAAGTGTTTATATTGAGATCTGTAAATTATTTTAATAATATGTACAAAAATACTGATAAGGGACATGCTTTGGAAGCAACAAACACAACCAAGAGAATAAAGCAGCAAGATATTTGTTACTTAGTTGTACATATTCAAAACATCGGTAACCATTCCTCATACCGAACTTGTAATTGTAAATACTTTAAAGAAATAACAATCCAGACTACAATGCCATGTGTAACCTGTACCTGTAGTTTCGAGGAGTCTGTCTGCCAGCGTACTCTTGCCATGGTCGACATGAGCGATAATACAGAAGTTACGAATATTCTCCGGGGGAAAGTGTGATAATTCAAAATCTTTTAATTTTTCCTGAAATTAAAAAAGTACTGAAATAAAAGGTATTCAGTATATTACAGTTCATTCAATGAATTACGATTTATCTGAGAGAGATATTGACACAATAATTTTAAATACTATAACACAGGTGAATTATTTAGAGATTATTTAGACACATTTTTACAGATTATTTAGACATAAGACAATATTTAGAGATTATTGAGACATTAAGACACATTTTAGAGATTATTTAGACATAAGACACTACTTAGACATTATTTAGAGATTATTTAGCCATAATACACTATTTCGAGATTATTTAGACATAACACATATTTTAGAGATTATTTTAGTCAAAAGATACTATTTACTATTTAGAAACTATTTAGAGATTATTTAGACATAAAACACTAATTTTTTTCCGAGTGAGCAGATAATCATTACATTTTGACATCTGTCTTGACTCCTCATTGGAAGTTTACTTCTGATAAAGACTGTAACGTCGACCAAATGTGTGTGCATTTCATAAATTATTACATAGATTGTTACTCAACTTCTTCCTGAGTTAGTAACAAAAAATATTCCAGAATATCCTGATCACCTAATCAATAACATACATGTACATGGATTGTTTTTAAAAAAAGTGTAAACATAAGACTGGTACAGATCAGGATGGTATCTACCGAATGATAACTTATATATGCAGGGTATCAGGGTACTACAGAAGAGCTAAGCGACTCGATATTTATTAATATTATAAGCAGGTCTGCCAAAACTTGTTAAAGCAAATTCCAGAGATTTTTTAAAATTTAAGATTTAAAGTGCATTTTAAAATGGAAATTTGGAGCACGTGACTTGGTTTTTGCACTTAATTATTTTTAGAGGGCAAATTTAAATTATTTATTTTAATAATACTGATGCATTGTTTGATTGTTATAAAAATAAATAGATTAGCATACTGTACTTCAACATCAGGGGCGTAGCCAGGCAAACTCCTGTACGCCCGTGCGTACTCTAGAAAATCGAATGCGAAAAAATAAGTGCTTATTTTTTAAAATCAGCAATAAAAATTGAAGGTGGGTATGGGGTGAGGCACTTTTTTTAAAAACACAACGAATGGAGGCAAAAGCCTCCAAAATCTCGCTCAAATGAAGCCACAAACCTCCGAAATTGCACTCAAATTTCAAAAATTTCCCTGGAAGGACCCCCACCAACGCAGGAGGAGGACAGCCCCTCCCGCACCCTCCCACAGGGCGTATTCTATAAAAGGCTCTGGCTAAGCCTCTGAACATGCCCAAAAATAGTTTGTTTTAGAGAGGACTGCGTAATTCGGTTAGAAAGACTTGGTTTAAGTTCTACCACAACTGTTTTTTCATGAAAGAGCACCTACTTTCTACATCGATGTGTGCTTAATGCAAAGTCTTCATAACTTTTATACAAATTTTAATCATCGTTAGCTGTTATAGTGATACCACAAATAAGGTGTTGCTAGTTCCTCACACTTGTTATTTCAGTTAGATTGACCAATCGAAGCAGCCACAGATATACTGCTGCTATTACACATGTCGTTATGTCACTGAACTTATTATGCAGTTAGTTGTTAATTGTATATTATGTCAAGGCATTACGCGAATGACCCCCATTGATTCAACACTGGTAAATACTTCTCAGACTAGGGAGCGTAACAGAACCAATTCGTAAAATAGCCGATATCATGAACATTTAGTTTTCATGGAAAATCAGGAGATTGTGCACTTAAATCCAGATTTCTGGAGAGCGACTGAAAAATCCAGATAATCCGGATTTTATCCGGAGATTTGGCAGGCCAGACTAGGTAAGTTACTGCCTTAAGTTACAAGCTTCAGGCAGCTTAAACAAAGGTCAAGGTCACATATTGAGGTCAAAGGTGAAACGAGTAAAATTTATGTCTCTGTCGTAACTTTGAAGTGCTGAAGGGAATCTGATGAAACTTCCCACAAATGTTAATGAGATGTGGCATGTGTAAGAATCAGGTCCATACATCAAAGGTCAAGGTCACACCTGGAGGTCAAGGTGTAAGTGTACCTCAGGTCAAGGTCACACTTGGAGGTCAAAGTGTAAGGAGTAACGATCGTGTCTCACCCATATTACTGTAAGATTATGTAACATGACCGCAGACCAGGGCTTCTAAAATCGCTGGTTTATCAGTTCCCAGACCGAAATCTGTTTCTCCAGACCGTTTTTCTTTTCAACATCTCTGTTTAAATCGGTCCAGATATTTTATCGGTCGTTAAAAACTCTACAATTGCCCTTTACCCTTAAACTATGCCTTGCAGCAATATTCCTTGATTCATAACACGATTGTTTGTCGCTCGCTGTGCGAAAGTAGGTCAATTTGGACTAAACCATTACCGATAGTAGGGAGTTTTCCGGAAGAGTCTATAGCTAGGTAGCATGAAAAAGTATATCACGCGTTCTGTCGGTTCACTAAAGCAAGTGTTACCGTCTGTTATTTCTTTGATATACTGTTAGTCGTAAGGTGTTAGCCTGTTTGCTTGTGTCGGTTTGTTTTTTAAGTGGCCAAAGCTGGGACTGAAATTTGTTTGCGTCATTAAAAAAAATTAAAATACCGAGCGGTGTTACTTGTTTGTTTGATTTTTTTTTTTACAATAACTTTAAGTATAATATTAATGACATTAATTAAGGAAAGTGATAAAACAAAATGTTAGAACCGACAAATGAACTCGACTGCCTGCCTCTAAATTACATTGGTTACCACGGTGATTCTTCACGCGACTTCCGGTTTATCAGACACTTCCGGTTCAATTCCTCAAATGATCAACAATTTTAATATTGAGTGAAAGTTATTCATTCAGTAAAGCGAAGACATGATGTCAGTCATTAAAATGTACAAATTGTGATAAAGTAAGTTATAAATAATACAAATATAATACAAACATAAATTTTAAATAGTTCTCTATATAAATGACTAAACGGAAAAAATGCATGGTGCAGCTGACATGGTGGGTGGGGTACGACGATTTTCAAAATAAGTAAAAAACCTGGACCGATTTGCATTTTAAAATTTTAGAAGCCCTGCCGCAGACATTTAAAATTTGTGAAAATGTGTTTTTGTTGTATTACACATCATACACAGTATACAATTACACATGGTGTATGTCATACCTTATTAGTAAGGACACCTGTACAGCTAAACCACCTTGAAAAAAACACTTGTCCAGCATTCCTTCTTTTCTTTATCACATGTGTGCATCTGGAATAAATGTGTTAACACAGAAGCTTTCAAAACAGTTAACAGTTATTTAACTAAAGTTATAAACAAAATTGAACATGTAATTAAATAACTTCAAGATACACAATTATACACATGAGAAAAGGACAAAACCAAAAATGTTACAATCTCATCATGGTGACACTAAAATGTGGAATATAAAAGTCTGTCAAAGATAGCACCGAAACAAAACTGTCAAAGTTAATTGTGTAGTTGTTGTGTAATTTGAGTAATTTACCCTGAAAAAATGGAGACACTAAAATCTGCAGTTGAATCGATAAAGATTGTTACTTTGCTTCTGTAGATCTCTCAGAGGCGTTTTATTCCATCCTTATTTCAGTAGATGATAGAAAATATTTTAGATTTTGGCACAAGGGAACTAAATACCAATTCACAGCCCTAGTGATGGGTTTGACATCATCACCGAGGGTTTTTACGAAAATCATGAAACCTGTTTTCGCTACCTTAAGGCTAAGGGCTATTTAAGCATGGCATACATCGATGATTCATGTTTACAAGGTTCATCACAGTCGACCTTATGGATTCTTTGGGATTAACAGCCCATCCCACAAAATCAGTATTAATACCTAGTAAACAGATCACATTCTTAGGATTTGATCTGTGCTCAGAAACAATTAAATTATCATTAGTACGTCGGGAAGAATTAATTGTACTATTCACAGTTAAAGCTCTAACCTTAAACAGTTAGCAGGGGCGTACCTGGGCATACGCACTGACGCACGTGCGTACAGGCTATTAAAGAAGCAAACAAATAAAAAGGGCTAAAAATGCGAAAAATGCAATAAAAACTGAAGGTATAGGAGGGTTAGGCACATTTGTGAATCCAAAACTCAATGGTTTGTATACCTAAATTAGCCCCAGGAACGCCCCTGGTTAGGTTTTTCATAACCTGTGACTGTTATTAAAAAAACAACTAAAACTGGGATAGTAACCAGAAGCAGTTACTACCACAAAATCATTCAAGTATAGATGCATTCTATCTTCTGTACAAGAATCTTCCCTGTATATTTATAATTTTCTCCAGGTAGGGTGATTATTCAACTTTACAACCATGCAATAAAATTCTATGAGCATCGATGAAAATCCAATGCGCAAAGCCTCTCAAGTTACCTACTGTTGATGCAATAAAATTCATTAAAAATCATTTTGTAGGCACCAACATGACAATTAGTGAACAACAACTAATTGGAACTTGATGAAGATGTATTTATCCTTAATAATAATTATTCAGACATAAATAAACACTGCACATTTGGCAACTATTTCGATTTATTAGCAAATGATCTTGTTAACTGATTTAGGTTACAAATGGTTATTAGGGAAAAGTATCTCTACTCTAAACCAAAGGGAGATAATAATTTGGCATTTTAATAACTTCCAGCAGTTATAAAACTTGTAACTGTTTAACGTTAGAGCTCTGACTGATGCATACTACGTCTACGGGGGAAATCCAAAGTTACAATACGACAATTTGCTCAAATGATTGGTAAAATGGTCGCTGCCGAGCAAGGTGTTCAATATGCTGTTTTAGATCCCTCTTGTATTTTGTATTGTTTTGAAGGTATTTGATCTGGACACCAGTATTTCTAACATTCGAATAGGTGATGGTGATTTTTGGTTCGAGTCCTGTACTGGCAGCACTTTTTTTTAAAGAACCAAGCAATACATTAAACAAAATAAATTTTTATTTTAAATATTTAAGTAGTCACATATATAGCTATGTCACTGGTAGTCAGGTTTAACTCTTCAGATTAAATTTAAAGAATAAACCGCGAAAAACGGTAAAGGACGAAACGACATAGGCCGAAACGACTAGAGTTCAACTTAAAATTGTTAAAAGATTATTGTCTAACCTATTGATTAAATGCTTATTTTGAAACAGTCTTAAAACCACTGATGACCGTACAAAATGTAACATCCTGAATGATTCTTAATCACTGAAAATGTGCCGTTATCGAATCAGTTGTAGTAATCTCAAATGTTTCGGTATGGAGGCTGCCATTTTGGATAGGTGAATATATACCACGAATACAATCGTCGCCGTTGTCGTCATGCTAGCTCACACCATATAGAACAGCGATTCCCTCCGCCACAAAACCACAGTGGGAAACCGGTGCATAAAATTAGAGGAATAGACATATTCCGAAATATAACGGAATTGACCTATGTGTATGTCTTCCTGCAAATGATTGTTACGGACCAAACACAAATGTATGTGTTCACGACCAGTAGGCCTATTTACATCATTACTATGCGACGTATGAAGGGTCGAGTTAAAATGTCAACTCTTCATCTGAGTAGATTAAAAAGCATTGCTACGGAAACGTATAAATGTATACATAACCTCTCTCCACAATATTCAAAACAAATTCAAATCATAATATATCAGATATGAAAACATTCTTGAGAAACCCCAAGTAAAAACAACCATATACGGTTAAACAATCATTTCGTTTTGAGGCGGTGGAACGGTGGCTAATTTTTAGTTGTTAGCTGTTCTTGAAACTCATATCAGAACGAATTTGCACGGATAAAATATACGTTTCCTGAATAAAAACGGATAAGCACCTCGTTTCTTCGGATATAAGACGACGAGTGTCAGAAAACGGAGGAAAAGCCGACAACAGAACCGTTAGTTCATTTCATTGTTACTACCATGGAACACTTGTATATGCTAGATTTAACCAGGGCTTTATATTATCATCCCAGGTTTAACTTTATAGCCAAATATTGTGGAAAAGCGATATGAGAAAATATGAAGTGTTTTACGTTTTGTATAATGATGAAATATCAGTTCATTCAGATTTTCAAAGGCACCTAATTTGCACAAATACGCGGACAAGAAGGAACCTCACTTTTTATCCAATAAGCTGCTTTTGTCATTGCAATAAAACGATATCATCTGAAACAGAACATGGTTAAAACTTGTTTATATATTAATTAAAGTCATGTATAATATATTTACGTCTAATACATGTATTATTTGATTCAGAATGTGTGTTTGTTTTGTTTAACATCCGTTTGGTTAACACCCGTTATCATTACAGGCCTTCCATTTCTCATGCTTTGAGCCGGTAAAACAAACAGAAAACACACACATTTTTTGGCATTTATTTGTACGGGGTGGGGTGTGTGGGGGCGGGTCGTAAACATATTTTTTTCAGGTTTAAGGGAGGCGCACCAGATCCCCCCACACACCCTTTCTGGATCCGTCCCTGATACATAACACGCGGTTAGACACGGGCAGTAGGAGCATGATTAGCTACGAATTTAAGCTGTAAGTTATTTGAAAATGATTAGATTTGAGTTATTTATTTACAAACAAATGCCTCGAAACTTATCGTTTGCAGATGTGACATACAGCTTAAAATCGAAAATTACCATTCTCTGTTGTAACACAGCACGAGATATACGGTACGAGATATACGGTGACACAACACGAGATATACGGTGACACAACACGAGATATACGGTGGAAATATTACCAATAAGATACCAAGTGATGTTTATAACAGAGGCGCCGCAGCTGTGGCGTCAAGGGCAGCGGTCGCCGCTCCAATATTAGGGCCAATCTCTACCCAGAGTTGTCGTTCCTTGCATACATCTCTGTCAACGTCTCACCAAATACCAAGAATCTTGGCAAACATTGAAAAACGGCGGAAATGCCAAATTTATTGACGGCACTAATATTTGTCTGAATTAACTTTATAAAATCTTTTATTGGTGTAAAATCCAACAGTAGGGATATCACCAAAACACACAGACATACACAGTGAAATACAAAGCATGTACAAAACAAGAAGCAAGAAAATAAGTCATATATATCTCTCTCTCCATATATGCTTATTTATAACAGGGAGTACGTTATAGGGAGGAGAAACGGGTTCATAAACGCTCTTGTTTATCGATTTATGTTGTCGCGCTAGAACGCCGCCATTTACTATTTTATCGATATAGGTAAATCGATCGTAAGCGCGTTACATTTGAAAAGTTAAAATTTCAGCCAGCATCTCAAATTAGGCAGTTTTTACAGCCCCTTTTTACGGCTTTCTGTTATAATCAACATCACGAAATTACATTCTTGACAAAGATAAATATGTCTACTATTCACTTTTTGTTATTATTAATGCCTAATATAACCCATACTTCGTATCTCGTTTGCAATAGCTCCACACCATTTTTAATTCTATAAAATTAAAAATTTAGCTGATATCTCAAAAGGCACATTTTCATCACCTCTTTTTAGGCTTTGTCTTATAATCACCACCATGAAATTACCTTCTTGACAAACATAAATATGCTCACTATTCACTTTTTGTTATTATTAATGCCTAAATAACCCGTAGTCTCGTATCTCGTTTGCAACAGCTATACACTGTCACCATTGTTTATTTGGCGCAGAGTGGCGCCATCTTTGTTACACGGAACCGTCTGGTAAAATGTGCTTTTAAACATGCAAACAAAAACACGCTGTGTATCAGAGGACACAATGTGAATAAATAATACTTATGTTTACATTTAGCACCTTTATTGAGTTGGTAAATGTAATAATTTATAAGAATTTGCTGTATTTCACATTCTCGCGAAACAACCGGCAGTAGTCATTTTCACGGAGTAGTGAAACACATGCGCGACAACATAAATCGGCAAAACGAGCCCGTTTCTCCTCCCTTTAACGTACTCCCTGTTTATAATTATAATAACAGTCAATTGTTATCTTATATAAATCCACTCGTGAGGGAGATCATATCTAAATACTACCACATATATATAATGTTACTTCAAGTACTTTTTATATCCCTAATACCGTCTTTCTAACATTGAAAAACTCTGAGATAAATGATATACATATATTGTTGATATCATGATCATTACTACCGAGAATAAGGTAAAATTTACTCTTATCGTCCAACATTGAAAAATCGGGAATAATAGCAGTTAGTTCTGCAAAGAAATTAGCCCTTACAAATATGTAACTGGGAACATTTTATCATACAATGGTATTCATCCTCAATCCCATTTTTTACACATCTTACAAATTCTGCTATTAATATCTACTTTAGTATACCTTCCTTCTTGTGACAGCTTTATAAGAAATGCTTATACAACTTGACGGCTTGAATGTTTTAAATATACAGTAAATTATATTCAGAATTATATTTCGGTAGAATAAAGGTTTGTACCTTTGCATATCATTCCGCCGTCAAAACATTAAAATACTCACCACCAAATCGTCCCCGTAGTGTTACAGTACAATTATTTTTTCGGCGCCAGCCGTTTAAGCTAGTGTTTGGCCTCCCAGGAGGTGTTTCCGTGTAAGCCTATCAAAATTCGAGTTGAAAGCAATACAGGAATTATGAAAGCCAACAGTGTTTATTAAACTGAATGCTGATTGGCTAAGTTTGTCTGACAAGGCCAAAGGAAACTAGTAGATTTGTTTATAGAGCGTTGTTGTTGATAAATGGTATATCGTTCGGTGATTTGTTACGATGTACTTCAATCGTGACAGAAAAAGATGAAGAACAGAATAGAAATGCTGAAATTGCAAATAAATTATTCTGTTTTCTTGCAAAGTGTGTTAATTTTACATCGTAACTGGTAATGAAACCGTTTTAAACATTACATATCACCGTGCTTTCCTAGTCACGTGATTTGTTTTCAAGGTGCCCGGATGCGATTTTCAGCCTTCTCCAAAACCACACGGGCTAGCTTAGATATTATGTATATGTAACCGAGTGTTTATAAAGTGTTTTGATGATAGGTTCAATTGTTTTAACTATATGTATATGCTAAGCTGGCAAGCGCTCGTACTAACTGTTTCGTGGTGTACTATGTTGCGTACTGTGTTGTCTCTGTGTATATTGTGTCGATATGGTGTGAGTGAATGGTTTAGAGTGTTTATCGAGGGATGAGAAGTTCTCACTGCATGCACGGGGTTGACACCCGATAACCCCTTATTGGCGCTAAAATTACTAACTCCCGCCTTCCTATCTCTACCTACAAGGCATTCTACATCTAGCTTTCTTAGGGTAAGGTCGCGAGACCAAACTTAGCTATAGATTGATAGTTTCTAGATAGGCTTTGCCATATTACTTAAGCTCTTATCTTTGAGCGTATTTATTGATAAACGCATATTATGGAAGCGATTCTGGTAAGACTGTTTTAAGTGTTTTTATAGTATACATGTATGTGAAATGTTGCATTTGCTGAATTGAGCCATTTAGCTTATCTGATAGATTTTCACTTAGTTTTACCGTTGTTGTTCTTATATGTTTCAGGCTCAAAATATGGTTTGATTCGTATATTGCGAACCCGGACGAATGAATAAATAGTTTAAACATGGGAAGTTTTGTGTGTTAAATCTAGCACCCGAGACCCGGTTATATATATATCATCATCTAGTGGTCCTCAACCAAGTTTGTACAAATGGTGACCAAAATATTCTTCCTTGAAACCACAAGGGCTGCACCTTTGATATTTTGCATGTAGCAACATCTAGTGGTCCTTTACCAAGTTTCTACAAATAGTAACCCTGGGGTCAGAATTAGCCCCACCCCGGGGGTGGATGGGAGGTGGAGGAGTAATATAGAAATTTAAAAATCTTCTTGTCTGAAACCACAAGGGCTACAGCTTTGATATTTTGCATGTAGCATCATATAGTGGCTTTACCAAGTTGTACAAATGGTGACCCTGGGGTCAGAATAAACCCCTCAATGGGGGTCAAAAGTTTTATATAGAAATATTAGGAAATACATTTAAAAATCTTCTTTTTTGAAACCACAAGATTAGAGCTTTGATATTCTGCATGAAGTATCATCTAACAGAGTACACTTTGCAAGCAGATCGATTCAGGCCCTCGTGGGCCTCTTGTTTTCAGGGTTATGGTCCTTTGAATATTTTAACAATGGCCTTCCGTAATGGAAGGCACTAACTTGCTTTGTTCGAATTCCCCCACATTGGCACTGCCGTTTCAACTTTTATCGGAATACGATAGAAAACGTTATATTGCTCTACCCTATACCTTACATTTCGCTATTAAAATTATTTCACTTCGTGACCATCAATCACTTATACATTGTGCTCCTCCAAAAGAGCCGACTATATTTTTTAAAGATATTTCTTGTTTATAACACTGTTACGTATTTTACGAAATATTATCTTACGTTTGCACTGATATAGCGACTTTGTGGTCGATTTCTACAACAGTGACCTTGAGAAGACCGCCCTAAGAACTGAGCTCGAGTCCTCGAGAGTCCATCTTAACGACATGGTCAAGGACATCAACAACATTACGGAACAGAGCGTCGCTAGATTTAATGTGACATGAAGCCAGCATCTCGTGGTATGTTTTCCGAGATAGTGACAGTGCTTAAAGGGATACACGGCAATCTTTATTATTTAAAAACTCATGGCGTCCCGCTAGTTTTCATGCAAAATTTGCATTTGTTCAATCATTAATATTAAGCATAAGATTAGTATTAAGCAATTTGTTTTTGCATATTATCAATTTTTTGATATTATTGCACCAATAATATGTAAAACCTATATAGTATAATAAGACGAAATAGTGAATACTTAAAATTTGATTTATTTAAATGTAACCAGGGTAAAAGTTAAAAGTAATATATAAATCGAGACACCCATTTCAAACACTTCAAGATTGCCGTGTGTCCCTTTAAACTGAAAGTTGTACAAATGGTGACCCTGGGGTCAGACTAAGCCCCTCACCGGTGTTCAAAAGTTTTATATAGAAATATTAGGAAATACATTTTAAAATCTTCTTTTTTTTGAAACCACAAGATTAGAGCTTTGATATTCTGCATCATCTAACAGAGCAAGTAGATCGATTCAGGCCCTCGTGGGCCTCTTGTTTTCAGGGTTATGGTCCTTTGCATATTTTAACAATGGCCTTCCGTAATGGAAGGAACTAACTTGTTTTGTTCGAATTCCGAACACCTTTATTGATGACAGCGACGAACGCCACTAGTGAACGGTCTTGTTTCAGCTCTGCGCAGACTGAACACGTATCTACGCACATGCATGACACAGGAACGCCTAAACCACCTGATGACTATTCACGTGCACCGAGATGCAACCGACAACATGAACTTGAGAGAGATTACGAATGTGTTTTCTTCAGCCAACGTATCACGCGCAGTTACTTTTGGAAAATTTGGAAATTAACTAAATGTGTCACAAAGTGTTCAAGAACACAGTACGCGAGAATCGATAATCGAATTATTAGCTAAAGGTGAGCTATTGTGACCACTCTTCGTCCGTCGTCAACATTTAACTTGTTTACACGATAGAGGCCACATTACTTCAACGAACTTCCTCAATCTTAACCACACTTTCACTGATTGTTTATGACCATAAGATCTCGGATAAGATTGATAATGGGCCAGATCGGACCAGTAACACCAGAGTTATGACCCCTGAATTAGCAAAAAAAAAGTTGTTCATCTTGTTTACACGATAAAGGCCACATTTCTTGAGCAGTCTTATCCAAACGTACATTGTTTTTTTATTCTTTTTTTTTTAAATTAATTAATTATCTTCTTCTTTTTTTTGACGAAACTTAGCAGTAAGCATTGGTATGTCTAGTTGTGAATATTGCGTTTTTTCCGGTTCGTGAGAAAGTTTCCGGAGTGAAGGTCCCTTGACAGAGCAATCTTAACCAAACTTACACAGGTTGTGTATTTTTATTTTTTTTTATTTTTTTTTGTTATCTTTTTTAGTGTTTTATTTTATAATAGTTGTTTTCCCCAGATCCCACTGGTAACGCCGGAGATAGGCCCTTTCATTGTTAAAAATGTCCAAAATGTCCATTGTTTATTATTTTATTATTCAATCTTTATGAAACTTACTTAAACGTCAAAGGTTAAATGAGTCAACTTTGTCTCGTTATATGAAATGTTTGCAATTGAAAGCGGTGTTGCAGGGGTATTAATCACCTTCGGTGATAGTTCTAGTTCATCTTGTTAACACGACAGAGGCTACATTTCTTTAGCAATCTTAACCAAACTTGCACAGATTTTATATGACCATAAGATTTCAGAGAAGTTCGACAATGGGCCAATACTCAGGTGAGCGCTATAGGGCCATAATGGCCCTCTTGTGTTGTTTTCCCATGTATATTTGTGTGTGTGTTTGACCGTCGTTCTTCATTATGAACAGTTAAGCTGTGCATCTTGCCATTTGATTGTTTTAGTACATGTAGGACATTGTGAGATGTATGATCAAGCGCATGATTTTTCTTTTATAACATCATTACACATAGTAGTACTTGTATACTATTAATTTGCGATGATGCAAATAGTATTACTATTATATTAATAATACATTTCATTTTCTCAAAGTTAAAATGCACTAAAGTCCTCGGAATTCACCAGAATGCGTCATTTACAGGGTAATTTCGAAAAAGAAATCTCCGCGGGGTGGGGAATCCCCTCAACCTCCTCGCGCACCCACCACCTTCACCGCCTTAATGTTTAACTCCTAACGGCGCCTCTGTATAATGTTTGCTTTGAGACTCTTACCCACCCGATGAAGTAATCAGATGGAAAAAAAAGAAACTCATCGTATTTTGGTCGAGTACTGAACAAATTAGGTGCCCCTATCCAGGACGATTAGGTGCCTCGCTCATATGCGTAAAATCGTAGGATTTTTCAATGCAGCAAGAATTTTCTATACTTTTCTATTAGACGGAACAAAAATTGATTAAATGAACTCAAAATGAAATCTAAAAATGTCTATAAACTAATAAAAAAACCATTTCAAATGATTAATACTCGCCTTTGCCCAAGCAGAATCTCACAAAAAAACTAAATTATGTCGATTTCACAAACATTACACATAGACAGTGTTGTTATTATGTTCCGTGAAACCATTAAAATTACAAAATAAAGTATAATTAGGAAATAATCCGGCAATAAAGAAGGTCACTATAAAAACGACTTGCCTTGGTTATCCCAAAACAACAGTGAATATTAGGTGCCCATCCGTAGCGGTTAGGAGCCTAATCGACTTTATCCGTGCAAATTCATTCTTATCATGCACCGTGCATATCGTCTCATGGTGGTCTAGCTTGTATGTTGAATACCAATGGGATAAATATGAGGTTATAGCCGTATGTATATATAAATGAGTTGCTTGATATTTGCAAGCCAATTGGACTTGAGTTTGCTTTGTTTGTGTAACCATGTAAGACATGTATATATGCTGAAACTATTAGTAATTGAGTTTGTTACTGACCCCCTACAGAAATATGTGGGGTCAGTAAGATTTATAGGGGGCGAGGCAATAGTCGTGTCCCCCTATATATCTGACTGACCCAACATATTTCTGTAGGGGGTCAGTAACAAACCCAATAACTGATTTATTGCATCGAGCACCTTTTTCACGTCAAACACCGATATTTAACCCATTTTAATGGAAAGTCAACGTCACTGAGATGTTCGCGTAATATGACGTTATGAGGTTGACGAGGTTTTCTGTGACGACCGGTAGGCTACAGTTGTTAAAATTTACATATTTTGTTTGTTACTAACGCCTTAAAGAACTATTTGCAAATGATTTAAACTTTGAATCGGAATTGTAGTTCATATTGTTTTAGTGACCCTCTATAACATCTACTGACCACTATAGAATAATAGAGGGTCACCATGTGACCGCTTTAATCCAATGAAATTCCTAGGATGTTGTGCAAGGTTCAATAATGTGTTTTGAGAAGAGTCATTACGTTTTGTCCAAAATGAAATTACTCTAAACTGGATATCTGCAGCGACCATAAATCATGTAAGATGATGTAGATCGTTTTAATTGTAGAATTTCTTAAAAGAAAATTGATTATATTGCACCAGATATATGTTTAAAACTAAGGTAGAGTAACGAAGAAAATTGAAAACGCCATAATACCAAATTGTGTTTTTCTTCTGTTTTTTTTTTGTTAATAATATATATGCAAGCAGATTCAACGACAAAATGATACTGGAGCAATCAATTCGGGAGATTATATTAATATTTGATAACTATTTCCAGATTGTCATGTATCCCTTTAAGTTAATATTAAACATACTCGCGGCTATAACATACTTCACTGCTTCTTTGCGTTTTTTAACAATACTATTTTCTACGTAAATATATATGAAGATTAAATTAAGTTAAGCTTGAAATAATTTTAAACAATAAAAGAAATATGATCTAATTCTCGCTTCAAGGAACGACTAAAGGTGTTCACTATTTCAATTCATAAAGACACAACTTTTGCTTTTTGTTTTATTAAATGACGTTATATTATAATGACTTGAATAGCAATACACAACATATAAGCGAAAGCATGCCACATTTAAACATATGCTGGTGAAACTAAATAATAAGACTTAGGATTTCAAATCTGGAAAGGGAGAAAGGAATTTTATTTCAAAGAATCGTATTCTTTCTACAGAGGATATATTTTATAGAAACCATGGCGGAATCCGGTGATAGTAAAGTATTGAAGATGTCGTTGATGTGTTCAATCTGTCTACAGAGGTTAACCAAACCGCGCTCGTTACCGTGCTTTCACACGTTCTGCGAATCGTGTCTGAAGAACCATCTAGTAAACGCGCCGGAGAAGGGAAATGCCACGAAAAACGGAATTCCCTGTCCGACATGTAAGCTGGTGACGTTTTCTCCAAAGCCTGGCTTGCCAGTTAGTCAGTGGGCAGAAAACTTTCCCATGAACCATCTAGTCGGAACTCTGATTGATATTGTTCCCGTCAGTTCCAGGCTCGAGTTTTGTGAACCATGTAAAGACAATAAAGAGTCAAAGATCGCAAAGTCCTGGTGCCAGCAATGTTCCGAGGCCTTGTGCGACGAGTGTGCCAAATGTCATCAGTCAATGAAGGCAACGAAACAACACGAGATCTTGCCGTTGGAAAACGTGCGCAGTAACCCATCTCATACGATAACGGAGGAGGTAATGTGCAAAGAACACCACAAGGACGTCGACATGTACTGCATGGACCACGAGATTCCTAGCTGTGCAGTCTGCATCGCAACATATCACAGGAAATGTGACCGAATATATCAGCTCAGTGAAATTGTCGGCAAGCAGACACCGACCGACTCCGCCAGATTACTCAAAGACATGGAGAGACTCGTCGCAGATTCGGACGTCGTTAAACGCGAGAGACAGGAAGTCATGAGAAGCACGCAAGCGCAGAAAAGTAAAATGCTTCTCGATATCGCTGAGGCTAAAAGAAAACTTTTAAATCACATTGAGAAGTTAGAAGCTCAAATAACTGCTAAATTTAATGCGGTAAGCCAGACAGACTTTTCGATTATACAGGAGCATATCGATTATTGTAACAGCGTCCAGAGTGCGATGCATCATTCCAAAACGGCCATACAGTCGTCGCAGCAGCAGAAGTTGCCGAAGAAAGAATTTATCGTCGTTCAACAAGGACAAAACAAGTACCGAGAATGTTCGGCTGGCCTTAAGAAAATCCGCGAGGGTGCTGCAAAAATCCATTACCTGTTTGAAGAAGATCGGCAAGTAGCAGAAACGCTGGGAGCACTAGCAATGCTTGGCAAAGTGGACGTGAAGCATACTTATCCAAATCGTAAACCACTAACTCCACCACCACCGCCTTCACCTGCTCCGGCACAGGAGGACGACGGGAAAAAAGCGGCAAAGAAACTGAAAACATTCAACGCAAAGGTGAAAGGCGATAAGAAAGATTGCAAGATTACCTCAATGAAAATGTGGAATAACAAGAAAATATTGCTCGCTGATAACTTTAACGTTAAACTTAAACTATTTGGTGAATATGGTGATTTATTGTGTACATTTAACTGTCAGCACTCACCCTGGGATTTCACGTTTATTGAGAAGTCCAAATGCGCCGTCACTTTCCGAACGAGCGTAAAATCAGGATGTTTATGGTCAAGGACACCATTACAGAGTTGGGATATATCCAGACGACACGTGGTTGCCATGGTATTTGTAAGGCAGAAGAAAACATCGTGGCGACCTACACAAGTGGTTGTATACGAATTCTCTCTCTAGACGGCTCGGTGAAAATGATGGTGGATACAGATTACATCGGCAAGCGCGTTTTCAGCAACCCAGAGTTCATCGCGTTCAATCCGTTCAGCTCGAGGGTTTACGTCTCCGACTACAACAATCATAACGTGACTGCCTTAAGAATCGAAGGCGGAAAGGTCGACAAGACGCCACAGTACGTCTACCCGGTATCCGGTCCGCGTGGCGTCAGCGTTGACACCCAGGGAAACTTATACGTGTGTGGTTTTTGGTCGAATGACATTCACAAAGTCAAAGACACAGGAGACCTGATGCAGGTACTGATGGACTCGCTAGCCCGACCGTTGTGTATTGCTTTTAACAACGATGGCGATAGGTTTGCGCTCTCTGAGCAAGGGAATCCCAATGTGGTAAAAGTGTTTAAGATTATATCCGCGGCTGCAGAGGAGGATTATTAATGACAGAGACATAGTAATTCTAGGTTAAACATTGCCAATGATAACATTGTATCTCTGCGACTGCGGTGATGGATTATAAATGACATAGTAAATCTAGGTTAAACATTATCTGATAACATTGTATCTCTGCGAATGTGGAGGAAAATTATTAATGATGTAATAAGTCTAGGCTAAACATTGTCAATGATAAAAATGTATCTCTGAGACTGCGAGGAAGGGTTATAAATGATATAGTAAATCTAGGTTCAACATTGCCAATGATAACATTATATCTGCGACTGCAAGGGAACGGTTATAAATTGCATAGTAAATCTTGGTTAAACATTGCCAATGATAAAACTGTATCTCTGAGACTGCGAGGAAGTATTATAAATGACATAGTAAATCTAGGTTCAACATTGCCAATGATAACATTGTATCTGCGACTGCTGGGAGTGATTATGAATGACATAGTAAATCTTGGTTAAACATTGCCAATGATAGCATTGTATCTGCGACTGCTGGGGATGATTATATATAACATAGTAAATCTTGGTTAAACATTGCCAATGATAACATTGTATCTGCGACTGCTGGGAGTGATTATGAATGACATAGTAAATCTTGGTTAAATATTGCCAATGATAGCATTGTATCTGCGACTGCTGGGAGTGATTATAAATGACATAGTAAATCTAGGTTCAACATTGCCAATGATAACATTGTATCTGCGATTGCTGGGAGTGATTATAAATGACATAATAAATCTAGGTTCAACATTGCCAATGATAACATTGTATCTGCGACTGCTGGGAGTGATTATGATTGACATAGTAAATGTTGGTTAAACATTGCCAAGGATAGCATTGTATCTGCGACTGCTGGGAGTAATTATGAATGACATAGTAAATCTTGGTTAAACATTGCCAATGATAGCATTGTATCTGCGACTGCTGGGGATGATTATATATGACATAGTAAATCTTGGTTAAACATTGCCAATGATAACATTGTATCTGTGACTGCTGGGAGTGATTATAAATGACATAGTAAATCTTGGTTAAACATTGCCAATGATAACATTGTATCTGCGACTGCTGGGGATGATCATATATGACATAAGTCTGGGTTGGCATTGTGTATATATAGTGTTAAATTAAATTAAATTATTTTTAATTCATTCCTCGTTGTTTCAATCAATTTCTCATTAGTGATATATTAAAAAAGAGCTAACGATGCATATGTTATATTTTATTTAATAACGATAGCTAAAAGCAAACCATTAGCGGAATTGCCTAAGTGTAAAAGGACGGATTACCGTATATAAGTATCACTGTGTAATGCTTATCCTGGATTATCTACAAAATACAATTATGTATCAACTTCAATAATCTTCCATAAAAGGAAGTAGTATTAAAACTTCAACTTGTTACTCTTTTATTCAATATATCGGTACCTTGGCCTTTTTTAAGAGAAAACGAATTCAATAAAAAACATTTATTTCATAAGATTTCACGAAACACTTATGTCATAGGTGATAAGTGTTTCTTGAAATCTTTTTCTATTGAAAAAGACCAAGAGGCCGGAATATTGAATAAAGAAGTAACAGTTGGAAGTTACAATCATGCAGTTTTATGACTGTGACAAATCGTGTCGTAGAAACAAACAAATATAAACGCAACCATTAACTTGTGATACGACAGAGTGGGAAGTTCGTAGTTGGCCCTGACATTCTGGGTACGGGTTAGAGTTAACCTTGACCTTAAAGGAAAAACGTCAGGATTGGTATTTTTTTGAATTGTTCAAATGCATTATTTATGAATTTAATTGATGAAAATGAGCCATAAACCAACAAAAGTTATACTAAGCATACAAAATAAAATGCCCGAAGAGGTATTGTCTAACTATGCTATGGTTATGCAATGGTTATTATTAAACTTGGCCGTAAAATGAATAGCATTTGTATTGCTAAGCGAGCGTCATTTGCAGATATAGCCGATTGTTTCCTCGTGACAGATATTTGTAACTTGGTGATTTCTTTATGGACTGATAAGACTCGTTGTGATTTATAATTATTCATTATTGCGCTGAATTATAAGAAAATGTTAATGTTCCATCTATATCTTTGAATCATTTCACGTTTAAATTGTTCATGTCATAGCATTTTTTCTTCTTCAAAACTAATTTAGCCCCTAAGCCTGACAAAGCCTAATGTCTACCCCATCCCGCTTCCCCCCCCCCCCCCCCCCCCCGCTCCCCTCACCCCAACACACCTTCCCTCCCCCACACCTCTTCATTCTTTAACTCATTCGAAATTAACTTTCAAGACTTCACTTTCGTAAATTATTATAATAATATTAGTATATTATATGCGACATGTTAGCCTACGTTGTGAACCACTATCATATATCATATCTTCAACTGTCTATGGCCAAACCGACTCATCGGTTCGGAACATTGACTTAACGTTATCTAACATACTGCATTGTATTAAATTATTACTATTGGGCACATAGCTATGTAAAGAAAATGTAATATTCGGTGTTGGTTTCCCATTATCTCGATAACTATATACTTAATTTCACACGATGATTTTATTTTGTATTGTTTTAAAGGGCCACACGGAGCTTTTCCAGACAATTATAACAAACCAAACATCGATAAACGAGTTGTGTTGGCATTAAGAACCAAAATATATCAGACACTGTTTTGGATTTTTTTTATAAAAACGACATATTTGGCGAACAACTAAACTGTTAAGTTACGTCGTTTTGTTTTAAAAAGAAAAATCATTGATACTGATTGCATGCCACTTAAAACGTTTCGTACACAAGTTTAAAAAAAAAGGTACAAAAAATGTACATACGTGATGTTTTTGTAATATATAGAGGATCTTAAACGAGTTCCCATTTCATATAAGATTTATGAAACGAGTTATGAATATTTTTAATTTTAACGAGCCTTTTGGCGAGTTAAAATTAAAAATAATTCATAACGAGTTTCATAAATCTTATATGGAATGGGAACGAGTTTAAGATCCTTTTTATCACATAACATTGCAATCAAATTAGTAAAAAATAATTCAGATGGACATAGAACCGCCACGACGTCAGACACATTTTAGCGCCAAAACGTCATAAATATGTGACGTCGTAACGTCGCGTCTCACACATAACGTTGCGTATAAAAGAGTTCGTGTTTTACCTCTTTACAAAATAGCAGTTTACGTCAACTTTTTAACAAACCAACAACAATGTTTTGTATAACGTGCGTTATTTTTATAAGCTGTCACAAATAATAAGTTTATGACTCAGATCTGGGTGAATTTGTAATAAATAAAATAGTTTCAGTTAATAAACTTGCGTAGTGTTACAGGTTTTACTCAACCAATCAAAATCGTTCCTGGTTGTATTACACGTGTGTCATACAATAGAATTTTAAATGGGTATTCGACACTGCTAACAAGGGACGTTATGTGATAAAATAGAATATTAAATGGGTGTTCGACACTGCTAACAAAGGACGTTATGTGATAATGTAGAATATTAAATGGGTGTTCGACACTGCTAGCTAACAAGGGACGTTAAGTGATAAAAGTAGAATTACGTTCCGTAATTTCATTTAGACAAACGGGCAGCCAGCGCTTCACAGTCTGGTAACACTGTCCACGTGACCCCCCTGGGACCCCAGGGTCTTGGCGCATTTCGGCACGCGGACTCTAGCAGTGCGCGTTTAGTAAACATGCGAGCAGGTTCTTAGAAAGTGTGGATTTTAATAATATCGGACACGGAATTAGGGAATATGGAAAATAGTGTCAGAGACAATGAATTTAGTTTTGATGAATGGGTGAAGGAACTTAAACTGCCAAGAAAAGTCACCCAGACTCTTCGCCAAGAAGAACTGATTACGAAGGAAGCATTGCAACTTGTAGAAACAAAAGATCTTAAAGAAATGGGATTACCGTTAGGGTGTGTGAAAATAATCATGAGTGCAATAAACAAGTGGAATACAAGTTGCGTTAGTGCTGACGGCAACGGTCACCAAGTGACGGACACCGAGCAACCTGAGGATGTGACCGTTACAAAAAATAATGCGGACTTACTTAACAGTGCAGGTAAGCACTTCGACAATTTATTTAACACACAATTACCAACCCCGAACCATTCAGAGCAAGTCACTTCCGGCTGTATGGACCCGAGAGCAATATTAACAATGCGGGCAAAATCCCAAAAGGCTGTCCATATCACGCATTTCTTAACCGAAAAATGTAAACGCCGACGACAGAGTAGACGGAAAGAATTCGTATTAAGAAGCGGCTCTAGTGACGCCGATACCCTAGTCCTTAAGACGGAAGAAGACCATCCTTACCTAGGGATATACATGGAGGAATGGGGGGCCGCCAACATGCGGCTATTGAACCACCTGCTGACTTCCGGTCTTCTAAAACGTGATAATGTAGAATTCTACTTGGCATATACGACCAAAATTTACGAATTTGCCGAGATGTACGAATGGAACAGTGTGCTGAACTTCGATTTCTCGTACAGGGAGCTCCAGGCAGAACACGGGTTTCAGTGGGGTACATTCTCGCCGCATATGGAATTACAAATTCTGATCCCCAAGCGCTCAAGGCAAAATCAACCGCCGAGCCAAACAATGACCGCACAACACACGCGAGAGAATGTCGCATCTTTAAAGCCAAGGGGAACTGCCCTTTTGGTGCAAACTGCCGTTACCGCCACCCGAAACAACACAGCCCGAAAACGACGACATTCACACATGCCCCTCAAACTCAAGAATGACACAGATCAACAGCACTCAACTACGACGCATGGGAACGCTACCTTCCGCTGGACTACAGTGATCGAGAATTTCTCTTAAATGGAATAAAAAACGGTTTTGATATAGTAGACACAAACAGTATTTCGAAACAGGTGGACGTAGATAATTATCTATCTGCCACCTCCGAAAATATGCGCGCGCGTACCGAAGCCCAGATAAAAACTGAACTGGAAAATGGACACTATAAAATCGTTGACCAAAAGCCACATACTGTATCTGCGCTGGGAGCCATCCCCAAGAAAGACTCATCAAAGATAAGATTAATACATGATTGTAGCCGTCCAGCGGGTTATGCGCTAAACGACTTTGCTGACACTAACTATTTTAGATATCAATCAATTCAGGACGCAGTCGATTTAATCACGCATAACTGTTACATAGGGAAAATTGACCTGTCCTCTGCGTATAGGAGTGTACACATTCATAAATCAAACCACAAGGCAACCGGACTTAAATGGCGTTTCACAGGCGATACACATTACACTTATATGGTCGATCAGCGATTACCGTTCGGTGCATCCCGCAGTCCAGAGATCTTTTAGACCGTATTACACAATCTGTTTATGGCAAAAATGGCAAAAAAGGGATATAAAACTATCATTTGCTATCTTGACGACTTTCTGATTATCGCAAGGACTTATGAGGAATGTCAACAGGCCATGAATGAGCTTCTTAAATTACTACGAGAACTGGGTTTCCAAATTAATTACAATAAACTAGTCGGTCCGAGCAAAGAAATTGTGTTCCTTGGCATTACGTTGAACTCAGTAGCAATGACAATTAGTATTCCGAAAGAAAAACTTTACGAAATTCGGGGTATAATAGAGAACTTTCTGAAGGCAAAACGTGTAACCAAACGTCAAATATAACGCTTAATAGGAAAACTGAATTGGATAACACAATGCATTTATGGTGGGCGGTTTCATATGAGAAAATTGATCGATCGCGCTAATACTCTCAAATCAGGTTAGCATCACACACACATTACACGGGATATGAAATTGGACCTCATGTGGTGGATTGGATTTATGGATTATTTCAATGGGACCATGCCAATGGTCGAAAGCCGGGCATGCACGGCTCTTAGCATTGACGCCTGTAAAATAGCAGCTGGTGGATTTTACCATGGGGATATTGTATACACGCCATGGTCTCAAGACATAGCATGTCTCCCTATTAACTACCTTGAAGTTTTAGCACTAGAACCGGCTGCTCTCAGGTGGGCGAGATTCTGGACTAACAAGAAAGTTTTTGTTCATTGTGACAATATGACTGCCTGCGCAATAATTAATAAGGGTTCTAGTAAAAATCCCGTTGTGATGTCATCATTGCGCCGTGTGTTCTGGTTATCAGCTATATTTAATTTCCGCCTTAAGGCAATCTTTACAGTGGACGCTCTAACTTTTTAAGTGATAGTGTATCTAGGTTACACGAGCACGGAGGGCTGGATAGACTTACTAATAATATGGCTTTATCATGCAGATATGCACTTTTCTGCCTAATAAAGGGGTGACCTATTAAATTTTGCTTTAATTAGGCACTGGCCAATAAAGCAAATCAATGCGGAATCCCTCGGCGTTTATTGTACGTAACGTTATCTGACGTCATGCACGTAACTTTGCCTGACGTCATAAAACAAACAAAAAACAACAACATGGCGACGTCCTCGATAAGCGTACCATTTTGAGAAATAGGTAATAATAGTAATTCATACAGAAAATATGGATAATCTACATGATAAATAGAATATTATGTCAGTGCCTATTACTATCAAGTTTATTAGGCTCGGCACGCAAACGAAGAATGGCTCGGCAGAGCCTCGCCATTCTTCGTTTTCTAAGCCTCGCCTAATAAACTTGATAGTAAAAGGCACTGACATAATATTCTCTATAACTCGGGCTATTAATTTATATTACAGGCAGGCTGGAGGCTGATTTGGATAAAGACGTTGTATTTTATACAAGTTGTGCCTACTCGGAAAACACAAAGCGGACTTACAATACGCATGGGAAGTCGTATATTGCTTTCTGTCACAAATTTGGATATGCACCCGTGCCCGCGTCTTCAACTACTATATCTCGTTACGCAGCTTACCTGGCGAGATCCTTAAAATATAATTCAATTAAACAATATTTGAACATAGTTCGACTTTTTCACGAGGAGTGGGGTTTACCTAACCCATTACAGAATAACTTTACATTGTCATGCACTTTGAAGGGAATACGTAGGCATCTTGGAGACACTGTTACCCATAAGAAACCAATAACGCCGGCTCTCTTGAGGCATATACTTTCACATTTAAACATTTCGTCTTCCATAGACGCTACAATTTGGGCCGTTTGCTTGACTATGTTTTATGGACTCCTACGTAAGAGCAATGTTATGGCGCCTAAGTTTAACAAAGACAAACATTTACGTCGTAACGATATTATTTTTCTCCAATGGGGAGCAATGATTCACATTCGCTACAGCAAGGTTATACAGTTTCAATCTAGGACTTTTGACCTACCGCTGCCGCGGTTGCCAGCCAATGTGCTATGCCCTGTACAAGCTCTCGTTAACTGCCTGACACTGACACAGGGGAGCAGTTTAGACGGGCCGGCTTTCGTTTATAAAATTAATGGCACTTATAAACCTTTGACATGTGAACTGTTCATATCTCGAGTTTGGGAGTGCCTCATCCTTAGTGGCTGTGACCCTTCGCAGATAGCCAGCCATTCATTCCGTAGGGGCGGTGCCACCTTTTGTTATGCAATTGGTTTGTCTGCAGATGCTATCAAACTTCTCGGTGACTGGCGGTCATCCTGTTACCAGACTTATCTAACCAATGACGTCCAAACTCGTTTCAATACCATTCGCCATATGCAACTAGGCTTGTAGTGGGTTTTTTCAGTAGTCAGCCCACCTGGGACGAGGCACCCCCGTTTCTTACATATACGTATACCTACCCTACTGTTTGAGGTTTGGGCGATACTTTGTATTGATGTTCACATGTATACATTATTATGTTGTGTAACATTATGTAATTGATTCATATATGCATATTGCCATGTATTAATTTACTTATATATTCTTACTGTGCGCATTCGATTATGATGTTTTATTATGTACTTGTGGCGCGCTGCGCATTAGTTGGAGCTGTAGTTAGTTTAGTAATAAAGCTCTCAGTTTTCCCTTCACTCTTGGTTGTTGTTTGTTTAATAGAATATTAAATGGGTGTTCGACACTGCTAACAAGGGACGTTATGTGATAAAATAGACTATTAAATGGGTGTTCGACACTGCTAACAAGGGACGTTATGTGATAAAATAGAATATTAAATGGGTGTTCGACACTGCTAACAAGGGACGTTATGTGATAAAATAGAATATTAAATGGGTGTTCGACACTGCTAACAAGGGGCGTTATGTGATAAAATAGAATATTAAATATGTATTCGACACTGCTAACAGGGGACGTTATGTGATAAATGTTTTTGCTTTATAACTTTCTTACTATTTAACGAATATTGTTCAACTATTTTAGTGCACATATACCTAAAAAGTGAACGATTTTCTCTGAAGAAAAGGGTAATTAGGTTTATCCAGTCCTTTCTGAGATAAGTCCTCCCGAAACGAACACGGCCATATTTCAGGACGTTGGGAGGGCTAATTGCAGAAAGTACCGCATGAATCAAATTACTTTTCGTGGCGTGAACCCGATCAAAAAGACACGTGGTTTCGCAACCGTGATTAGCCCTATTATAGAAACCTTGTCGGAACAATCAGCGACTAAAGTGGATATGAACATTATTGTAACTACAATTTATGTCCTCAACTGACTTAATTTGTTGTATAATTATGCCATGTGGAAATAGTGTTTTTTCATTTAATAAACATGGCGTGGCGCAGTCGGTAGCGCGGCGGATTTGTAACAACCGGAGGCCCCGGGTTCAATCCTCCGTGGTGCCACTGAGTTCCGTCGGTGTGTTCTTGGGCAAGACACTTTACCTTAGCCTCGTCCGTCGGATGGGGACGTAAACCGGGCGGTCCCGTGTATCGGTCTATCATCCGAGCACGTTAAAGAACCATAGGAATATATTCGATAATAAGAGTAGGGCAGGTTCCCGGATTCCTATGTATCCTTCCCCTCTCTCTGGGGCGGCTCTAAATAACCTATACTGTGTTGATGAGCCGTTAAACAATATTCAATTCAATTCATTTAATAAACGACAGACAACACCTTATAATGAGACTATTTATTTGATTCGTGTACATATATTGCATTATATACTGCGACTAACGGCACTGCAAGCCGTGCGTTCTAAAGCTGATCTTATTAACCAAGCAACTCTCACACATACTTATATTGACTTTTTGGTTGGGTTCTCCGCAAAAATGTCAACAAAGGGCCCGATTCAGGTATGTTTTTGCTTCATAACTTTCTTAATTTTAACGAATTGTTTTCATCTAGCCGGCCGGAAAATGCAACATCAATCTACCTGTTAGATATCCATAACACATAATCGATGTGTCACGGTTTATGGATATCTAACAGGTAGATTGCTGTAGCATCGCCGGCCGGTTAGCTCAGTCGGTAGAGCATCGGAACGGTAGTCCGAACGTCCCGGGTTCGAGCCCCGGTCTGGCTGCACATTTTTCTAGTCCTGTGACAGGTAAATACCTCTACTAAGTGAGTTCTTCCCTCCGAATCAAAAGGTAATTGGATGTATCCAGTCCTTTCTGAGATAAGCTCTCCTAAAACGTACACGGTCATATTTCCAGGACTTGTGGATGTCTAATTGCAGAGAGTAATGGATGAATCGATTTTTTTTTTGTGGCCTGAACCCGATCAAAATGTCACGTGGTTTCGCGACCATGATTAGGCCTACTATAGATACTTCAAGCTTGTCGAAACAATCAGCGATTAAAGCGGATATGAGCATTATTTGTATTTGCAGTCTCCGAGTGCCTAACTTAAAGAAGCTAACCCGCCAAATAACGGCAAAATGACACTACCAAACCGTTTATCAAAACTCTATTCAGGTGTTCAGATCATATAATAACGTATATGAGCCGATTAAAAGTATAGGATTTTTCACGGGTTCTTAAATACCCGTGATTGAATATATAACATGACATAACATAACATAATTTTATTCAGCATTAAACCATTACAATAGTTTATAGCCTACACAATAAATGATACAATCTTTCTCCCATTCATGGTGACATAATGCAAATAAATATAAATATCTGTTCATTCCAATTATTTTCAAGGAGAAATGCAATTATTATATATTTTCTGACATCTTTCGTTCATAAATACTCATACCCGGAACATGTTATTGTACAAGTTGTTATACAATCAATGCGTTAATTATTACAATGCGCTTTTCAGAGGCATAATATAGATTATAATACAGGTATCTGCGTAAAGTATGAGTTGGTAACCCTTAATTCAACGCTCCCGTTTTGGGGTTTGACCTGGCTGGCTAAAGCCGTTTATACTGTGTCTATAAAGTTTGGAATCGCAAAATACGCCAGTTATGTAAATACGTCGTCGTCAGTAAGTTAAGGAACAGTGTACATTATTAGTTATTAGGATTCTTGGCAGGGGACATGGGCTCACATTCCCTGCCTGGAAATTATATTCACCCGAGCCGTTAGGTAATGGGGTTTCTACGGGGAATTCGTCCTATATTCACGTCTCGAGACGTAGACATGGCTCTTGTCCACGGCGCAGCCCATGTCCACGGCGCATTGACCAATGAAATCCTGAGAATTTTCTTTGCAGTACGGCAAATATGTTTTCAAATTTGGCTGTTGTTGGCGAGATAGCTACATTAATGTGTTGTATAATTATGTCATGTGGAAGTACGACAAAGTATATTTAATAAAAGACAGACAACATCTTATGATGAGAGTATTTGAATTAACAAAAAAAACAACGATGGAAGCCTTCAAATACATTTTTTCCCCGGAATATTATGTTTAACTGTTCCGTTCGAAGTTCATGGATTAAGCGAAAGTCAAACCAGGAACATTTCGGTCGAAAGAATGGCTATAATCAATTTTCTTCCCAGGACGTAATAAGAATTCTGGGATTTTGTGCGGACTCTCATGAAATCTATGACATTTCTGTTTTTAATTTAAGACGGTAGGCCATATTTAGGTTAAGCAATGTTGCAAAAACAAACTGCTGCTGGTCAACAGGATCAACAGGGTCGGGTTTGGCGCATTTTGTAAGAAGGTGTTTGTCGGGATGGTTGTCACAGATATAAGTGGCGATAGCTGCACTATGGACACCATTACTATTAGTTCACGAAACGTCGTTGACCTTTGGCCTGGGTAAGGGGTGGGTGGAGACAAATACAATCGATGATAGCCGCAGTATAATGTTTATCAAGAGTCGTTCATGTGGCAGATACACAATTTGTGACAACTGCAATATGACGTCATCAAGGGTAGTTCATGGAAGAACGTCGTCTGCTGCTCGGGGAGGGTATGCCAGATATAATGGATAATAACCACAGTATAGCGTCAATCAAGGGTAGTTTATTGAAGATCGTCTGCTGCTGGCCGGGGACGGTGTGTCAGATACAATCGGTAATAAACACGGTATAGCGTCAATCAAGGGTAGTTCATTGAAGATCGTCTGCTGCTGGCCGGGGACGGTGTGTCAGATACAATATCAAGGGTAGTTCATTGAAGATCGTCTGCTGCTGGCCGGGGACGGTGTGTCAGATACAATCGTTAATAACCACAGTATAGCGTCAATCAAGGGTAGTTCATTGAAGATCGTCTGCTGCTGGCCGGGGACGGTGTGTCAGATGCAAACCACAGTATAGCGGCCATCAAGGGTAGTTCATGGAAGATCGTCTGCTGCTGGCCGGGGACGGTGTGTCAGATACAATCGGCGATAGGTAGTGCTGCCCGTTGCTTTCTTCTACCTGCAAACAACAGAAAATTCATATAAATAGTGGCGTCGAACCTATATTTCAAAATTCCATTTACCACCAGAAAGAATGTACTGTGTATTATGCATGTAGCAATAAATATACAGATCACGTGCAATCTCTCCACTGCGGCAATAGTGCTCATCGTTTTCTTCTTTTTTGCACTTTCCTGTTAGTTTTGGCTGTAACCGTATCCTGGACATGTTATTGATATTTGGAAATGAAGTTCATCCTGTTTTTGACGACAGTTTTAGGTATAAATTATACATTGAAGGGTGAAAGTAGAAAGGATATGCAATTGCTTAGGGTAAAATAATGTTGACCTTTGACCCGGTGTTAGTATACAGCTAAAGCAAGCTTTCTTAGAAGATAATCACGCACCCCCCACCCACCCCCACACCACACACACACACACACACACACACACACACACACACACACACACACACACACACTCCCTCCTCCACCTCCAGCCCCCACATACACAGTTATAGCAGACATGTTTATTTGTTGCATTATAAAGTAAGTTTCCCAGAATTCTAACGCGGTTTCATTTTTTAACAGATTGTCAACATCCTCGCTTTAATATACTATGGAAGGGGCATGGAGAACCATTTGCGCTATTAACATATAGGCTTAATAGAACGCAATCTGACCTTTAATCTGGAAGTTAACTGCTGTATGTGCGCCTTGCGGAATGTGCGGGAATACCGACTGTAGTGAGATTCATCCCCGACAGAGTTGCGTGCGTGGTCACGTGATATTTTTTTCATTTTCTTGTCGCCAATCAAAAACTCTCTGAAAAAAAAAAGTTTTCGAAACATTACTGTTGGATTGTGTTTTTCCGATTTCACACACTTAATATAATAACTGTATACCTTACAAAGGTGGCATAATTTACATTTCAATGATGAACGTTTTTCATGTTTGAAATAGTTTTATTTCAGGTTTCAATTTTTAACATCGTTTGAATCATATTTTGCGTGGAAATCACCTACCCCAAGTCTATTTTACCATCCTTGTCGGTATCCATAAAGTGCATGATTCTCTCCACCACAAACTTTGATACTGGAATTCCAGACTCCTGAACGTAAATAAGAAACAACTTTATGCCTTATGGTTTCACAAAGCAACAGTTGAACTTTAACACCGTCAGCGTTACACATCCCATGCATGTGTCTAAGGTGTGTAACATTGTGAAGCAAACGTTTTGAGCAAACATGCATACAAATTATGAAAGTTTAATCGAGTTAAAAACATTCTTTACAAAGAAACAGTACGTAATGCGAGTTGGTCGCAGCGTACGTTCATATTTCAGGGGTTCAGGTTTGCATAAAAGATAGATTACAATTAAACAGCCATTATCTTTATTTACTATAAAAGTAAAAACAAAATTAATAGTGTTTTATTTATTTATTTGTTGTTTTTTTGGAAAAAAGGTTATTTCAATATAAATTAAGTTCCCCTGGCGGTTACTGGGTCCGTGACTTTAATTGGTATATTTAGCAGTGTCAGCTGTTTGGGTAAGCCTCGATTTGATAACACAACGTTTATTGCTCGTTGGACGTCATATTTGTCTGAATGGATGAGATAAAATCAAATGAAAAGCAGTTTGACCTTGAATAGTAGCGAAACTTCGTCTGGTGTCAGTCCGTCATTGTGGTCCTTGTTGATCTTATGGAAGAAGTCCTGCGCGCGGTTACGTTCTTTCAGAAGGTACAACATGCGCAGTGGCTCGATATTGTAGTTGTTGCGCATTTCAATCTGGCACAAGAATAAAGAACAGTTTTATAGTGTATATAGAAATAATAAAGAACATTAAATGTCTGCCAATAGCTATTCACAGTTAATGTTTAGGTTTATATACCATACCGACTTTAAAACAATTTGTTTATCTTGTATTAAATACTTGTATTATAGTTTTGAATACTATTTTCTCGAAAGAAATTTGACGAGCATGGTAGAAATAGGATCCGATTTATGAACTTATAGATTCCGTGAACAGAAACACCACGTGTACAGCGGCAGGTACAGTAGATAAGAACGCTAATATTTCCAAAACAGTCATAAGTAGAGTGCGTGTCTAGTGGTACAGCGTCGGACTCCAGATCGAGAGGTCATGGGTTCGATCTTCGCCGTGGCTATTTTATTTATCCTTGAGCAAGATAATTAATCCACTCCTCAGTACTGGTCCTACACAGGAAGCCACCGTACAGGGATTAATATACGTTTTAAGAACTTTTTTCGCAATCAATGTAAAAGAAATGTTTCAACTAAAACAGTCGTAAATTCACTTACTTCACCCATCATGTCAGAGCGATTCCTACAGGACACCGGAAGTGACGTTTCATACTCCACACGGAAATCCCGTTCTTGCTGGATGGCTTCAAGTATGGCATTGAAATCGCGATCCACAACAACACTCTGAATTCAGAATATATACCATGAACTAATTATCACAGAGATTTTAATGTGTGTAGGTGTTACATTTCCTGTCTTTAATTGCACGAACCAGCATGCAGTTCTACATATTCCATGTGTTATGCAGCCATCTACGGTGGTTTTATTTTTTAGCATGGTATCACGGTACTTAAATGGTTTGACAAAAAAACTAAAGTGTAAGCAATATGTGAAAAGCGACGTTTACATAAATGCTTTCTGTGATCCTTCTGTTATATTGTAAAGATATAATCATCTTTACATAAAAATGTCATAATTAGATTTGAAAATAAGGGTCCCCTCACCGAGTTCATTATTTGTGAAGTTCTATGATATCACGGTTAGGAAACATTGTGTATCATGTACTTTTAGAAACTTGTATAAGATGCATTGAGTGACCATTTCTGGAAACTTTAATGCATAACAGACTCATCGGAATAAACAATAATGAGTTACAACATTCAAGGAAGTGGAAACTGCATTTACGGAGACTAGGGCTGTGGAATTTTTAAGATCATAAGAAAATGATTTTCATGTTTTTGGAGATGTGCATTTATTTACGATACACACACTCTTTCTTTTCCCTCAATTATTGTATTCTATCACATGTACCTTAAGCCATCACATCAACAACATAACGATCATATTGTAGCAGAGATGCAAATGGTTTTACAGATTTAACGATATCGTGATATAATAGAACCCTGGATATCATAGGAAGCCAGTATACCTATCAATTATATATTGGAATACCAAACAATATATCTCTACTAACGTTTCTGATTCTGTATCACCATACATGTAATAATATCGCTACTATCGTTTCTGATTCTGTATCACCATACATGTAATAATATCGCTACTAACGTTTCTGATTCTGTATCACCCTACATGTAATAATATCGCTACTAACGTTTCTGATTCTGTATCACCATACATGTAATAATATCGCTACTAACGTTTCTGATTCTGTATCACCATACATGTAATAATATCGCTACTAACGTTTCTGATTCTGTATCACCATACATGTAATAATATCGCTACTAACGTTTCTGATTCTGTGTCACCATACATGAAATAATATCGCTACTAACGTTTCTGATTCTGTATCACCATACATATAATAATATCGCTACTAACGTTTCTGATTTTGTGTCACCATACATGAAATAATATCGCTACTAACGTTTCTGATTCTGTATCACCATACATGTAATAATAATAATCCTTTTGTATTATGAGACCAACAGTAGAAATCCTCATGAGTAAGACAAACTACATTTTTTGGCATATAACGCAGTGTAAATCTGTAATATGCCTATTAGATATTTTCATCAGGTATCAAACTAGTGTTTATAAACAAAATGTTGGTATCCTTATGAGTACTAACTATGCACCTCTTGTGGCAGATTGGTTTTTGTATTAATACGAAAGAGATATGATGTTTAAGTCTTTCACCAGATATCAGGCAGATGTCATCCAAGCATTTAATAACACAGGGGGTATATCTTTCTCAACTTATTCGTTTTTCTACAGTTTGTAGTCAAATTGAGGACTTTAATATTCATAACATTGATAAAACCAAAAACTTCGAAAACAAATTTAAAAAAGAAATTATCATAATCCTGGTCTGATTTTAATATATACAAGTAATTTGAGAACTCTTCTTCGACAACGACTATATCACAACCCGTGATTTACAAACTTCTTAAGATCCTTGGTCATGATCACTTTCATACAATCTTTATTAAAATTGTTAAAGAGGCTATTACCCTCTGATTTTGAGACGCACTGCGTATTTAGTGAGTGAACCATTCACAGTTGCTTTTCTCTTCGATTGTGCGATGACCGGACAGATTGTGGACCCTATGATGATGTCTACCTAAATCCTTATTGGACGTTAGCGTTTGATGTTTGTCTTTAATCTGATCTTGTAGTACCCTAAAGGTTTGTTCTCTTGTTGTTCTGAAAGACATACTCAGACCGACTGAGTTAATTTTTGTTGCGTCTGATTTTAAATCTAAGACTTGAGTCCTATTTACATATTTATGAATATGGGTCATGTACACCTATATTTACCTGTAAACTAAGCGACTCTAGTGCCATTACGTGGTGTGATCGCTTTATGCCCTCCAGGAGTACGCTTGTGAACGACGGGGTCAGTGGGTTTCTGTCCATCTGTAATGCACAAACATACAGCATGTATCGAGCTATCACGGGTAGTAGAATAAAGGATGTGTTGTAAAGTGTCACACTCGAGACGATAATAAAGGATGTGTTGTAAAGTGTCACACTCGAGACGATAATAAAGAATTTGTTGCAAAGTGTCACACTCGAGACGATAATAAAGGATTTGTTGCAAAGTGTCACACTCGAGCTGATAATAAAGGATTTGTTGTAAAGTGTCACACTCGAGACGATAATAAAGGATGTGTTGTAAGGTGTCACACTCGAGACGATAATAAAGGATTTGTTGCAAAGTGTCACACTCGAGATGATAATAAAGGATTTGTTGTAAAGTGTCACACTCGAGACGATAATAAAGGATGTGTTGTAAGGTGTCACACTCGAGACGATAATAAAGGATTTGTTGCAAAGTGTCACACTCGAGATGATAATAAAGGATTTGTTGTAAAGTGTCACACTCGAGACGATAATAAAGGATGTGTTGTAAGGTGTCACACTCGAGACGATAATAAAGGATTTGTTGCAAAGTGTCACACTCGAGCTGATAATAAAGGATTTGTTGTAAAGTGTCACACTCGAGACGATAATAAAGGATGTGTTGTAAGGTGTCACACTCGAGACGATAATAAAGGATTTGTTGCAAAGTGTCACACTCGAGATGATAATAAAGGATTTGTTGTAAAGTGTCACACTCGAGACGATAATAAAGGATGTGTTGTAAGGTGTCACACTCGAGACGATAATAAAGGATTTGTTGCAAAGTGTCACACTCGAGATGATAATAAAGGATTTGTTGTGAAGTGTCACACTCGAGACGATAATAAAGGATGTGTTGTAAGGTGTCACACTCGAGACGATAATAAAGGATTTGTTGCAAAGTGTCACACTCGAGATGATAATAAAGCATGTGTTGTAAGGTGTCACACTCGAGACGATAATAAAGCGTGTGTTGTAAAGTCACACTCGAGACGATAATAAAGCGTGTGTTGTAAAGTCACACTCGAGACGATAATAAAGGATGTGTTGCAAAGTGTCACACTCTAGACGATAATAAAGGATTTGTTGCAAAGTGACACACTCGAGACGATAATAAAGGATTTGTTGCAAAGTGTCACACTCGAGACACTCGAGACGATAATAAAGGATGTGTTGCAAAGTGTCACACTCGAGACGATAATAAAGGATTTGTTGTAAAGTGTCACACTCGAGACGATAATAAAGGATTTGTTGTAAATAGCACCCGAGTCGCAGGCTAAAGGATTTGTTGTAAATAGCACCCGAGTCGCAGGCTAAAGGATTTGTTGTAAATAGCACCCGAGTCGCAGACTAAAGGATTTGTTGTAAATAGCACTCGAGTCGCAGACTAAAGGATTCGTTGTTAATTCGCAGAACAAAGGATTTATTTGCTGTAAAGTCGCAGAATAAAGGATGTGCTGCAAAGTGGCTCACTCGAGTCGCAGAATACACGATTTGTGGTAAAATAGCACTCGAGTTGCAGAATAAAGGATTTTTTGTAAAGTCGCAAAATAAAGGATTTGTTGTAAAGTCGCAGAATAAAGGATTTGCTCTAAAGTAGCTCACTTTAGCAAAATCATACACTAGAATCGCAGAATAAATTGTTTGTCAAGTGGTACATGTACTTTGCTACACGTGTGATGCTGTTCACTTGATATGGTCGATAAATAGTGTCACTGACGGGATACGTTGATATCATCTACTTAAAAACAATACCTCTTTGTCTAATGAGATCAGCGCATGCAACGATATTCCAAGTTTGCATATCATCCATTACGACATTCCTACTTACAATCAATTCTTTGAGAACCTTGTTACAGAGGAGTCCTTTCATAAGTTCCATAAGGGCGGGTGGGTGTATCCTGTTGCACGAGATGTCTAACTTCTCCAGGCACGTGTTGCGCCTCAGTGCGTCCGACAGAGCCACACAACCCTCGAAACCGAACCCATTCCAACCCAGGTTGATATAATCGAGGGACACATTTTTCTGAGAAGACATGTATATTTTATCGGTAAAAAAAATAAATGGACCAAAGGTGATAATTGGTGTTAAAGGGACACGCGGCAATCTTGAAATGTTTGCGAAGCATTGAATTTAGAGTCTCGATTTATTTATCCAGTATCATTTTAGCTTTAAACATGCTTGCATATAATTAAATTTATTTTATTTTTTTCGTCTTATTCTATCGCAGGTTTAAATATATTATTGGTGCAATAAAATCAACAGTTAATAATATACAAACTCAATTTGATTTATATAAAATTCTTATAATTAATATTAACGATTAAACAACTGCAAGTTATGTAGAAAAAGTAACGAGACGCCGTTTTAAAAAGTCAAGATTGCCGTGTGTCCCTTTAAACAATAAAACAGGAGTCGACATGTTATAATTAATATACCACTTGTGAAAGATACACTTGTGCTACTTTAAAAGCCGTTATTAAACTGGAGAATAAATTGACAGCGAAATGATATCGTCAATGATGATATCATGCGAACGTTATAATAATAAATGATATACAATGCATAACGTAATTTTGAAATGCGTACCTTATTTGATAGAGGCACTTGTAAACAACTTAAACACTGAAAGCTTTTTTTAATCTGAAAGAAACATGATCGAGAAAGAATATCGCAAAATACCCAACGGTGCGTGTAAAAAGTATGCATTCCATTCGACAATGAGTATATCCGCCGCTATACACTTCTATATCCGCCGCTATACACTTCTATATCCGCCGCTATTAACTTCTGCACGTTTTCAGCAATGACATGGTATATAGTATCGCGGTCATTCTGTTGCTCTAATTTAAAAACGTTTTTTTGAATGTTAATGTATACAATGTGTATCAGTTCAGCGATATACTAGTATACATTTTAATAGTTTGTATGTATATTCCGGTTTACTACTTCCATTATAACTTCTGGTCCATTTCTATGGTTACCGAGTATGGATAACTTCTGGTCCATTTCTATGGTTACCGAGTATGGATAACTTCTGGTCCATTTCTATGGTTACCGAGTATGGATAACTTCTGGTCCGTTTCTATGGTTACCGAGTATGGATTTATATAAAATAAAGTAACCAAACACTACGATTAGCGCCTCCATTTATTAATCCAGTTTCGTTTTTAAACATGCTTTCTTGCAGTTAAAAAAAACGCAATACAACCTATAGTTGTTTTGTGTGCGTGCGTGCTGTGCGTGCGTGCGTGTGTGCGTGTTTTGAGGTTATTCTACCAAAGGTTTATATATGGGTGCAAAACAATAAACAATTAGTTGTATGTTTTTATCTATGCAAATATTTTTTATTTAACATCTGCAAATACTAGAAAAAACTAATGTGGCGTCGTTAGTTTTTCTATATACATTTCATTTGTTCAATCATTAATATTAATTATAAGATAATGATTAATATAATAAGCGGGTGATTGACCGGCAACAAGAAATGATGAGAACAAAATAAATACCTGTTAATTGTTTGTTTGTATTACGTATGTTGCTTAACATGAAGCATGGGAAGACACATTTGATATACTTTATGATCATGTACATTTTGTGTTATATACAGTAGATATATTAATAAACGGACCATTGATTAAGGTTAAAAAATATATATTAATTATAAGAATATTTTAAAGCAAATTGCAAATTGTTTTTGCATATTACTTACTGTTGATTACATTTCACCAATAATATATTCAAATCTATGGTAGACTAACGAAGAAAAGTCAACATTGTATTTAATTATATGCAAGCAGCAAAATCATACTGGATCAATAAATAGAGAGGTTAATTTTTATGCTTGATAAAAGACGTTGATATACCCGTGTTCCCTTTTAACAAACTAGAACGTTCACTGAAAGTGATAGGAAAACCCCCGCTTTTTGATCAGTTATTATATGTATATGATTTTTGGGAACAACCCATTCAAAACTGTTTGAGGAATTGCAAGTAATATGTTAAGCGACGCGAAGTGACGAGACGCGACGCGACACACATGTGTTACACGACGGGACGCGACGGGACGTTACGAGACGTTACAGCCAACGCGATTCCTATACAGCCCCCAATTCATTTTGTGAAAGCGAGAGTATACTGCACCTCTATGCCTCTGGCAATACCGATGGCACCGTGCTGCCGTAAGTGGTTCCAACTGAGGTCTAGCTCCTCCAGGAAACACGTGCCCGCTGGAAGTCAAAAACATAACAGAAGTAACGATATAACATACTACTATAAGCGATATCGAAAAGAAGAGAAGTTGAGTGTTTATTAAACAAGTTTCCACATGACACAATCATAAACTCACTCGGAAATAAAGCTTCATCTACATCTTGAACACGAACACAAATAACCTTGTACAGTAACGTCAAATAATTGTTTTAAAAGAACGCTGACATTATTTTGTTGAAAAAAAAAGATAAAAATGTAAGACAACAAATTCGGATCCGAAGAAAACAGCACTTGTAATTTAAAAACAATCAGAAAAGAGAGACCTCTGTTTAAAGTGTATGGTCTGTGGGACTTTTATTCATTTCGAACTTTGATACAATTCGGTTCTGACTGTTTGTTTGAATGGTGTTTTACGTTTTACATTTTTAGCACATGTTTGGCCATATCATGACGGTCGATTTTTTTTGTGGTAGAGGCAGACCACTCCTTTTTCCTGGGTAGAGCCCGTACTACATACCACCTGCCATCCGTAATAATCGACATTTTCTCATTTGACAAGTCGAGCTCCCAGTGGGGTTCGAAACCGCAGCGGCGAGAGGCGAGAACGTTTTAGACGCAGCGTCTTTACTATCCCGGCCACGGAGGCTCAGACTGGCGTTACTCTCTCGGTAGCCATTTATCTACGGTCCTCTGATACAGACTGTACGTAGTCCTGGTGCATGTCGTATAACAGCTCTTATAGTCAATATGTATCGTATACAAGCTTGTAGAGGGACAAACGTATCCAAGAGGAGTGTTTGGGCTAATGCCTATCAACAGTTCATACAGTCAATATTGTATCTAGTCTAAGGGGCATTAGTATCTCATAGGATCTATTTAGCGGATTTAGGCAAGTCACCTATATCCTTGACTCTCCGTCGGAGCTGGCGTGGCCCAGTGGGTATCACAGTGGAACTGAAACCGGAGGACCCGGGTTCAAGTCTCACCGGACCGACTGAGTTTCGTCAGTGTGTCCTTGAGGACGTTAACCAGGCAGTCCCCTGTATCGTAATATATCCTCCGAGCACGTTAGCGAACCATATGAATCTATTCTTAAGTAGTATTAGGAGAGGTTCTCGGATTTCTATGTATCCTTTCATTTTCTCTTCTATATACAACCTATAATGTGTTGACGAGCCGTTAAACAACATTCAATTCGTCCGTCGGATGGGGACGTTACCCGGTGAGCCCCACCTGGTGCCCAAGGTCCTACGCCACCTATCCGGAAATATAAGGTAAAACGTGTGATCCCTAAGACATGTACATCATTTACTCCAACGTCATACATGTATATCTCACCTATAGCCTTCCCAATCGCCTTACCAGCTTCATCTCGGAATTCGTTGTGGTGAGCATGAAGAACCCTTAGTTGAGGGCTTATCTGTAACATTAAATGAATCGCTGTATCAATTCAGGGCCTCCTCTGGGCATCGCCAATGGCGCATTATGCGATGACATTATCAAAATAGCGCTAACTTTTACTGGCTTAAGAAACAATTTTTTTTGTTTCTGGCACTAAAAATCACTGGGGCTCTGTCAACAATAAATTGCTGTTGGCACATTATGTGCATATAATAAAATGGACTATTAATCATGATGATAATAGGGCACATATAATCAGTATGAACAATAACAGTATACAATTTAAAAAAGTGTTTTTATAATCATAGAAACTTCAAATATACATAGTATGTAATAATTAAAGATAATTAACGCCAGTACAGATAACGTTGCAGAAGGCATTTGCGATTAATTACACAGATACTCGTTTTTGCAGGCTGTATAAATGTCAATACCGTGATAATGTTGGCAACCACGATCCCGTCTCTATCTGTGAGTTTGTTCCCAGATATGTCTAGAGTACGGATAACTTTGAAACACTGGCAATATTTCAGCACGGACAAAATTCCCGCACCGGCTAGGACGTTGTCGGCAAGGCGCTGAAATTTGAAACAAAAGCACGCAGACAATTATCATAAATGGCGAATAACAACAAAGGGAAGTAATGCTGTACTATGAAATACAATTATGCTTCAGTGACGGTATCAACCACAAAATGGTACTCGGACGATATAAACAGATGGGAACCTTTATTGGTCGAATCGTATACACACACAGACGACTAATTCTGGGTGGTCATTTACAGGTAGAAATAACGAGGTTCGGCTTTACCTACAGTTAAAAGGGACACACGGCACACTTGCAGTAGTTGACAAGCTTCAGAATAATCACCTGGATTTATTATTCCAGTATTAGTTTAACTTTAAATCTACATGCATACTTATAAACTTTGGAGTTTTCAGATTTTCTGCGTTATACTACCTTAGCTTTAAATATTATATATGTGCAGTATAATCTACAGATGCCCGATGAATCGATGTAGATATATCTAATTAGTGTTATTAATTAATAAATAATAAAAACAGAGATTGTCCACATCGTTTTACTGATATTTTGATGCCGTAACTTAAAATTTGAGCATTTAATTTCATTAACAAGCATTTTGAAAAAAACACACATGACCCAGTTGATTAAAATACAGATGGTAAAAAAAAAGCCAAAACAAATGCCAAACCACGTGGTCTATGATTAAAATACAGATGGTAAGAAACAAATGCCAATCATAGGCCCGTGTCAGGCCCGTGTCGGGCAGAATCATTATACAGGTTAATCCAGGTTTGAATAGTACTGTATATTCATGTATTTAAGACACTTCTACACTTTTAAGACTTACCAATTCTTGAAAACTGGGATTGACTGTCAGCATGTGCAGCACAAATCCGCATTCTGTGGCTCCTATCATGTTTCCCGACAAATCCAGGTACGGTGCTGAGGTTTCGTACTGAGTATTGAAATAAAATAGTTCTGGGACATATGTTTGTTTGTTGGTTGGAATGGTGTTTTACGTCATTTGTTTTACGTCATTTTAAACATATGTTAGGCCATATATGACGGTCGATTTTTTGTAGTAGAGGCAGATCACACCATTTTCCCTGGGTAGAACCAGTACTGTATACCTCCCGCCATCTGTATGAGTTTTACGGCACGTCGACACATAAATAGGTCATAGTGTGCGCAAAAACTGATGAAAGATGAAGAAGTGAAGTAGTAATTAAAAATTAATGTAAATATATAAAGATAAAATTATTTACAAATTAGGAATAATATGGTAGTAACATAAACTATATATGTAAATCAACAAATGCCCGTTGAGTGAAGACAAGTTTTATCCCAGTCAAACTACAAGACACGCAGTCCCAGTAAATGAAAACACTTTACTGAGGGTATACATTCTGGTAATTGCTCACCTTGTCATAAATATGAACGAGTATGACGTGTATGCCCTATCCTGCACCGGGCTAGGACATCTTCCTCTCAACGAATGGGTCTACTAGAAGAACGCCATTCTCCGAGTAGCGGTTTAATTGAATGTAGTTTATTGTAAAATGACAAATCCCAAGCGGCTTGCCAAGAGTTACGAATATACGTGTTAATACAACTTTTAAAATCAGTATAAGGTAATTTGGCATTAGATATATGTAAACATAATGCTGCTTTAGCAGCACTATTAGCTCTATCATTACCACGTATTCCTACATGGCTTGGAAGCCAGCAGAAAATATTAACATTATCAACTGTAAGAGGATTGTACTTTTGTAAAAGCTGAAGCACAACTGGGTTATCATGTTTCATATTACCCAGGGCTTGAAGAGATGAAAGGGAATCAGAAAAGATTACAAAATGTCATCTTCAGATTCACTTGCCTTAAGTTCAGCTGAAAAGATAGAGGCCTTGTCAGGCAGGCGGCTATTTATGCTGTGTTTGTGAACAACAACTGCTGCAGCTACATTATCCGCATCTTTAGAACCGTCTATGTATATATGTTGAAAATTACTGTATTTCGATTTAATTTCATTAAATTGGCTTTGAAAGACAGTAGGATCTGTACTGGTTTTGTTACTATTACAAAGATCAAAAATAATTGTTAGTGTTTCTAAAGTCCACGGTGGAATTTGTAGTACTTTGTACTTGGCAAACAAATTTAGGTCGATTTCAGTGTCTCATAATTTTGGTTTAATACGAAGAACAAAGGGTCGAATGGCCTTCGGTTTTCGATCAAAAAGAGGTTCATAACTAGGATTAAAACAGTATCGAAAGGTGGGTTTGAAGGGTTAGATTGTAATTTAATGGCATATTGAAGGGCTAATTTGTCTCGTCTATGAGACAGTGATGGTTCATTCGCTTCAACATATATACTTTCGGCTGGTGATGTACGAAAGGCACCTAAGGCGAGTCGTAATCCTTGATTATGTACAGGATCGAGCATCTGCAAGTATGACTTGCGAGTCGATCCATATACTATTGAGCCGTTGTCCAGCTTGGATCTGATGAGATCTATAAAGTTGTAAAAGTACTTTACGATTTGCTCCCCAATTAGTGTTTGCAACAACTTTAAGTAAATTAAGAGCTTTAAGGCACTTGGCCTTCAAGTATTTAAGGTGTGGTATAAACGTTAATTAACGGTCGAAAATAAGACCAAGGAATTTTGTCTCATCCACCACTGGTACTGGTGACCCATCCAGTGTTAGATGAGGGTCTTCATGATGTTTACGTAGTTGACACAAGTGTATACAATTAGTTTTAGATTTAGAAAATTTAAAACCATTTTCATCAGACCAGGTCTGAAGTTTATCGAGACATTGTTGAAGTTGTCTCTCAATAGTGTTCATGATTTTTGCGTGATAACATATATATAACAAACTCGTCAACATATAGAGAGCAATCCATCCCGCCATCCTTAAGAATCGACGGTTTCTAACTTAAGAAGTAGACATGTTTAAAGGAACAAATGACAATTTAAATGTGGCGCTTTGCTAATTTGCCTTCATAATTTGAATATATATGTAAATCATGCGACATAATTCCTCAAATTAGTCTACGAAATAGTGTAACGTATTCTTATTTTGCATATGATTACTTGAGTAAACTTGATTCTAAACTAACGAAGAAAAGAGGATAACGAAAGAAAGATAGTGAGAAGAATAGTGTTATATGTATTTAGGATATATACACGCTTTATACAGTTGTTTCAAACTATTTCAGTTGATAGATTAAACAACTGCAATTCACTCCGTTTCGGTCACGTGTTTGTTTGTTTGGTGTTTTACGTCATTTTCAACACATATATACATATATACGACGGTGGATTTTTTGTGTTGGGGCAGTGTTGGGGCAGACCACACACCCCACACCATGCGTAAGAATCGACACTCCCACACAAGTCGAGTTCCCAGTGGGATTCGAACCCGCAGCGGTGAGAGGCGAAGGTTTACAACGCAACGTCGTTAACCACTCGGCCACGGAGATCGATTAGTAAACATGTTTTTTGTTGTTGTTTTTTATGCGGACCTTCAATAAATCCGTGTATTTCCAAGTCAGAAGGGCATACTTAGGTAAACCAATGTTGCAGAAATGAAGAATAAAGTATATCTGACCCAATGCATGTGTGAATTTTACGCACAGAACAATAAATTGGTAAATGGGTAAAAAACAAAATCCGGAAAAAAAAACGAATGTGTAATCCGATTCTGGCTTTGCTACATATACTATAATACTATACTAGTATCTTCTTTGTATCTTTCTTGCTTCAACTACCGTAATGAAAGCCGTTGGGAGAAACCGTGAAAAACCCACATGCGTCCGAGAAGGCGACCGCCAGACTTGTACACATCAGACAACGAGACGGCGAATAGAACACTGGTTGCATTGGCGAGATGCCTGTCGATGGTCATAGGAGGAATGTCAGGCTGAGGAAAAAAATATAGCAACTCGACCTTGACCTAACGCATATTCGAATAACACCAAACTGATGTCATGGTCACATATATTACTTTATTATTTGAAAGTACACATGCCGCGTTTAGGCCTAACATAACAGAGATAGGTGGGTTGGTGGGGGTTGTGGGAGGGGGGTGTGGGGACAGAGAGAGTGGCACGGTGGGTAATGGTGGGGGAGGAAGTTGTCAGACAACACTTTGCGACAAAAAAAAAAAATCTTACCATAAGAGCTTTGCACGTGGCCTTCACGTCAGCCGCAGAAAGACACAGATCGTTCAATATAATGCGAGGTCTTCCGAATTGTCCAAGAACTCTGCGCAATGGAAGTATTTTTAACTTCCGGCACACCTTTCTGTATGCCAGAACTGCCTGTGGAAGATCGAGTCTCATTAACGTCCGTACTCTCGCAGACACTGATGGCCGGGATTCTGAAAAAAAGGTTACACAAAGTGAAAATATCAGAGAAAAACGTACTTGTTTTACATATATCTTATTTTTCTATTTCTTTTTTAAATTTAAAAATTTAACCGTGTATGGGGTTTGACGTAAAAATAGATTTGCGACCCCTCAATGGTTATTGAACAACGTACATTATAGTCGACATTCAAATCGTTGTTTTCTTTGCCGCCAGATGTTTGAAGTCTGGTATAACTAAATTAAATTTACCTGGATTCCCCTCAAATCTGTTTTCTTTTGAGTCGCCTGTGTAAATATTTAGTAATGTCGTCTGAGTCTGAAGCCTTTTAAACATCGCGCCGCTTTCTCCACGTGTGTCCGTCTGTAAGGAACTATCAACTCGCTCCACAACACCGGAAGTCGTCTGCTTTGGTGTTTGTGGTCTCGGTGATCGTAGATTCTCCGAGTTTTTCCACTCTTTTTTGAATTCTTCGACACTGCTGAGCCATTGTTGAATATCTGAATTCCTTTCTTGGATGGTACTATGTTCATCTGATAAAAGACTTAAAAGAGAAATGCTAGGGAGCTTCAACATAGCTCAAACGTTAATTTGCTTAATATATATCCGAACTATAGTATAATATTTTTGTCCGCAGTAAAATCATAACTATAAATGTGAAATCGGAGTACAGTGTATGATGTCCCGGACGTGTCCACACACATAGACAATTAGTAATGGCGAAGTGACATGTAATCCGATTGTTTACGCAGAAACAATAAGCCATTTCCAGTTTCCTCCGAATCGATCGGCAAAATCAATCTCCTTAAGTGAGTCGGCGTGTCATCTTATTATAAGCTTCATCTTGGTGAGCTGGTGTCTGTTTATGTTTATTTCTTATAACCAGAAAGCAAAACGGGTCAAACAATCAATGAAATTGTTAAGAAAGTAAAATGTGAAGATTTTCTTATCACAGACGTCACCATGACAAGATCAATTCGCCGCTGAGACTATACACACGTGATTTTTTTTTTATAAAAAGGTGAAAAGTCTATCTTCATACCATGCGGAAGCTTAAAGTACTACCCCACGTCAACAACAGCAACATTTTACAACATATGTACACGGTTTCTAAACCTAATGACGACGAGGTATATATATATATATTGAGAATCCAAACTCTATAGACACAATATAAACGGCTTTAATCAGCCGGGCCATACTCTAAAACTGAATTACCAACTCATAATTCATTTTACGCATATTTTAACACAGGTATTCCAAGAGCACGTTAATAAACATATAGTTTTAATCGGGACATTTACATTATTATATGATCTGAACACCTGGATAGAGTTTTGATACACGGTTTTGTAGCGTAATTTTGACGTTATTTTGCGGGATAACTGCTTTAACATGTGACCGGATACAGATGGTGCATCCACACTCCTGCATCATTAGTAGATCAACTACGTACAAGCAAGGTTTTACGCAAGCGTAATATGTGAAAGTTTAAGAAAGTATACATTCCTTATCTGATGCATGAGCAATATATCGCATATTTAAATTAATAGCAGTTACTATTTTAAAGCGTTCCACACGCACGCACACACATTAGCTTCTGTGGTTTCAGATTTTAAGTTTGATTTAGAATGCACTCAGTTATAATCAACGATATGTCTGCTCGCATAAGGCGTCCCGAGGGTTCGATTCTGCATGCACCTTGTACTAGTAATCACATTCCACATTACATAAGCGTATCTGCTTGAACTTTGTGCATATGTTTATATATTAAACTTTGTATATAACTTTGTTTATTAAACTGAACAAGCAAAGTTTCAAATCTGTATCTGTTATAGTTACTGAAAGAAGTGCATCTTAACATAAAACTTAGCCAATTACGCAGACGCCGATTAAGGGATGACATTAAGTCGTTTTTTCCCCCAAAAACATACTGGTTAAAAAGTGGACCTTAACGGAACCAATATACTAAGTTAAAAAATGGGCATAACTTTTGCAGAAAGCAGCACAGTTATGAAACCTGACATGCTGGGTCATATTATGATGTAGAACAACTGTATAAAGTTTCAAAGTTGTAGCTGCAATTGTTACCTAATATATGGACCTATGAAATAGCGCCAATTTCAATACAACACGATCTTATGGCCAGTCTTTTACCCCCAACATTTTGGCCAGTCTTTTACCCCCAACATTTTAATCACGGGCTCATCCATATGTGTGTAATATTTTATTTATTTTTTATTTTTATTTTTTTTTGCTCGCCCTATGGCACTAGGCCTTTTGGCGAGCTCCTCCATATGTCACGTGCTCCTCCATTATGGTGTCAGACCGGTGAAAATCAGCCCATTAAACACAATGCATTTGTCCGCTTAAATACACTTCTATTCTGTGTATTAAACATAAGTGTTCATGTTCTCACTATCTTCATACTTTCATGCAATTGTGTAGGCTATAAACATGTGTTGTATGTTTAATTGCTGAATAAAGATATTGTATTGTATTGTATATCTGGAATAAAACACCGATTCAGTTTTTCAACAGTTCGCGTCTGTTATGGTTGAAAATACGTTTGTGCTTATCCATAACACTATTATAATCAATAATAGTGTTATGGATAAGCACAAGCGTATTTAATAATATATTCAAGAATAATTTTAAAAAGTATTTTATTTTACCATAGCTGTTAGGTTCGCATTATGACGTCATTCGGCCCCGTAATTCAATTGAAAATGGCGGTTTCATTTGTAAAGTCTGCTAGTGCTGATAACAAGTGGCGAAATACTCGTTGTTGTGTGACTTTCTCGTGATACGGACTATGCAAACTGATAAAATATGGATTTATTTACGTATCGATGCTTTACTTTAGTGAATTGGTTGTGATTTGAAGCTGGAATACTGCGCCGAAATTAACGGAATTAACGGACACCTGATTTTCGGTAAATTTCATTTGTTTACATAGGGGACATAGACAAACGACGTGCAGCTTGAAATTGCACTTTGGTGACTTTGAACTCGGATATCTCAGCGAATTTACAAGGGATCGTAGGAAGAAAGGTATTGTTGGATAGGAAATTTATTTCTGCACATGTTAGTATATAGTGTGCATGTAACTGAGATTGTTTCGAACGTCTGCCTGACCTCTGAAAAAGAACACCAGCATTTTCCAAAATTTCCCATTAAAGTCCTTTATAGACAATTATAATAATAGAAGGCAAAAATTAAAAGTGACCAGTTCCTGTGCCCGGAAGTACTTCCTGACTGGTCTGACACCAAAAGCAAATACAAGTATAGGCTGCATATGCTGCGCGCTTTGAGCTCGCCGCCAAAAGCGCGCCGCCTATTAAACTAAATATTAATGTTAGATACAAACGTGATCTGCGGGTTCATCCAAAGCATTTGTTAGTTAATTAACGTACATTATATCACAAGAAGAATAGAAATACTATACATGTATATAGAACTGAATTATTTTTTTCTAATTACAAGGAACACGTGATGCTACTCTCATTCAATACAATTATAGGTCACATTTACACAAAACAACTATACTTTATATATAACACAGGCACTAGTATTGAACAAGTAAAATTCAAAAGCCTTTACTCTATATTTGACCATAGGCACTTTTACCACAGATTAAATACATTTAGAGCAATAACACTGCTTGTGAATAGAGACAATGCTATATGCATGTATGTATGCGTGGGAATTAACGTCGTTTTAACACTCAGTCATATCACGACGTTGTATACTGAATGAATGAATGAATGAATGGTGTTTTACGGCTCGTCGACACATAAATAGGTCATATTGCGCGCAAAAACATGAAAGAATGAAGTAGTATTCGTAGAAGTGAGCTGAATGATCAATGTTATAATGCTGCCAAAATGGAATACCACGCCTAGGCTCGCGTTAAGCATTCGCCAAATCGCCATAGGCGAAAAGAAACCCGATCTGGCGAATGAAATCGTAAGAAATACATATCAAATTCGCCAGACATCGGCGGTCTGGCGATTCCAAATTTCAAACCAATCTCGGAAAATCTCGAATTCTTATACACAAAGTATTTCACTGTTTATAAAGCCACTACCCCGCTGGGTGTTGTTAGCTAATTAGCGACAATCAATTTGGACTGATAAACTAATTATCGCAGTGTTTATTGAAGACCGCTGTCATTTATTGTTTCTATTGTCACTGTGCGATAGACTCCGCCCACTGTTCCGCCTCTTGCTGTCAATCAACTTGTTTGTGACCCCGCGCTCAATATTATCCACATATTTAACTGTGTTATCGAGCCGGGTAAAACATTAAAAATAACGTGGCGCCCTCTAGCGGCAAAAATGGCTTTTCAAAACACAAAGTTTGCATACGAATTAATAAGCTCGAGATGCCGTCGGTGTTTTTCGAACTTTACGATCACTGATAAGACCAATTAGTTGTACACCCGGTAGCGTAAACTGGAACAATGGCAAGTGTGAACCGATGTTTGATCGACTGTCTCTGAATTGGGATAATTTATGGTTGAACAATCAACATGAAAAAATGCAAAAGGTGCGCTTACTCAAAATATTGAGGTACAATTTAAGAATGAAGTGGCTTTTATTACTTACCGGTACTCTGTGCACGATATTCGTGGTGTATGTGGCATTTCTGAATTTTGTCTCACAATGCAGCGCGATCTTTCTAGCTCCTTTGGAACTACTGTTAGTTGAACTTGTTTTATATGCCTCAGCTTAGCCTTACATTTTTAAATATATTTATTTTACTTCTATGAATGTTAGTAGGCCTATATTTAAATACATTTAATGAAAATACTAAATGGTCTAATCATTGGTGACAAGAGTCTGTATTTTTATATTTTCTTATATGCATGCATTCATTGTCCTTTATAAAATTTCAGTCGACATTTTTAAAAAATTAAAATAGCATTAAATTAAATACAATTTTTAAAACTTTTTGAATATTGTACAGCTCCAATTGTAATTATAAGTAATTGTAAGCACTAAAGCAGAATGCATTGGATGTGGACATATTGATACCCTATACATATAGGTTAATAAAGCATACTTTTTTAACTTACTATTGATGTGTACGCAAACGCAAAGTTTTAGCACCTACAATTCGTTAAAAAATATCTAGGCAATAGTCTGGCTAAAGACATTCTAATCTGGCTAAAGGAATTTTTAGGGCTTTAGCCAGATTTGGCTAAAGGGTTTAAAATCCTAGCGCTAGCCTAGCACGCCTTTACCACATGTCACATTATACTCACAACGGGCAGACCAGTCCCATAACTACCCTTTACTAGCATGTATGCTGAAAACGTCGAGCAAGGCAGCTACTAGTACCACCTTTATAAAGTCTTAGGCATGACCCTGCCGAAGCCCGCTCTACTACAACGCCGCGGTTGACAATGCTATAACTACGCTATGTAAATGTCGCACCTGAACACTGCCCTTAGGATAGTATTCGGTGGCCGTTTGGGTCTATTCAAGCAATGAAGAACCTGTATGTTAAAATAATAAAATAGGTCAAGCAAGTCGAACAGGAAACGTAGCATTCACAGAACACAGTCAACCAAAAACGCATTCAAGACAAACATCAGTTACAAGGAAAAATAGAATAAATACTGAAAACGGGATCCCTTTGAAGCAACAAACACAAACAAGAGCTAAAAGTAGCAGACTGGGTTTTATTGAATCTGTTCATGAGAGGTAATGTAAATTGCAACACCTCTCACTCCTTCTAGCACCGACTTAAGCGATTGTCTATTTTAAAGCCACAAAGACTGGGCTTTATGATCCAAAAGGACCAGTAAGTAATAACACTACGGATCTGTAGTCGGGGCGACTTTTTACGGCCGCCACACAGCACTAAACAAACGCTAGCGTGTATGTCAATAAATACTAAGTTAAGTATTCGACGCCACGAACATAAAGGGGTTGACAAAAGGGGAACTGCCTTGGGACAGTCTTTGGCAAAAACGCCGCTGGGGCTTTAAATCAGGTTCTTGGGTGCACCAAAGCTCACTATTGCGCTATTGTCATCCTAATCTGCCGGGTCATCGCACAATCAACGAGGAAAGCACAGTGGCGAACTGTCAATGGGTCAACCACTAAACATGCAGTGCCTTGCAAAATGATAACCGCTTTCTTATATTTTAAAAGTAGATCAGGGTTACGGTAATAGTATTTTGCAAAAGGGTTTCCGCGTTTATGGTAAAGTCGGCGTTTATGTTAACGTTACCCATGATGAATAAGCTGGTTAGCTATACAAATGGTATGAATGTTAACAATCTCACCTCAACTACAAGCTCTGGAAAAACGAATAAGTTGAGTAATATATGAACCCCACAAGAAGTTGCTCGGGACATTCCCTAAAAGTGGGGATGAGTAGCAATGCAAAATTTGAAATCAATTATAGATGGAAATTGACGCGTATTGTACATTGTATTAAGATGGAACTTGATGCATATTGTACATTGTATTAAGATGGAACTTGACGCATATTGCACATTGTATTAAAAACGTCTCCTGAATGTTTAATTGACCAAAACAAATGAATCCCCGAGCTTTAGCTTCAGATATTGTTTGACGTGATCTTTGATGGCAGTAAGACAAGACGTTAACAGTTGTGGTGGTATTGTAGTGGTACAGGTACTAGAATTCGAAATAAACGAGCTTGATAAGGTCCTTTGTGTAAATTAATAATCCTGAACATATTTGGAAGTTTGTTTTGCTTTTCGTCAACCCAAGGTTCTTATACACCGAAGCGAAAAGGAAACGCAACTCGGGAATTTCTGCCGCTATATATACATGTACTGCACACTTAATTCCACATACTTTTCCGAAGAAATCCCAAGATGTTTTGTAAAAAAGAAAGTTGCAGTTAGTTAGAGAAAGGACACAACTGTGATGTTGTAAACGTTTTAATCACAGTACACGTTGTAACAAGAAATTCATAAATGTTGAAGTACCTCTTTGAAAAATTCAGTCCTTTCAGTACGGTATTTAACGTAAAGAGTTGAATTTTTTTTGCATCCTAAGTTTGCTCATATACTTGAGCCAAACGCTTACTCTGTCAATAACGAAACTTTGAAGGAATACTATTTGCTGTGTTATTTTAGTCTCTTTTTTCCGACAGGAAAGGTCTTACATAGCCATGTACCATTCGATTAACAGCAGCATATTGTACGTACAATATATAGCGGAAATTCCGGAGTTGTGTTTCTTTTCGTTTCAGTATATATGGTATAAGAACTCTGGTCTACCATGCATTGAAGATTTAAATTAAAATGGCATAAATATTGTGCAATTAAAGTGCAACTAACATATGAACACTGATCTAAGCTTTATTGCGAATTTTACAGGCTATCGCAGTTTGGGTTCCATGGGAGCCCAGAATTTATAGAAGACAACATTATTTATGGAACCTTCTAGTAAATACTACAAGGTAGCCCATACCCACATTTTGTAGTTTGGATAAGAAATGCAAGAGATATAGCCCTGTAAACACAGCTTATCACTAAATCTGATTTGAAATTGCACATTGCATTGAACTGTAAAGTAGGTTATATTTGTGAAAAGGAGGATAACAAGTATGACTCGGCATGAACTGCGTGTGTGATCAGAACTAAAGACTTCCAGGCTCAGATTCAGTGTGGGAGGTTACTCTTAAATCTGAAATGTATTGAGCTGGGTTTTTTGATTGCCGAAAGTTGTAACTCCATTATCAGGCGTCCCAACTGTATCTGACATGCTCACGCAGATGGCAAAAAGTACTGAATAAATAGCACATACAAACAAACAACAAAAGCATTTTTATGAATTTATTGTTGCAGTTTGCAATATGGATAACAATGATTTCAATTATAACATAACCCTGTACCTTCTAACGTAGTATACTTAACTATGCATACAGAATCTTACACGAGTTAACAGTTCATATTAAAACTTTCATTAATTGAATTGGGGTTTTAAGGTGCACCAACACATGAAAGGTTATATGGCGCCTAACAGGAATGAGCGTCCCAGGCTCATCCTCCACGTATATCAAGATCAAATATGGAGAATGGGCCTCGAACCTTCTTACCTGCAGAACTGCATAGTTGCTGCAAATTCTATAGTATTCCAAGTTTGCATACGCGGTGTCATGATAAAGACCTTGATTGAGCATGATAAAAAATGACAAAATGAATATATGAATGGGGATCCTACCCCGGAACGACACGGGGGATTAATTAATTAAATCTATGAATAATCTTGACATTAAAATATAAGGCTTATTCAACCAATTCCATGTTTTTCAAAAGAAAACTACCCTGTAACATTTTTTTTATTATGACGAAATGTGTTTATTAAACGTGAAGCTCGTGCTATTCCAAGTTAACAATTACATCCAGTGCCTCATATGTTATCGTTAAAACAAATGTGGTAAAATAAGAAACAAGAATTACCATTATGAATACAAGCAAAGTCATTTCATAAAGTTGACTTTTATTCAGAATGAATGGTGTTTTACGGCATGTCGACACAAAAATAGGTCATATTGTGCACAAAAACTGATGAAAGATGAAGAAAATAAGTAGTAAATAAAAATTAATGTAAATATTTAACCCCATGTCAGTAATAGTGACTAATAGTGACCTATTATAACAGAATAATATTATAGAAACATACACTTCCAAAAACCTTAATTTTCTCACGTTTTGTTGAATTTTATGACATTATCATGATTATGGTATGGTTGACTATTGTAATTTGCCATGTATAAGGACCCCAATGGAAAACTATTGTAATTTGTCAGGCATAAGGATGCACATGGAAAACTATTGTAATTTGCCACGCATAAGGATGCCAATGGAAAACTATTGTAATTTGTCATGCATGAGGACACCTATGGTAACTATTGTAATTTGCCATGCATAAGGACACATATGGAAAACTATTGTAATTTGCCATGTATAAGGATCCCAATGGAAAACTATTGTAATTTGCCATGTATAAGGACCCCATTGGAAATAAGCCAAACTGGCTTTATGGGTCATCCTTCGGTAAAGATACTTGTATCATTTCGGTATAGTTAACAGGTCTCTATGATATATTCTCTCATGTCAGTGCATATATGATATACTTCCACAATTCCAAGCATTTTATGATATTAAAATCTGCGATATAAGAAACATTGTGATAATATGTGGTACATGCTATGTGATATCATCTTGATAATATATGCTTGTTATAAAACCGTGATCATCTTTAGCCAGAAATGAGATGAATGACCTGACCAGGTCTGGAAGTGTTGCATTTCACCGTCAATTCATTTAATATGTGTGCCAAACAACGCTTATCCAGAATTTTGATGAAGCAGCCAATCAATGACCAGAAATTTGACACACCTCTAAATTTTGGCAGGTGATAAGACTCCATCATTAACATACATTTTCCAACCAAGGATTTATAAAAAAGTTCAAGTATAAATCATTGTTCCAACCAAATTTACTGTAAAAGTCGAGGTATTTAAAATGTGTGATTCCTTTAAACTCCTTCATATTTCATGAACATTTATGCAAACTGAGTCTATATATGTATCTTTCAAAACCGAATCTTAAAAAGTATTGTGTTTTTACACTTTCAAAGATTTTTGTTTTACTATACAACCTAAGGATAAAAATCGAGTAACACAAATGTTATCACCTACTGAAAATAAGGTAAAATCTCAACATCTCAGCAATGGAAAATAATAAATATCAAGAAATGGGTACCTAGCAATAGTTATACTGTAGAATGTGACAAACAATAGTTACTTATACCATGCGATATGGTGTATACGGTCCAGAATGTTATTTCATACAAAACAGATGTTTCATCATCGTAAAGGAACTAACCCGCCAAATAATGCCAAAATTACTCTAAAAAACATTAATCAAAACTCTGTGCAGGTGTTCAGGTCATATAATAATGTACATTTGCCGATTAAAAGTATAGGGATATTCATGGATTCTTAAAATACCTGCGATTGAATATGCGTAAAATGAATCACGAGTTTAGCTCCTGTTCTGGGGTTTGGCCTGGTTGGTTAAAGCCATTTATATTTTGTCTATAGAGTTTGAATTCTCAAAATATGTAAATTATATATATATGTTTTGATCAGTAGGTTTAGAAACGGTGTACATACACGTATGTTGTAAAATTTGGCTGTTGTTGGCGGGATAGCTAATCTAAAACGATTGAGTATTTGACGCATTTTGTAAATGACAACATATTTTATGCAACACGTGATTATCTTGGTGTATGGACATGGTCCTTAACACAGGCGGAATGATGGAAGACAAAAATGACAAAATGAACATGAATGTTGGAGACTTCTACCCCGCAAGGATATGCCGTGGCACTATTCTCGCCCAGATCCCACATGGGCCCATGTATTATGCCAAACAATTACCCCAAAACCAGTAAATTTATTATGAAATGTTTTTTTTTTTTTAGATTTGTATTTAATTTAAAGTTTCCATTTGATAAATACATAAGACGTTTGTTTAACATTGTAACTGTTGTTTGTGTTAATGCCCGTTTGTTGGTTGACTGTGTTCTGTGAAACCTACATTTCCTGTTTGAATTATATACTTTTAATACATTCATACCTGTTTCTGACAAAATCCCACAATCTATGCAAATTTCACTTTTATTTAGACATTCTCAACATTTATTTTGCCCATGCAAACACAATTTATATTGGCATTCGTTTATTTTTTTCATATCACACCCAAAAATCCGACGACTTGGCCGGTATGGAAACAAACAACTTATTGATTAATAAATTAATGTGTAAACAAAGAAATGGTACTGATTAACATAGGACAGTACACAATAATAGCAACTTTAAAATTAGAGTTTAATACATTATTGCACTGATATGGAAACATGTATTATATGTACATCAATATTTTACTTTAAAGTGACACACGGCAATCTTGCGGTGTCCTGTAACTTTTTCTACATAATTTACATATGAAAATCACTATAACCAATTATTATTTGTGTTTGTATATCAATAACTGTTGATTATATTGCACTAATAGTATATTTAAACCTATGGTAGAATAATGAATAAATATTGACAACTCCAAATTATATATCTTGTTAAAGTTTTTATTATTAAATGTAAGCAGGTTTAAGTCAAAATGACCACGGATTAATAAATCAATGTGTTAATTTTAATGCTTGATCAACACTTCAAGATTGACCCGTGCCCGTTATGTCTACAGAGATCTACAGAGATCAACTACAGAGATCTACTACAGAGATCTACAGAGATCTACAGAGATCTACTTAATATGAGACCACTGTTGATTTTTGCAATGGCATTTGGTGAAATAGAAACCAAAGACTTTTGAATTGACCAACACAAAAAGGTTATATGGCACAAATAGGAATGAACATTCCAGGCTCACTCTTCATTTACATCTAGATACAAACATGTAGAATGGGCCTAGAACCTTCTCACCTGCAGAATTGTTGCAGGAACCAAAATGCAGTATTTGTTATAAACTCCTAGTTGATAAATGAGGTTCCCTTTGAGTGGGGTGGGGTGATGGCATGGCTTTCTTTTGTAAGATATAATCTTTTGTAAGATATAACCTTTTGTAAATATAACCTTTTGTAAGATATAACCTTTTGTAAGATATAACCTATTAGCAACAGTATGGGAGGGTCGAGTCTAATGTTGAACTTCAAGATATTTCACAACTACAAATATTGTACAATAAATTTTGAAATAAATTGACCATTTGAAAAACTCAGAGGATAATGGGACATAAGCACAAAATGACCCAAAATTCTTGGAGAAATATTTTTCTTATACCAGTAAAGCACAAAATTACAATTTGTTACGGGGATATACATAAGTCAATGTGAATAAATATTCGTCTCACATTTTTGTATAAATTACATTTTTTCATCCGATATATGGTGGCTGATTGATGGTGAAAGAACAAAAAAGATGGAAAGTTGATACATATATTTCTGTGGTTTCGGGGTCGAAAAACATTCGCCGTTCTTTCGACCCTGAAAACACACAACCATATTTTTCGTCTTTTCTTGTTTTCGTTCTTTCGCCCAGAAGAACCACACTTATCAGAAATCAGCCACCATAGTTTGTAGGAGATGTTAAATGAAGGGTTTAAAACATTTGTATAAAATTATTTGATATGAAATTTAAATATATTAGATCTGACATGACTTTATTATATAAGAGATATTTTGAAGACATGTAAAACATATTTAATTTTTTATAGGGCTATGTACAAACAATTGAGTTAAAATATATCAACAAAGAAGCCGAAATTGAACCAACTTCTTTATTCTTATTTGTGACAGGCAAAAAAGGAACAAGTCGAGTTATTCTCTCATAAATTCTATATTTACCTGTTTTTATGTATTTTAGTAAGCACGGAATCGAACAGTGTCCCTATGGAGTACTCAGATCTTGTAAGCACTACACCACTGCGATATTGTCGTTCGAAAGAGATTAACCATTTTTACACGTCCAGGTAACACTAGGTCACATATAGAGGTCAAGGTCGTAAATAAAATGTACAAGTACCTGGCAGCATCGAGATATTTTACCCCAGATACAACTATGACCAGAGTTTGGTGGATCAAGTCCATGTACAACTGTACATCCATGTACAACTGTACCCCAGATACAACTATGACCAGAGTTTGGTGCATCAAGTCCATGTACAACTGTACAGAGATACTACATCTTAACAATTACATAATGTCGCCATCACATATCTGTATGATATTTTCCTTAAAGGGACACATGGCAATCACGATTTCGTTAACTCTTGGTGTCCTGTTTAATAGTTGTTGCACATAACTTGCATTTGTTCAATAATTAGTATTTTTCAAAATTATAAAAAACGTATAAAGCAAACTGATTTTGCACATTACTGTTGGTAATATGAAACCAATAATATATTTAAACGTATGTCGACATAAGAAGAAAAAAGAAGAAGATTTTTCTTTCTTCTTATTTGATTATATGCAGGCAGGTTTAAAGTCAAAATGGTTCTGGATTAATAAACCGAGATGCAAATTTTAATGCTTGTACCTTTAAGAAGCGAGAAAAACAATAAAATGGTTTTGTATAAGATGTATGTATGACGAATGAGGTATGTCTGTAAACTCTGAAAGTTGGCTCTGTACAACACAAGCTATGATAGACAAAAAACATATAACACAAAATAAAACACAAATAAGTTCATTTAAAAAAAAGTGGTTTTAAAACAAATGGGACTTAAAAGAAATGATAATTACAGTTAAGTTGTTAAGTTTACAAATAATGTATCTTACAACATGTACAAGGTGCTTAATATGGATTATAATTTACAGAATATATTGAATAATTGAACTGAATGTTGTTTAACGGCTCATCAACACAGATTATGTTATTTAGAGCCACCCCAGAAAGAGGGGACGGATACATAGGAATCCTGGAACCGTGCCCTACTCTTATTATCAAATAGATTCCTATGGTTCTTTAACGTGCTGGGATGATAGACAGATACACGGGACCGCCCGGTTTACGTCCCCATCCGACGTTCGAGGTTATGATATGATGGCGTTCGAGGTTATGATATGATGGCTTATAGATTAGAGCATCGTATCATTTTTGCCAAAGAGTTTAATTAATTCAACAATAAATGAGCATGACTGTGAGATTCTTCTATTCATCACAAAACCCCTAGTCATATGATATCACGTAACATATAACACGTGCCTTAATGTGACATTCACGTAAGTTATACATCCGTGTATCATCATATATATGTAACAGCTTTAATATTTTAAACTTATTTATTTTACAGTGATCGTAACGAAAGCTCTATGAACTTATTTAAATCACTCTCAATGTCTAAGCAAATGCAGATAAAGTGTCTTACTCAGGGACACAACACATATGGTAGTGGTGGGGATCAAACCCACGACTTTTCGATCATGGGTCCAACACTCTACCACAGCTTTATTACACTCCCAGGTTTTACGTGACAGTAGTCAAATAAATGTTTTTCTGATGCTCATTCGGCCATTTTCGTTATTGACTTTCCTGTTTCTGACAGATTCCGTTATTAAACCAATATTAATGAATCACAGTTGTTCACTATTAAATCAACCTTTGTTTTTGAGTATTCCTTATTTCGCGGGGGTCGATGCGAAACTACTTTATCTTATACTTTAGTCATATGTAGTTAGAATAGTTTCGCGATCACCCCGTAAATCTGAAATGTTGTCTAAATTTAAGAATTGGTGTCAGTTTCCGGCTGATCTCTCAGCATCACGATAAGTCTGTTGACCAACATAGAGAGTATTTTGTCCGACGGATCCATGAATCCTCGCTGCATCCATTTAGGGATTGTGACCCGCGCATGTGAGAACCCAAGCTTCTGCAGGACATAGTCCACTCCCACGGGATCTATCTGCTTACTGGCCCAGTGTAGTAATCTGCAAGGTTGTACAGGAGCATTATTATTTGAAGCTTTTAGAAAATTGTTACCGATACCATATTTGAGACATACACCATTCAATAACAATGATAAGCAAAGCTTTAACTTAGGGCTATTTATGTCTTTTCTGGTGGTGGTGGGGTGGTGGGGTGGTGGGTGGTAAAACTATTTTAATTCAATAAAAATAATCTTTTCTTTTTGGAAATTTGGTGGATTTGTTTTTCGAAATTTCCCATTTATATATTACTGGTAAAAGTATCGTTTTTATTAAATTAAAGAGGCATTTATAAAATCGAAAACTAGCAAAACTTACCCCGAGGGTCCTGCCAAATAAATTATTGGTGGTCCATATGTTGTCATGTAGTCAAAGAGTAATCGTGCAGACAAAGTGTTTGATGATCGGGTCATAACGACATTTTGAGACTTTATCTACTGACCCCAAAATGAATAGGGATCACATCCTGTCACTGTGGACAGTCTACACGTGAAATTGGGTGAATGTGGTTAGAGGTTGAAGAGGTATCGTGCTAATTAAGGTTTTCATGATACGGTCATGTCATCTTGACCTATTGACCCCAAAATGAATAAGGGGTCCTCCTGTCACCATGGACAGTCCTCCTGTCACCATGGACAGTCCTCCTGTGAAGTCTGAGTAATGTTGCTACAAGGTTCTTCATGATTGGGTTAATGGCGACCTTGACTTCTCGACATCCTGACCTCAAAACAAATAGGGGGTCATCTTGTCACCGTTAACATTCTACACTTGTAGTCTGGTGAATGTGGCTACAGAGGTTAAAGAGGTTTCGTGTGGACAAGGTTTTTCATGATCCGCTAAGCTACTGACCTACAGACCCTGACCTAATTAGGAGTCATCCCCTCACTACTGAGTCTACCCGTGAATAGTTGAATAGTTATTGTGTTGCTTTTTCATAATCGGGTTATGGTGACCTAATTATTGGTCTGTGGTTCTAGATGTCAAGCTCCTCACTTACCTGACTGTGGGTTCTAGTTGCCAAGTTTTACATTCATATTCCCGCCAATCTTGTTGCAACACCGTCAGTGGATCTCGTATTTTCTTTTTGTCTTCTTTTTTGTCTGAATCCACGGGAGACTTGGCAGTTGCATCCATGGGAGATTTAGCACTGGTACCCACCACTGATGTCCTGGTACCTGAATTATAAATAGTTATGTTTTGTTAAAGGAGCCCTTTAATACCCTTATAACTTATATTTATTTGATAGATCTATTTGTATAAAAACTATTGATACATTTCTCACGGTTAAAATCACCATCGAAACACGTTATTATTACGTTTCCATATATCACTCGGCACACCTTTACGGAAATCAACGGGAAAAAATCCGGAATATTATGAGTTTACACGAAGTCCAACTTCGGCGATGACGTCACACAGATGCCCAGATACAATCAACAATTACGATGTTTCAGTTTCTGACAGTGTACTTTTTTTTTCAAGCTGATTAAAATTATTAAATCTATTTTTTTTTTTTTTTCAATAAATGCTTATCTGATCTGATCATGATTTACATGATCAGATTATTGCTTGCTAATTCCACTAATGTCCTATAAATCTATTATTTTTTTTAATAATTATAGTACATGAACCTCTAGGCCAAATTGTTTGAAACAGCTAGAACAAAGTCATTTTATGACACTGTGTATTCCGTAACAAGTGAAAGAAGGGTTTTATGATCCTATCCATATCCTGTTATCACCTTTCTGTAACAGTCAGTTAGTTTTATGACCCTGCATATTCAAGATTGAGTGGCAAGTAAGGTTTTTATGGCATTTATGGTATTTCGCAGTACTTAGCCAATTTTACCCAGCTTATATGGCATCAGTTGTATTACCATGTGTATTTCACCATCAGTGGTAGTGAATTCAGTGCTGTATGGAACAAAGCATAATTAGGCCAATATAACTTTATAAAGCTCTTATTTATAAATATCTACACCAAAAAAGAGGTTATAACATTAGAAAAATGAATGGCGGTGGGAATATAAACCTTATAATTAGACATAATATTATAATACCTAATACAATTATATATGTGGCTCATTACCTGCTCAAACAAATAGGGTAGATAAGGAGAATTATCTTTTTCTTCACTCACAGTTTTTTTTGGCTATTTTTATAGCCGAAATTCGGTCATATTCCCAATGCCAAAACATATCTTTTTTTCCCAATAAAGAGGAAATAATTCCCAATTTAAAAAAAAAAAAATATATATATCTTTTTTTTTTTAAGAGTGCCAATCCAATGAATGGGGTTCAAAAGCTTAAATAAATGCTTCTGTTTATCTTGGTGTACAAAATACAGTATTAAAGATATAATTATGAAAGGAATGCTTTACTTTATATTTTTCCGAATTTTATTAAAAATCGCGCTAAAATTCCCAATTTTATGAAAAATCGCGTTAAAATCGCGTTAAAATTCCCAATTCCAGGGTCATGTTCCCAAAATCATGAAAAAAAGCCCCGACTCATTATTTTGTAACCTGATAAACAAACTTCAAACATGTATTTGTTGATATCATCATATATTACAGGATACAGAAATTAGATTTGGCATACAATGTTTGAGGTCAGCCCTTCCAAACGGGGTTTGTCAGAAACCGGAACATAATTTTACTGGGCCAGTTTTTTTAATATAAATAATTAAAAAAAATAAAATATTGGGGTAAATATGTGAGGTCTTATTAAAATGCCTGAAAAAAGGTAACACACATGCTTTGAATTAGCAATACCTGTAGCCCGATTGATAAAAATAGAGTGTTCTGGAGAAGAACTTGGACAGAACATGGAATGGTGATATTTATATAACTCTTACCCTTAGACCTTCGAATGACAATTATGCGATCAATGTGTACATTTGTCTAATTCCCACTGTGTATGCCTGCCGCCACCTCAGTGGGGTAAAACGTTGATAGGCGCATAATAAGTGATATGTTAATAAACACAAACAACAAAGACAAACTATGGAAGTATGCAATCAGTTAGTCTCATTTATTTGACATCTGGGTTTGTTACAAAAGGACGTTTACATTATGCACCATGTGACTTGCGTTTGACCAAAAAACGTGTGGACAATTTCAGACCGTGTGTAAACGTTTCTTGTAAGACGTCACTACACTGACACCTGTATTTTGCCGTTCAAACAGTGCATAGTACCTGGATAATAGATTTAAACTAATGTATTTCATATCATTTTTTTTTTATTATTAACATTTTAGTGTGAAATGGATAACAAATGATCATTTTAGGTAAGTTGTACATTTATAAAAATCAGTGTATCAGTTTATGTCTAGGGCAGAGAATCTCTACGGAAAATCCACACATTAAAAAGTCAAACGCGTATGCACGTCGGAGGACGGTTCATTAAAAAAATCCTCTTGCCGTTCGTAGACATGTTTTTAGGTCAGAGAAAACATAAAGCCACGGCTTCATGTTATAGGAGGGGGCTGGCGTGGCGCAGTCGGTAGAGCGGCGGATTTGTAACCGGAGGCCCCGGGTTCAATCCTCCGTTGTGCCACTGTATTCCGTCGGTGTGTTCGTGGGCACTTTTCCTTAGCCTCGTCCGTCGGATGGGGACGTAAACCGGGCGGTCCCGTGTATCGGTCTATCCTCCGAGCACGTTAAAGAACCATAGGAATCTATTCGATAATAAGAGTAGGGCAGGTTCCCGGATTCCTATGTATCCTTCCCCTCTCTCTGGGGCGGCTCTAAATAACCTGTACTGTGTTGATGAGCCGTTAAACAACATTCAATTCAATTCAAGTTATAGGAGAGCAAATCCCTGACCTTCTGTGATGCAACAAGCTTTTCTCAGAAATGAGTCTGCAGTCAATAAACAATTTCATCCCTATGTATTTCATACTTTCAGTGACAGTTGCCTTTAATACTTCAAGAAAGTATGATCTAAGTTATCTCAATAAAATATTGAGAACCTGTCTGTGTTGTCAATCTGCCAGATATGGCGCGGTACTTTGTGTGACGTCACACACCGGAAATCAGCGGAAATGAACCGGAGGCGAATACGGATATTGTATCGGTCAACAGGTGATTTTTTAACTGGCGATAAAAAGCACGGAAAGCGATATATCACCAAAAAATGAGTTGCAATGTGTTTATATAGTGTTCAGTAATAAATATAAACAAGAAACAAGAGGTATAAAAGGGCTCCTTTAAGCTTCAATATAGGGGCAGCACAGCTAAATGCTCATTTAATCAGATATCTATCTGTACAATTGTTTATTAAAGTGGCTAAATTATCGCAGAAATTTCTGAGAAGACCAACAAGACATCATAAGGAATGCTAGTGTTAAATTCCATGAGGATCAGATCAAAAGTTATTTTTCTTTAAAGAAAAACAAAGATGGACATATGTCTTAAATTTCCTCAACATCAATTTCATGTAGAAACATAGGTTTTCCTTAAAGTTTCCACTCACCGGAAAAAATATTTTTTTAATTTCATCAAAAGCATTCGCCACCATGGCAACAAAGTTTCCAGAATGTCCTTGACCTACAGCCATTTTTCATGATATAGCGTATGACAAGGTCATGTAAAATCTGCATCAAGCAATAAAGATGTTTTTGGAATGACAACCTACCTTTGTCCTTCTCCCTTATATAAGACATGACAAGATCGTGTACGAACAGCAGCACCTCTGCATCCATGGCAACAAAGATGTGGTCTTCAAACTCTGTCACAAAACTACACTCTACCACAGGCTTAGGATCTGGAGAAAAAAGTAATTCTTAGTCCCATATAATTATCTTAGTCTCACTTTTTCTCTATTAGTCAAATCTGCCCCTGAGACCATCTCTATTAACCCTTAAAACCCTACAAATATATAATGGACTGTTCTTTCTTTGAATTAAGACCATTTCATTTATATGACAAAGGGGTGTTTCGAGGCAAATGACTGATCAGCAGATGGACATTGTAAACCCTGAGGCTGATCTGGGTTTATAATGGACGCAAAGGCTACTATAGTTGTGTTTAACGGGTTAAGGATTAAGAGACCAAATTGAATGTTTTAGTTCCCATTTCCCAATTCTAACTGGAACTATCACTGAAGTTGATGAATACCCCCCCTTTTTTTTTTAATTCTAAGTCCAACAAAGGGCCATAACTCTGTAATACATTAGGCAATCAACCATTGGTGATGTAGAGGGACATAAGGTCATCAGTTGTTATGAGTATATGAAGTTTGGGAACTACTCATTCAAAACTGTTAGAGAAGTGCTAGTAATAAAAAAAAGTGTAAAGTGGCGCGACAAAAAACGTGATACAGGACGGGACGCGACGTTATGTGCGCGATTTCTATATAGCCCCCAATTCACTTTGTTAATTATAATAGAAATGCACCTCTAGTAAGAGATAAACACTTCAGTTCCAAAATGTATCGCTTTTAATTAAAATGCATCTGTATTAAAATACCACATGTGTTAAGAGACCAATTTTGTGTGTGTCCCTCTAGTGGTCGTCTTAAATACACATTTATATTTATATTTTATACAACTTCTTTTGGGGCTTGAAAAAAGGTACCTGTGAGCCTGCCATACTCTGGTCATAACTGGTTCCCCTTCAATATGACACTGACAATGTTTAACCCTGCCATACTCTGGTTATAACTGGTTCCCCTTCAATATGACACTGACAATGTTTAACCCTGCCATACTCTGGTCATTACTGGTTCCCCTTCAATATGACATTGACAATGTTTAACCCTGCCATACTCTGGTCATAACTGGTTCCCCTTCAATATGACACTGACAATGTTTAACCCTGCCATACTCTGGTCATAACTGGTTCCCCTTCAATATGACACTGACAATGTTTAACCCTGCCATACTCTGGTCATAACTGGTTCCCCTTCAATATGACATTGACAATGTTTCACCCTGCCATCCTTAACTGGTTCTCGTTTAATATACCATCGACAATGCTTAACCCTGCCATCCTTAACTGGTTCCCGTTTAATATACCATTGACAATGTTTACCCTACTATGCTAAGTATTACTGTTTAACCCTAACATCCTGAATTGGTTCCCGTTTAATATTCAAGTGACAATTTTTCACCCTACCACCTTCGACTGGTTCTCGTTCAATATTCCAATGACAAAGTTTACCCTACCATCCTCGACTGGTTCCCGTTCAATATTCCAATGACAATGTTTAACCTACCATCCTCGACTGTTTCCCGTTCAATATTCCAATGACAATGTTTAACCCTACCACTCTCGACTGGTTCCCGTTCAATATTCCAATGACAATGTTAACCCTACCACTCTCGACTGGTGTAATTGGACTCAGCTGGGGAGTAAATAGGTTTATAAGTGCGTTACTACTGTCTCACCGCAGAGCTAGCTTTTATGGCGACATTGGTAGATCGTCTGCTTCACATGCAAGGGGTCCGGAGTTCAAACCTGCTGAGTGCTTAAATATTTATGTGTAATTTCTCCGGTCCGATTACATTGGTGGAGAATCCGGGTAGACATGGTATGAGGTTATGCCCTGATGCCCAGATCATTGTACATGTTGTTGTCTATATGTGTTTTGTGATATCTGAAGGTTTCAAATATCAAAAATAAAAAGGTTGGAGGTATGTAATAAGACTCAGTTGTGGGGAATGTAAATAGTTTTATAAGTGCGTTACTACTGTCTCGCCGAAGTGCTAGCTTTTATGGCGATATCGGTAGAGCGTCCGCTTCACATGCAAAGGGTCCCGAGTTCAAACCCGCTGTGTGCCTAAATATTTATGTGTAATTTTTCCGGTCTGATTCCTCTGGTTCCTGTTCAATATTCCAATGACAATGTTTAACCCTACCATCCTCGATTGGTTCCTGTTCAGCTTGGTGGTGTTTGGTTCTCAGCTGTAGCTGCATAGAGGGCATAGCAAACACCATCTCACTCTCATGGCTGTAGTCTGTGTATTTACGACTCTTCCTGTAGTCAGATGGGCTCTCACTTCCCACACGCTGCATCCTCGGGAACGCATCCAAATCTGTGACAGTAAGAATACATAATTATGGAGACTTGGTTAGTTGAATGGTACACATTCATTTAAGAAAATTTTAGGCTATTTTTAGAAGTGGAGGCGAACCAACCACCTTTTCTGTACTGTATACCTCCAAGTTCCTAGTGGGATTCAAACCCACAGCGGTGAGAGACGAGAAGTTTTCGAACTCAATGTCCTTGCCATTCCGGCCATGGATGCGCTTAATTATGTAGGCAGGAAATTATCCCATGACTGGGTTAAATATAGTAAATTAAATGAGAACACAGCCATATTCCTGGCACGTAGAAATGGGACATTGACAGGCCAGTTATACTAAAGTCTTGTTAATATATCATATATAATTCACAGTTCGGTACAATGTATGAGAGTTTACAAGTCTGAATCCAGTTTAAAACGTAATAAAATGGTGGCAGTTGTTTTCATTTAAGATTTGAAAAATAGTCTTAAATTCAAGGAAATGGTTCATAATCGCAGGAAAAAAATGCAAATAGAAATGGTGTGTTAATAAGCGATCACTTCAAGGCAAAATGCTAATTCTATAGCCTAGGACAATTTCTCTTTTGCAATTTCAAATTAGGGCAATATGAGTATGCTTTGGTTTTAATGACTATAAACTGGTCACAGGCCGCAAGTCGAGCTGCTGGAAACGCCTGACGAAAGTCTTAAACAAAAATAAATAGTGCAGTATGACCTTACCTTTGATATCTGTTGTAGAGAAAGCGTAGTGGAACCAGTCATGTGCACTTGTGAAGGTCGGAGGCATGGAGTGACCTCTAGATATCTTCAGTACATATGCCATTTGATTGCCCTGTAGGTGGGGTGTCAGGTCGTGACCCACATAGAAGGTCAGATCCTGTACCACATGGGTGCCTGAAATAGGGTGACAAAACAATATTTAACATACCACAGCCAGACATACCACAGCCAGATAAATTTTTTCAACCCAATGAGTGATCATCCCTCCATCCCTCCAATTGAACTTGAAGGGTAAAATGTTGTTTTCACTACACCTGATGGGTCAGAGTTCATCACAGAGATATTTACTCTCTAAATAGGGCATAACAGCAGAATACTCAATACAGGTAAACGCATTAAGTCAAACAAATTCCCATGTCTTTCCATCTGTTAAAACTTACAGATGTAAACAAAGTTCTGTTTGCTACAGTTTTTCTCGAAAATTTGAAATGTTACTTTTCTTCGTGAAAACATTTGTCAACTGAATCACTTAATAGCTGTTTACGATATGTTCGAGGCTCGATATGGAAACCACCAATCATAATATAAGCGCTGTACTGATATCGATTACAGAGTTATCGTTACTGTTGACTGGCATGCCATTAGTGCACACCTCCAGTATTAAATTGAATATCACAACCAGTCAACCTCTGATACAAACAATCGAAAATTCAATATAATATAATGGCCAATCGCCTCATATTTTGACTTCGTGCATATATAAAATGTTCAGTGTGTATTTGGTACGTGTGAAAATCATGAATCATGCGTTTTTTTTTAATTTTTAAGGGTATATTACATGGATACGTATCTTATCTGGGGCTCTGTTCATATGTAACATCTAAAATCGTTCGATGTTTGTCATCAGTCTTGTCTTGTCGTGCCCTCAATGGTTTATTCTCTTGTTGCTCTGGCTTCTGCCAAGTCATTGAGTACCTTCTTTGTGGCTTTCTAGGCTATTTTTTTTTTGTATTAATGCTGCCTTGTTGGTTAGAGAATAGTTCATGGCGGGTTTTTCTTTATTTACACTGTCCCGTTTTATTGGGTTGACAGTAGGGTAAGAGTGAGGGTTGGTGCACCCTAGAACCTGGTTTAAACCCTCAGCGGCCTTTTTTGACACTGTTCCAAGGTGGTAGCCCTACTGTCAACCCTTTTGTGTTTGCGAGGTCTTATTTGGCCTTTTATTCATCTTTAAATTTGTTCTTTGTTTCTGTGTGTGTTTGTGGTTGACTGTCGTCCTTGAATGCTGCTTTTCCTTTTTGATTTTTATATCTAATTTTATTATTAAACTAGTAATATTACTTCTACTCACCTTCCTCCTTGGTTTTCTGAGCCTCAGTTGCGAAGCAGATGTACGGTTCATTCATGGTGAAGATGGCCCATGACTTGGACCGAAAGTTTATGCCATGAAAACAGCCGAGGGTGAGGTTGTTTCCTTGGAGGGTCAGTGTGCCACCGAGGATCATGCCCTCCTTGGGCAACATGGATGGTAGCATGGAGAAGCGACATCCCGTGGTGTTACTCAGGGCTTTCTGCCAGTGGCGGTGGTGACTCAGATCTGACATGACTGAAAAAGCATTTATCTTTTTCGATTAAATGCATAAATTATTGAAAGCTTTATCAGATCAAAACTTTTGGTAAATGAATCTTGTTTTGTCTCCCTCTATGAAGTCTGTGAACTTGGTTTCAAACCTGGGTCTGGTTCTAAGTTTTTGTCACAGAAAGAAACACACTATTTATCATAGACTGCAGTATAACAAATCTGGGATGAACATCGACTACACAAAATCAGGTGCGTACCTGGAGGCTTTTTCCCATTACGCAAGATTGGGTTTGACCGTGCTAGGGATGTTTTTAAAATAAAGACACCGAATTGTGCGTTTTGGCGTATTTTGGTAGCAAAATTATGAACCAAAAATACACGGATTTTCTTACAGATTTTGATATTTTTAGTACACAAGAGTAAATTAGTGTCGTGCCATTAAGCTCCATATGTCAGCTATGTTCAAATAATGTATAAAATATAAAAAACGTTTTGCATCTCAGATTTTCATTAAAAACATACATATAGTTGTCTTTTAGTATGCAGATATGCACTTTTCTGCCTGATAAAGCAAATTCAATGCGGAATTCCACGGCATTTATTGTATGTAACGCTATCTGACATCATATAACTGCAGGAAGAAACAAGAGGCCAAAGAGGGCCTGTCGACGCTCTACTGGGTAAAGATAAAGTTTATCTTATATAAGGGGCCATAACTCTTTCAAAAATCATTTAACCAGAACATGTCGACGATATATGCAACTAGGCTTGGTACTGATCATCTCTGCCAAGTTTCGTTGAAATCCAGTCATAGGTTCAGGAGAACTAGTCTGTACAAAGTTAGTGTATTAAAACCGTTAATGGGTCATAACTCTGCCAAAATTCATTCAACTGGAACACGACAATGAAAATTAATGCGCAACTAGGCTTGGTACTAATCCCTGCCAAGATTCGTCGAAATCCGGCCAGGGGATCAGGGGAATTAGTTAGGACAAAGTTTGTGCATTAAAACCTTAAAAGGCCAAAAATCATTCAACCAGAACACGGCAATGACAGGTGCAACTAGGCTTGGTACAGATCATCCCTGCCAAGATTCGTTGAAATCCGGAAAGGAGTTCATAAGAGACTTATCTGGACAAAGTTTGTGTATTAAAACCTTTAAAGGGCCATAACTCCACCAAAATCAACCGGAACACAATGACTATATGCACAACTAGGATCGGTACTGATCATCCATGCAAAGTTTCATTGAAATCTGACCAAATGAAGGCCCTTTCATCTTAATGAGGCCAAAATATATCATATTCTGAAAATCAAGGGCCATAACTTGTAAATGGTCCAATCTGTCTGGTTTTCGAACTTGTCTGAGCTTTCATTGATATTAACATTATGGTAAAGTTTATAAAAGATCTGATGAAAAATGAAGGCCCTAACGTTTTAACGAGGCAAAATATAGCATTTTTTAACTAATTCAAGGGCCATAACTCCCCTGTTACTGGTCCAATCTGGCTGGTTTAAGAACTTGTCTGAAATTCCACTGACAGTAACAATCTGGTAAAGTTTGGTAAAGATCGTATGCAAAATGAAGGCCCCATCGTCTTAACGAGGCAAAATATAGAATATTTCAGGAAATCGAGGTCTATAACTCCAGTCTAGCTGGTTTTCGAACTTGTCCGACTTTTCATTGATATTAACAATCTGGTTAAGTTTGATAAAGATCAGATGAAAATGAACGACAAATGAAACCCTATCGTCTTAACAAGGCAAAATATGGCATTTTTAACTAAATTAGGGGCCATAACTCCGCTGTTACTGGTCTGATCGGGCTGGTTTCGAACTTATCAGAGCTTTCATTGATATTTACAATCTCGTAAATTTTGGTAAAGACCTGATGAAAAATGAAGGCCCTATCATCTTAATGAGGCAAAATATAGCATTTTTAACTAAATCAAGGGCCAGAACTCTACTGTTACTAGTCCGATCTGGCTGGTTTTCGAATTTGTCCGAGATTTCATTGATATTAACAATCTGTTAAAGTTTGATAAAGTTTGGTAACGATCGGATGAAAAACAAAGGCTCTATTGTCTTAACGAGGTAAAATATAGCATTTTTAACTAAATCAAGGGCCATAACTCCGCTGATACTGGTCCGATCTACTGGTATCGAGCTATCTCCGAGTAGCCAAATAGGTCGACCAATCAAACGCTGGTAGGCACATTAAATATTCATTGTAACGTTGCCCAATGTGAAATTAAAAACAATACAAAAATGTTATTAAATGTCAGCCTATAACTCGTGACAGATATATGTTATTAATGTGTTTGGTACTGCAGAAAAACATAAATTAAAGCGTGTTTGATGATACAATTCGTAAACAGGATTGTCAAAAAACAATGAATAATTCTATCGTAACACTGGTTCCAACTTACGCGCACATGCTCCAATGTAAACAATTCAACACGTGTTTTTGTAGCCTTGAAATTCAATCTAGTTTCCAAAGAATGAGTCAACTGAAGATGTTTTTTGTATAGAATATCACTAAAGATTGTGGTGTTTTAGCGATCGAATATGTATACCTTAACTCAATATATATCATACTGAAACTGGTAAATTTGTGATTAATGATACTTATTTGACTACCAGCATCTGATTCGTCCTTGAAGTCATGTGACTGAAATTCAGAACATTGTACAGAGATGTCCGAAGTACCGGTGAAATGGGCTATTAGAACCAGAAAATAAAAATACCTTAGTTTTGAAATCAGTTGAGAAATACATATTTTATTGCCAAAATGCTTTTCTGGTGTTTTTTCCCCATGTAAATTCCTTGTTGCTTGGACAGCAAAAAATTAGGAAATCTTAAATAACTCCAGTTAGCCTTTATATTTGGCTATGAAACTTTCAGAGTGACATTTTAATACCAAATATTTTTAAATCTTTTTTGGATGAAAATTCTAAAAAAAGAAAATTCAAACGTTTGATGCAGCAGAATTTTTCATTGACAATGCCCTATCAAAAACAACTTTTCCATTGAATTTTTTATTTCTCAACCGATTTTTCGAAAAGCAATTCATTTTTATTTACAACTAAAAATGTCTGTTCACCAATATACCACTTATTTAGGTGTAATTGAATTTTGTCTTATATTTCCAAAAACCCTTTGTCTGATACAAGCACCCCAAACAATAGAGTAACTTACAGGAGTCCTCATCAGTGGACCTGTGTTTGTCTTGCATTCTCTGTCTTACACTGGCGGGTATGGGCCCCATGGCCCCTAGCGCTCGTCTGCTGCTTGTGAACTGCTGCATGATGAATTCCTCCAGCTTGGACGCAATCTTGATGAGGTCAGGAGTCGTGGATCTCGATATCAGGATGTGGAATTTTTCCCATCCAAGGTCGCCATGGGCAAACAGCAATGCTGTCCTGTTACAAAATACGGGCATATACATCTTAGAGGGCCTCAGTGAAGATTAACATTATCCTAATTAGGTCACCCTCAATATAAAGATATTTCTATAATAGGTTAATAACTTAGAATGAAAATATGTACATAAACTTGCAGGATCATCAGACTTACACATTAAAAAATTGTTTTAAAGTATGTCTCGAACTGTTTATAGTTATCACTATACACTTGGATATATAGCCCTGATGCTTTGGTGAATCCAGCTGAATTCTGAATATATAGTTCACAATTGTTACCGTATATTGGTTAAAATGCTCCCTCCCTAACACCTCCACCCACCCCCCTCACACACATTTTTTCAAAAGGTGGACATTTATGAGAGCCCTAAAAAAAGTTATAGTTTAGAGAAAATAAACTTGCCAGTGACCTGACTTGAGGTCGTTTTGAAAAATAACCTCCCCGGGGGTGTTTAAATGGGGTATATGGGATACCATCACAAATACATAAAAAGTCTTCAAGTTCATAGAAAAACATTGAGTGTAAAAAGTAGGTCAAGGTCAGATACACTCATAATTTTGGTATAAATGTTTAATAGTATATATTCTGTGATGAATTATAGAAATTTCTCAGTTTGAGAAAATCTATAACATATCCCTTCCTCTACTGTGCTATCTCGCCTAGTGTGCAAGATAGCACAGTAGCCAAATGTTATGAACTAAATGATAGACCTCACCATATTACGTCACAAATTGACGTCATGATATTACTCCGCGCAGTCGCCAAAGGAGTGACAGAAGAAGGAATACTTGTGTCAAAAGACGATTGGAAAGAAATTCATCACAGAATATATATTATATAGTTTAATTAACATTTTTGTCGTGATACGGAAAATAATTCACTCGTGAGAAATATTCTTGCGATATAGAAACTCGCGAGAAAACGCACTCGTTTCTATATCGCAAGAATCTTTCTCACTCGGGAATTATTTCCCGTATCACTTCAACAATGTTAATTAAACGCTATTTAATCATTGTGATATGTGATGTTTTAAGTTTTATTTCTAGGACTAAGACACAGAGCTAACCAAAACTCTGACACTGACCTTGAAACATGGATGGACATGAGTGGCACTGTCTTTATCAAGGCAGGCTGTATAACGCAATATGTACCAAAAATAACAGATTTAAACAATAACAATTATTTTTTTGTAAAGAACAAAATGTTTCTTTTAACAGGTGAAAGAACTAGAACTATCACTGAAGGTGAAGAATGCATCCGCTTTTTGATCCGATGTTATGTGTATATGAAGTGTTGGATCAAAACTGTTTGAGGATACAAGTAATAAAAATTTGTTTCCTGATGTGACGGGATGTGAAGGGACAAAAATGTGTTATGTGACGGGACGTTACAGACAGCGTGATTCCTATACGGCCCCACTTCACTTTGTGAAAGCGGGGGATATAAATATTATTAAGTGTATAATAATGTGAAAATCCTTAAAATATTTTGAATTTTCATTTCCTAGATACCTTGTTGTGGCAAGGGGAGCATCTGCATCATGACTCTTATCAATCTTCCATTCATCTCGGAGACTCAGATTGAAGTTGCTCAGCCTTGTCATCAAGACGCTTGACCCCATATAGTCTACACGACCTTCCAGGGCATCCATTGAGATCTTGGCCTGATGGATTGGGTCCATTCCCAGCTTGGGGTCCTCGCTGCACTCAACTGTTGCGATAATGAAAGATGTCAAAAGTTTGCAATTTTGCGATAGTGACCGAGCAAATTTTCGTCTCCTTTATGGGCTGCTGCACATGTCGTTACAGTAAAGGGCAATAACTCCTTTTAGTTTTATTAATTTTATCTGCCCTTGTTTCAAAACATCCTGACATGGTAACAATCTTCTATTTCTTGAGAAGTAGGCATTACAGACTTAACAGTAAGAGTTCAAATTAAGGGGATACAAGTTTGTGGCGAAAAAACAGACAGGCTAATGCACGTACGAAAGATGCCATTTCTATATCCGCTGATTTGTGAAGGCGGGGGATAACAATAAATTTAAAAGTCACTTTGGAACTTACTAAACTGAAACTTACAGAAAAATATCTTAATTTGTGTACTTACAGTCTGTGTATATATCCTGCAGGTCAACATTACCGCCCACCACGCCGCCCTTGCTGTCAAAGTGGGATCCCCCCAGTCCTACAGAGATCCTCAGGTCCTTATGTCCAGTACTGTCTAAACACAGTCGACCTTGACTCTTAATCTCCTGTGTGTTCCAGCTGAAAATTAAAGGCATACAAATAGATGCATATTCTGGTTCGAGGCATCAGGTTTATACTTGTTCAGCATCTTCGACAGTTTCTTTACCTATAATCATTAAACATCTATCTTTTATTTCCAAACTTGCACCCTTCTACAAAACTTCCATATAATAAAGCGGCTTTAAAAGCCCTACTGCTTTTCAGAATATTATTGTATTAAATTTCTTTTTTGGGTTCAACATTGTCACACCAACCTTAAGGAGTGTCCTTACTTATGAATCCTGAATTGTGTCCCTCTTTTTGCTATATCGTATTTGTTTACCTTGACCTTTAAATTACAACTTTTCCCAGGATCTATCAAGAGCACCGCCTTTTAAAGGGAAATAATAATAAAAAAAAATAGTCAGAGAATTCTGGGCCTTAATAAGATGCATTGATTAGATCATGTTGAAGATGTGTGCGAAGTTTCTGTACACATAATACTTTGAAAGTTATTAGCCACAATCACTTGTAAAAGGCAAGGTTAAGTTCCAGGTTAAACCTTTTTTCAGAGGATAATAATTAAAACAAGAGGTCGATGACCTTGAAACTCTACTGATTGATTTTGATTTCAGGAAGTAGTCGCTACAAACTGGTTTTTTGAAAATCTATTTTTAGCCGTGGTGGCCATCTTGAATTTCCGGCCGACCTGCTAGGATCAATTAGACATCAAGAGCAACATTCCTGTGAAGTTTCATGAAAATCCGTCAAGTAGTTTCAGAGGAGTAGTCGCTACAAGTTTTCATTATATAACTCTATGTAAACAAAGATGGCCACTGACAGCCATGTTTAACATTGAATCAAAATAATGTTCGACTCGGATAACCATCATGTCATGCTGATCATTTTAGAAAAAGTCCCATATCAATATCTCTTATAGTTTTCAAGAAGTAGTCGCTACAAACTTATTTTTTAAAAATCTATTTTTAGCCATGGTGGCCATCTTGAATTTCCGGCCGACCTGAAATTTTGCTAAGATCAATTAGACATCAAGCGCAACATTCGTGTTAAGTTTCATGAAAATCCGTCAAGTAGTTTCAGAGGAGTAGTCGCTACAAGTTATCATTATATAACTCTATGTAAACAAACATGGCCACTGGCAGCCATGTTTAACGTCGAATCAAAATAATGTTCGACTTGAATAACCATCATGTCATGCTGATCATTTTAGAAAATGTCCCATATCAATATCACTTATAGTTTTCAAGAAGTAGTCGCTACAAACTTGTATTTTGAAAATCTATTTTTAGCCATGGCGGCCATCTTAAATTTCCGGCCGACCTGAAATTTTGCAAGGATCAATTAGACATCAAGAGCAACATTCGTGTGAAGTTTCATGAAAATCCGTCAAGTAGTTTCAGAGGAGTAGTCGCTACAAGTTTTCATTATATAACTCTATGTAAACAAAGATGGCCGCTGGCAGCCATGTTTAACGTCGAATCAAAACGATTTTTGACAAGGACCAACATCATGTCATGCTGATCATTTTAGAAAAAGTCCCATATCAATATCTCTTATAGTTTTTAAGAAGTAGTCGCTACAAACTTATTTTTTAAAAATCTATTTTTAGCTGTGGCGGCCATCTTGAATTTCCGGCCGACCTGAAATTTTGCTAGGATCAATTAGACATCAAGAGCAACATTCCTGTGAAGTTTCATGAAAATCCGTCAAGTAGTTTCAGAGGAGTATTCGCTACAAGTTTTCATTATATAACTCTATGTAAACAAAGATGGCCGCTGGCAGCCATGTTTAACGTTGAATCAAAACGATTTTCAACAAGGACCAACATCATGTCATGCTGATCATTTTAGAAAAAGTCCCATAGCAATATCCCTTAGAGTTTTCAAGAAGTAGTCGCTACAAACTTGTTTTTTAAAAACCTATTTTTAGATTTGGTGGCCATCTTGGATTTTACATCTACATGAATTTTTGCTAGGATCAACTAGACTTCATGGGCAACATTTCTGTAAAGTTTCATGAAAATCCATTCAGTAGTTTCAGAGGAGTAGTCGCTACAAAAAAAGTTTACGGACAGACAGACGGACGGACGACGGATGCCGCACCAGGGCATAAGCTCTGCTGATCTCTGATCAGTAGAGCTAAAAACAAGAAAATCGTTAGAACCGATGGATGCTCCCTGAAATGTATCCTCAACTTATCATATGGCCTTGTATAACTCAGCAGTTTTCAATTTACAGTTCCATTAGTAGTTTATGCTCCAGATAAAAATTCTAAGTACAAAATTACAAAGGGCAATAACTCTAATTTAATGAATGAGGACAGAATGAATGAATGAATGAATGGTGTTTTACGGCATGTCGACACATAAATAGGTCATATTGTGCGCAAAAATTGATGAAAAATGAAGTATTATTTAAAAATTAGTGTAAATAAATAAAGATAAAACTATTAAAAAATAAGAGATGATAAGGTGTAATATAAACTAAGTATGTAAATCAACAAATGCCCGTCAACGGGTATATAAACAAGTAAATATATATAAGAACACATTATAATGATTTATATAGTCTGATCTCTTTTAGGAAAACTAAAACAAGACTAAAATCTACAGTATCAAATAACTCTTTCATAGTATTAACATTGTAGTACCTTTGACGCATAGGAACAAAGTCTACACATTCCAATAAGATGTGTTTGACCGTTAACGGTGCAAAGCGGGGTATACATTCTGGTAATTGCTCACCTTGTAATAAATATTAATGAGTATAACGTGTATGCCCTATCCTGCACCGGGCTAGGACAACTTCCTCTCGACGAATGGGTCTACTAGAAGAACGCCATTCTCCGAGTAACGGTTTAATTGAATGGAGTTTATTGTTAACTGACAAATCCCAAGCGGTTTGCCAAGAGTTACAAATATATGTGTTAATACAACTTTTAAAATCAGTATACGGTAATTTGGTATTAGATATATGTAAATCTAATGCTGCCTTAGCAGCACTATCAGCTCTATCATTACAAAGATAGAGGCCTTGTCAGGCAGGCGGCTCTTTATGCTGTGTTTGTGAACGAATGAGGACAGAGTTACAGTTCTTGTTCTCTGCACATCCTCTCATTGCCCTCTATCATTGGGTGAAGTGACATTGCAGTCCCATCCATAGTTTTGAAGATATGCTTCGGACAATAATTCTTAGTATAAAATTACAAAGGGCAATAACTCTTATTTGAATGATGACAGAGTTAGTTTTTGCACTCTGCACTTCCTCTTATTGCCCTCTACCAATGTTCCAAGTTTCATTTCATTCCCTTTAATACTTTTCGAGTTATGGTCCGGACAAGAGAGTGTGACGGACACACGGACGGACGGACAAAGTGGCAACTATATGCTTGCCCTTTGGGAGCAGAAAAATATCTAGAGAGTTATGGGCCTTTATCAGATGTAATTATTGGAACACATGCTGAAGATGTTTACAAAGTTTCATTATTGAGACCTTATACTTTGAAAGTTATTAGCCACAATCAGATGACAGGCAAAAGTTAACGGACAGACAGACAGATGAGATGGACTGACAACGACATAATACGTGATGAGTGAATTAATGTACTATTAAATGGTGTCACATGAACACTGTGCCTATGCATCAAATGGACAGCATGCAGGGCAAAATGTTTATTTATAGGACAGGTATTGTGTATAAAACAATGACTAACTAGAACATGTGTCCAAGGGACCCGAATGCCCCGCTAAAGGGTTATTGGTTAAAATGGAGTAACAAAATGTTAAGTGTAATATTAAAAGGCAAGTTATATGGACCTGATTTGGGCAGGAACATAATGGTGCCATCTTGTGTGTATGAAGTTTGAATACTGTAAGGCTTTTTGTATGCGAGTAATTGACTTAATAAACAAGAGGGCCAAGATGGCCCTAAATGGCCAAGATGGCCCTAAATTGAATTGTCGCCAGTACTTAGATATCTCCGCCCTATTGTTGATGTCGGAGTATACTGACATGGCGACATGTTAATTGATCACCTGAGTACTGGTCTATTATCAAACTTTTTCGAATCTTATGGTCATATACAATATGTGCAAGTTAAGTTAAGACTGTTCAAGAAATGTGGCCTCAGTTGTGTTATAAAGACATTGACAAAGTTTGGTAAAGATCAAATACAAAATGAAGGTGTTAGAGTGTAACACCTGGGGCAGGGCCAAATGTGACCCCAGGGCTACATGTAATATATGAGAGCTGTGTGCCTTGCGGTTTCAGAGAAGAAGATTTTTTTAAGTTTTTCCCTAAACAAGTCTATGTAAAACCCTATGTGACCCCTGCGGCAGGGCCAAATGTGACCCCAGGGTCACCATTTGAATAAACTTGGTAAAGGACCATAAGCTTATAGTAAATGCGAAACAGTAAACCTCCGGCTCTTGTAGTAAGATTTTAGTGTTTTTTTTCCTATGTAAAACTGTGATGCCTGGGACGGGGCCAAATTTGACCCCAGGGACACCATTGGAACAAACTTAGCAGAGGACCATTAGATGATGCTACTTGTAATATATGAGAGCCTTGTGGTCCTATATAAGTCTATGAAACACATATGCAAAATCTCAATATACAAACTTTGGACCTCCAGGGCACAGGCCATTTTTGACCCCGGGGACTTCAGTTGAACAAACTTGATAGTCTTGGCATTGTCCAGCGGTTCTTGAGAAGAAGACTTTTAAGGTTTCGACCACATATGGTAATGGTGGCCATCTTAGATGTCGCACTGACCTAACTTTAATAAATCTAAAACCCATTTATCTAAGGATCATCCATGTGAAGTTTCAAAATTGGCCAAGCAGTTTCTGGGGAGAAGTCGTTTGAAGCAAAAGTTGATGACGGACGAAGAGTGATCCCAATAGATCACCTTGAGCCGAAGGTATCATACATGTGATACCTCACGGCATGAGATAGAATCTCACGGAATTTTTAACCCTCCTCCCAGCCCACGGAATTGTGTGAAAAACTCTGCTAAAAATGATCTCAAAAACAGTTTGCAATTTTTTATTCCAAAAGATCAAACTTTTTGGTCTTAATCATTAAGATGCTTGATTTTAAATACAAACGTTTGTCTTAAGAATAAGCAAGCGTGGAGATGATCAAGACTTGTTTACTGACACATGGGTTTGTTGTTTTTATAGTTCCGACACCTCTTACCTGGGGCCCAAGGGGTATGTTTGATTGGCAGACAGTTTATCTAATCAAAGGATTAGCCTAGCAGCATGCTGTTGAAGTCATTAATGATGTAGGTAATATTGTAACAAACTGTTATCATTTATACCGACGTGGAAAATGAAAATTATTGGATAGAGAAAACGAAAGTAGAATTTTCATTTGGAGTTTCTATTCCTAAGGGCTTTTGGACAATGAAATTAGGCATCTAAATAATAATATATTAAATGTTTGTATCATAATTGTCATTCAAATTTCATAATTATAAAAAAAAAATCTATTTTTTTTTCAAAAGAAGGAAATTTAATATTTTTTAATGAAATTAATGTTATGACTATCTCCCTTTTCTAAAGGAAGTTAGTAAAACATATTTTTTAAAACTGTATTTCATGGCATTCATTTATAATATTTGGGTAAAAAAATCCCCTGCGTACGTAACATTTATGATTAAAAAAGACTTCCAGATTTTTGCATGAATCTCCCTTAAAAAAAAAATCCCAGATTGAGGTCCTGAAATTATCACATGTATTAATTAACAATGTGTAAAAAGTAGGTCAAAGTCACATATATTGACCTGATTTGGGTAGGAACATATTGCTGTCATACAGAAGTTTGGAAACTGTATGGCTTTTGTTATCTGACAAACTGAGTTAATAAAAAACTTGAATGTAAAACTTCAATGTAAATTAACAAAGTGCCAAAGGTAGGTCAAGGTAATTCATATTGACCCATTTTTCATTGGAACATATAACGGTATTATAGTTATCAACATTTGTAAAGCTTGAAAGCTCTAAGGCATCTGATGTAGGAGAAATGGATTTAACAAAAGACTTTGATCTAAAAAAAATTACTGAAAAACTTTGATGTAAATAAACAATGTGTAAAAAGTAGGTCAAAAAGTGTAAAAAGTAGGTCAAGGTCATTTACATTGACCTGATTCGGGTAGGAACATATTGCTGCCATATAGATGTAAGTGTGTACAAAGTTTGAAAACTGTACAGCAATTGGTATCTGAGAAATTGACTTAATAAAAAACTTGAATGTAAGGCCATATCAAATTAATTCCCAGTTTATCATCCAAATTTTGGAAAAAATTGGGGCGGGGGGTGCCATTTAATTTTTATTTTTTATTTTCCTGAGATGACATCAAACATCACAAAAATATTAATAACCAGAAGTATTATGTTTTGAACACTCTCTTTATTACCAATTGTCACAGCTATAGCATACATTTGTATTTATAATGATATAAACTACCATGTATGTGAGTTTTAAAAGTTGAAGTTCTCAATATAACTTACTTCTTATTGCTCGACGTCCGATTTTACAAAATGTATTTCCGGTTCGGGCTAAATATTAACGCATTTTGCGTCATGGAAGACGACTCTTTCAGTCGATTTTTTTTTTTTTTTTATATTTGTTTTTTGTTGTTTTTTTCCGACAAAATAAAAATTGTCGGGGCGGCATAAAATATTTGGGGTGGGCGGGGATGATAAACTGGGAATTAATTTTATATGGCCTAAAGGGCAACACTTTTCTAATCTAATGCTGAAAAGAAACATATTGTAGCTTTAACTTACACTGTATTACCCATCACGTTGCTCATGTTGACGCTGACATTCAGCTGCGACACGTTGACAGCGTACAGCACCAGTGTCTGCCAGCCAGCTGACTTGCGCTCGCCCGTTGACCTAATGGACATGTGCCTGGCGCTATGCTCACGCTCACTGTTACGCCGATTCAGAGATTGCTTAACGCGCATCTGCACGGCAGGTGTCGCACCTGGACTGGACGTGGAGCCGTGTGGAGTAACAGACACGGGGGCCTGCTGGGTGGCACTTGGAAACAGGTCAGGGGTCCCATGCAGAGCATCATTAGGGGATTGAGGGGCTGATGTTCCTGAAAAATCAGGGTATACTTATATAATAAGGTACTTGGTATAATGAGGTACCGGTATTACTAAATTTTTCAACAGATAGCAACAAATAACAACAAATAACAAAATTATTTTCAAAATTATCATTCATAGTAATTTATTTCTCAAAAATGTTCACTCAGACAACAATTGCTTTATAACATGAAGGTCAATTAATGGTACATTAACTGTAACTTAAACCTTATAAAACACAAAATAGTTACATTGATAAACATTACTCAACTATCATTACTGAATATTTACTAAATAGAAACAAGATGTCTTGACAGAAGTCAATAGAGTTACAAAAAACGTTTAGTTGGTTTGAACTCAAAGCCCACACTAAAATTACACTCATGGGTAATATTAGACGAGTGCGTCTAATCATTATGATCAAAATCTAATGCGCTCATGGATGTCAAGCGAGCAAATGAAATATAAATATTGTGGTCACAGCGATGTTAATCAACAATAAATAATACTCTTTGTTACTACAGATTTATTTGGGTCTATGCTCATGTTTCCATGTACACATTTCACTGAATAACGAGAGGCCAAAGAGGGCTGTAATCTGTGATTGGGGGGAGGGTGGTAAATTAGTTGTTGTGGCACTATGACAAAACCCTTTGCACTGCACTGAGCAAAATGGCAGTCGAACATATAACTATCCACAAGTTGTACCCATGTAGAGGGGGCCCCTTTACACAGGACGACAAATCCCATTTTATAGATGTTGTGCCTCGAGTCCCTAAATAATCATACCGAGTTAGAATCAAATACATTCATATTTGGACAAGATATGCAATTTGCTGCATTTTTTACGTGAACTTTGTTGATATTTGAAAAATGAAATAGAGATAGAAGGTTAATTAGTAACGATCACCTTCCATAGATAGACCTCTTACTATGCTCATACTATATTTTTCTTTTTTACTATCTTTCTATCATCTACCTTTTCTCTCTATATATTTCTGTTAAACTAAACGTTTTCTTTTCAATACATTATATTGTAATTTATTGTTGAATAAATTTCATAATTATTGCTTTTGTACATAATTGCATTGAAAAGAAATAAAATGTTAAAAACAAAAAAAGTGTAATTACAATCCATGCAAACTTTTGAAGTGAAAGCCACATGAACAATATCAGAGTGGAAAATTATAAGTGAAGCAAAGGGCCATAATTCTTTAATAAATTAGACAATGTGTGATGAAGAGGGACATAAGTAATCAGTTGTTATGTGTATAAGTTGTTTAGGAACAATCCATTAACAAGAGGTCAATGACCTTGAAGCTCTACTGATAGATTTTGATAGCTAGGTGAAGTGAAGTTTCATAAAAACTGTCAAGTAGTTTCAGAGGAGTAGTCGCTACAAGTTGAAGTTTTTACTATATAACTCAAGGTAAACAAAGATGGCCACTGGCAGCCATGTTTAATGTCGAATCAAAATAATTTTTGACAAGGATCAACATCTTGTCATGCTGATCATTTCAGAAAAAGTCCCATATCAATATCACTTACAGTTTTCAAGAAGTAGTCGCTACAAACTTGTTTTTAACAAGAGGTCAATGACCTTGAAGCTCTACTGATTGATTTTGATTTCAGGAAGTAGTCGCTACAGACTTGTTTTTTGAAAAATTATTTTTAGCCGTGGCGGCCATCTTGAATTTCCGGCCGACCTGAAATTTTGCTAGGATCAATTAGACACCAAGAGCAACATTCCTGTGAAGTTTCATGAAAATCCGTCAAGAAGTTTCACAGGAATAGTCGCTACAAGTTTTCATAATATAACTCTATGTAAACAAAGATGGCCGCTGACAGCCATGTTTAACGTCGAATCAAAATAATGTTTGACTCTGATAACCATCATGTCATGCAGATCATTTTACAAAAAGTCCCATATCAATATCACTTATAGTTTTCAAGACGTAGTCGCTACAAACTTCTTTTTTAAAAAATCTAATTTTAGCTGTAGCGGCCATCTTGAATTTCTGGCCGATCTGAAATTTTGCTAGGATCAATTAAACATTAAGAGCAACATTCCTGTGAAGTTTCATGAAAATCTGCCAAGTAGTTTCAAAGGATTAGTCGCTACAAGTTTTTACTATATAACTCTATGTAAACAAAGATGGCTGCTGGCAGCCATGTTTAACGTTGAATCAAATTTTTTTTTGACAAGAACCAACATCATGTCATGCTGATCATTTTACAAAAAGTCCAATATCAATATCACTTATAGTTTTCAAGTAGTAGTCGCTACAAACTTGTATTTTGAAAATCTATTTTTAGCCATGGCAGCCATCTTGAATTTCCGGGCGACCTGAAATTTTGCTAGGATCAATTAGACATCAAGAGCAACAGTCCTGTGAAGTTTCATGAAAATCCGTCAAGTAGTTTCAGAGCAGTAGTCGCTACAAGTTTTCATCATATAACTCTATGTAAACAAAGATGGCCACTGGCAGCCATGTTTAACGTCGAATCAAAATAATGTTTGACTCTTATAACCATCATGTCATGCTGATCATTTTACAAAAAGTCCCATATCAATATCACTTATAGTTTTCAAGACGTAGTCGCTACAAACTTCTTTTTTAAAAATCTATTTTTAGCTGTGGCGGCCATCTTGAATTTCTGGCCGATCTGAAATTTTGCTAGGATCAATAAGACATTAAGAGCAATATTCCTGTAAAGTTTCATGAAAATCTCTCAAGTAGTTTCAAAGAAGTAGTCGCTACAAGTTTTTTACTATATAACTGTATGTAAACAAAGATGGCTGCTGGCAGCCATGTTTAACGTTGAATCAAAACGATTTTTGACAAGGACCAACATCATGTCATGCTGATCATTTTAGAAAAAGTCCCATATCAATATCACTTATAGTTTTCAAGAAGTAGTCGCTACAAACTTGTATTTTGAAAATTTATTTTTAGCCGTGGCGGCCATCTTGAATTTCCGGCCCACCTGAAATTTTGCTAGGATCAATTAGACATCAAGAGCAACATTCCTGTGAAGTTTCATGAAAATCCGTCAAGTAGTTTCAGAGGAGTAGTCGCTACAAGTTTTCATTATATAACTCTATGTAAACAAAGATAGCCGCTGGCAGCCATGTTTAACGTAAAATCAAAACGTTTTTCGACAAGGACCAACATCATGTGATGCTGATCATTTTAGAAAAAGTCCCATATCAATATCACTTATAGTTTTCAAGAAGAAGTCGCTACAAACTTGAATTTAAAAAATCTATTTTTAGCTTTGGTGGCCATCTTGGATTTCACATCAACATGAATTTTTGCTAGGATCAACTAGACTTCATGGGCAACATTTCTGTAAAGTTTTATGAATATCCATCCAGTAGTTTCAGAGGAGTAGTCGCTACAAATAAAAGTTAACAGACGGACGGACAGACGGACGGACGACGGACGCCGCACCACGGCATAAGCTCTGCTGATCTCTGATCAGCAGAGCTAAAAATCTATGTTTAGCTGTGGTGGCCATCTTGAATTTCCAGCCGACCTGAAATTGTGCTAGGATCAACTAGACATCAAGAGCAACATTCCTGTGAAGTTTCATGAAAATCCGTCTAGTAGTTTCAGAGGAGTAGTCACTACACATTTTTACTATACAAACTCTTATGTAAACAAAGATGGCCACTGGCAGCCATGTTTAACGTCGAATCAAAATAATGTTTGACTAGGATCAACATAATGTCATGCTGATCATTTTAGAAAAAGTCCCATATCAATATCACTTATAGTTTTCAAGAAGTAGTCGCTACAAACTTATTTTTTAAAAATCTATTTTTAGCTGTGGCAGCCATCTTGAATTTCTGGCCGACCTGAAATTCTGCTACGATCAATTGGACATCAAGAGCAACATTCCTGTAAAGTTTCATGAAAATCCGCCAAGTAGTTTCAGAGGAGTAGTAGCTACAAGTTTTTACTATATAACTCTATGTAAACAAAGATGGCCACTGGCAGCCATGTTTAACGTCGAATCAAAACGATTTTTGACAAGGACCAACATCATGTCATGCTGATCATTTTAGAAAAAGTCCCATATCAATATCACTTATAGTTTTCAAGGAGTAGTCGCTACAAACTTGTATTTTAAAAATCTATTTTTAGCTTTGGCGGCCATCTTGGATTTTGCATCAACATGAATTTTTGCTAGGATCAACTAGACTTCATGGGCAACATTTCTGTAAAGTTTCATGAATATCCATCCAGTAGTTTCAGGAGTAGTCGCTACAAATAAAAGTTAACGGACAGACAGACGGACGGACAGAAGGACGGATGACGGACGCCGCACCACGGCATAAGCTCTGCTGATCTCTGATCAGTCGAGCTAAAAACTGATTGAGAAAAATGTGTTGTGGAAAATTATACAACATAAGAGTGGAAAATTCTGAGTCATACAAAGGGCCATAATTCTGTAATAAATTAGGTAATCATCAGTGTGTGATGTAGAGGGACACAAGGTCATCAGTTGTTATGCGTATATGAAGTTGTAATAATCCACTGGAAACTGTTTGAGAAATGCAAGTAATAACAAGAGCTGTGGAATGACAGCACGTTCAACTTTTTAAGGCCTTGTCTATTTATTGGGCAACTAAGTTGAAAAAGGTGCATAATTCTGTAATATTCATACAGAGTTATGGCACTTGTTTGTACAAGTTCCTCTATGTATGAATACATGTGTAAAGTTTCTGTCAATCATTTTCTGAGATATGAGCTTACCAAAAAATGTTAATGAAGAAAGTGATTAAGTATAAAAAGGGGCATTACTTTGTCAAAAAAAGGTTGCAGAGTTATGTGACTTGAGCGTAGCATGTTATCTATTTATATCGAATACATACGCGAAGTTTTATTGAGTTCTCCAGTTGGTTTGTGCGATATATCAGTTTTTGAGAAATGACCTAACCGAGAAAAGATTAACTAATGGTAATGCACATACCAGAGCGGGTAGAATAGCTTACCTTTTCTGCGAAAAGTCAAGCTAACAAGAGGGCCAAGATGGTCCTAAATCGCTCACCTGAGTACTGGTCCATTATCGAACTTCTTCGAAATCGTATGGTCATATACAATCTGTGCAAGTTTGTTTAAGATTGTTCAAGAAATGTGGCCTCTGTTGTGTTAACAACATTGATATAAAGACAGACAAAGTTTGGTAAATATCAAATACAAAATGAAGGTGCTAGAGTGTAACACCTGGGGCAGGACTAAATGTGACCCCAGGGCTACATGTAATATATGAGAGCTGTGTGCCTTGTGGTTTTAGAGAAGATTTTTTAAGCTTTTCCCTGTACAAGTCTATGTACTACATGTGACCCCAGGGTCATTATTTGAACAAACGTGGTAAAGGACCATAAGAGTATAGTAAAGGCAAAATATTAATCCTCTGGCTCTTGTAGTTCCAGAGAAGATTTTTTTTTTGATGTTTTCCTATATAAGTCTATGTAAAACTGTGACCCCCGGGGCAGTGCCAAATTTGACACCAGGGTTATCATTTGAACAAACTTGGTAGAGGACCATAAGCTTATAGCAAATGCAAAATATTAAACATTTGGCTCTTGCAGTTTCAGAGAAGAAGATTTTTTAAGTTTTTCCCTATACAAGTCTATGTAAAACATTTGAACCCTGCGGTGGGGCCAAATGTGACCCCAGGGTCACCATTTGAACAAATTTGGTAAAGGACCATAATCGTATAGTGAATGCAAAATATTAAACCTCTGGCTCTTGTAGTTTCAGAGAAGAAGATTTATTTTTTTTCCCCTATATAAGTCTATGTAAATCTGTGAGTTATTGGACATGTCAAAGGCCTTGAATAATTGATGAAGAAGAACTGTATAAAGATATATGACCATAGGTCAATATTTTGCCAAGTTATGAGCCGGGGTAGGTGGCATGTTAAAGTTTAATGAAAATGGGCATAACTCTGCTAATATGGAAGTCAGTTATTGGATGAATGTAACAACATTCGCTGGGGTAAGATGAAAATGTGTGTGAAGTTTCATGAACATAGGTCAAATACTTTTCATTTCAAGTTATGGCCAAGGTTAGGTTGCAGGTTTAAGTGTGATGGAAGGACCATGGACAAAGTGATCCCTTAGTGTCTGCCATGCTATGCAGGAACTTACTTTAGAAAATCAGTTGAGAAATGATCAAGTCAAAATTCGTAGTCATTTTCACGCAGTAGTGAAACACATACTGGCAACATAAAACGGCAAAACGGTCTGTGTCTCCTCCCTGTATACTTACTCCCTGGTTGAAACAAATGCCCCAGTAAACAGTACTAAAACAATGTTGACAAAGAATATATGTGATGATCTTGCATGAGTGCCAGTTTAATATAGAGAATTTATTGATAACATTTTATGATGTGTCTGTTGAAATTATTTGAATACAAATGTGATCTTACAAAGCCTTGTTTTAACCTCAATATTTACACACCTTTCTGCATGTTGGCTGTGTGCCTATCCGCCAGTTCTTCTCTGAACTCCGGACTTATCTTAATCTTATTCTTGTCGCCCGACGACCCTCGTCGATGGTGACCTTGGTAGCCAAGGTTGGGGGGTGTGGGAGGCATGTGCAGGGCAGGGGACGAGGTGAAGGATTTATCTGGGGTAGACAGGAAGAAAACGCTCGGAGACTCCCCGCCCACCACGGAGGAAGCGGTTGATGACATGCTGGAACTGTCTGAAAACAACAGCAAAAACAACATCCATGCAACAAATACAACATCAAAACATTCAAGGCCAAAAATAAAATTGTGTTTGTTTCCCCTTCCCGACCGACCCACCGAAATTGCCGCGACCCGAATTATTTTTTCGACACTGGCGAAATTTTTTTTTTATTTTTTTATTTTTATTTTTTTTATTTTTTTTATTTTTTTTTTGTATAGGGTGGGTACGAGTGTCTGACCAAAGAATGTATTCCAGTTTTGATCTCAAATAAAAGAAATGAAATAAAAAAAATATTTTACCTACCTACCTACCCAACCCTTTTTTGCATGGGTCGGGAAGGGGAAACAAACATAATTTTATTTTTGGCCCAAAAGAAATTGTACAGAAAAACAAACAACACGTTAAATGCAAAACGTAAATGAAATGAATCTGTATTACCAAAAAAGACTAATACAATCTAGAATCAAGGTTAATTGGAAACATGGAAGTATATAAACGAGTTCCCAAGATTATTATAAACAATCCAGAAGTACTTCACGCTTAAAGGGACTCGCGGCAATCTTGATGTGTTTAAAACTCACGGCGCCCGTTAGTTTTTATTATAACTTGCATATATGCAATCATTGATATTAATTATTCGAATAGTTCAAAACGACTTGTTTTTACATGTTACTCCCTTCTGATAATATTGCACCAAATAATATAGTTACATAGTTGGTAGAATATAAAAGTAATCTGAAATCTGAATTTGTTATTTAATAATATTCAAGCAGTATTAAAGTCAAAATGGGGCAAGATTAATAAATCGAGATGCTAATTTCAATGCTTGAATACTACTCAAGATTGCCGTGTATCCCTTTAACAAAATATCTGAGTGAAAAATTATCTTAAGAAAACCAAATTGTATAACATTAAAGATGTTTTCAGAATTCTGGACATATTTAATTCAGCGAATTCGAAAGAAATACCATAAAATAAACTTGTATGGCTTTATATAGACAAGCTAATATATACCTGTAAGGGCTATTCCATTAAAAGCTATGCGAGACCCCAGGAAGACAATTTAATAAAAATCTATGGGTGAACACTATTTTTCAAACTTTGTTATTTCAAATTCAATTTTGAATCTATCATAGAGTGGGTGTTCAATTTCAAAAGCGCCTTCCCGGGGTCCCATGTATGTTTTTTATGGAATAGCACTGAATATTCACAACCAAGCGTCTTATTACCAAGATGTGCTTGATATGTCCCACGCTAGATATACTGGTTGTGTACCAGTTATCGTCATACACCAGATCTCGTCATTATCAAAAAAACGCTCGATGTTGCGATTATTTTTCGACCCCACTTTACAAATCCCTACACATTATCAATTTACCTATATCAATACCGTTATAAACAAATCACAATCAAGGAATTCACGTGCTACTGCGCAGGTGCAGGAAAATTTCCTTTTAAAATATCTGACCCTTTACGTCGAACCACTTAATCAATTTTACATGCCCAAAAAACTATAAATTTCAGCCAAGGGAGACAACAAGTACACGTCAATTAATTTAAATTTTTCCAACAGTGATTTCCCTTTAAATTATGAAACGTCGAAGTGAGGTACAGTTGAAAAACCATGTTAAATTGTAGATTTTTTTCTTCTTCTAAATATGTTTTTTGTGTATTCAAATGCAATGGTATATTTATGTTTCAATTAATATCTACACAAATAATGGTATATTTATGTTTCAATTAATATCTACACAAATTTTCATCATCCCAAATATGGGTTATTCGGTATAAAACTGCAGATGACGATAACTACTACATTCAGCTCAGACGACCGGCCCAATTCAGTCTATATTTAGTAACGGTCACATGACACTTGTTACTGAGAATAGAAACAATGTAAACACAGAATATTTACAGCAAGGGGTAAGCTTCTCTACCAGCAAAAATATTTACGAGATGACTAGTTTTGATTTAGATATATTAAAGAACCAACATAAAAATGACGATATCTGGTATACAGCCAGACGGTCGAGTATAATCTCTAATATTCCGTTAACCTTTTATTTTTACTAAAAATTGAAATCAGACCTGGAATTCACCAACCATTCTTCAAACTAGTCTTAGACTTGAGCTCAAGTACTGAAAATTCGTTCACAAATATTTCCATGACCTTCAAAGATAAACAGTCGTAAGAAGTTGCTATTTGTTAGTATTCATTCTATTTATACATGCAGCTTGTTATGAACCTTTATTCTGTAAACTTATAAAATATTTGTCATTGAAATTTGCATACTTGAGCTTAAGTCTAAGAATATTCTCAAGAATGGTTGGTGAATTCAAGGCCAGTACTACAGCAAGCATTAGTGTTTTTACGTTAGGCAACATTAAAGCTGTTTATTTTCTTCTATGATACTGACTATATAACAAGCATGAATTATATCAGTTGGGACTCTGTGATTCAATGCACTCCAAAATAAAATAATTTATAGAAGTGCTGTAAGTCATTTATGGTAGAACCTAACATCAAATAAATTAATTCATAGAAGTGCTGTCGAGATATCTAACATTAAATTACAACATTATTTTATAGAAGTACTAAACATCCAAATACACAATTATAGGTGTGTTGGGGTACGGGGGGAGACCAATCCAATCATCAAATTACATCATTTATAATAGAAGTGCTGGGGGTGACCCAACATAAAATTACACCATTTATAGAAGTGCTGCGGGGAGACCCAACATCAAATTATGTCATTTATCAATATTTTAAACTTTCCAACCACAAACACAATATAATATTGAAATCTACCCGGAGCTTTCGTCCCAACACATATGACTTCATCTGCAGAATGGTCGTCTCACTATTGACTATTACGATTTACACCGTTCAGGGGAAGCTCTGAGTGATGTTAGCATAGTGTCCCAAATAAAATCACAATATATCATTTATAGAATTGCTTTTTTAGATATCCAACATCACACATGCTGGGGGAGATATCCAACATCACATTATTTCTTTAAATTTCATAGAAATCTTTGAACATTATATTCGATATGGATTTTTTTTTGCCAATTTGCCTACATGCGGCTACACATCATTATCTAAAACTCCTGCATATAATATAGTAAAGTGATGTAAAATCATGTTGTTACGATTGAAATTTGAATTGTTGAATAACACAGAATACACAGACATCAGTGTCGTGGCCAGACCTTAAATGACACCGAGGCAAATCCCCACCTCCACGCTACAGCAACATGACAATAACACAGAATACACAGACATCAGTGTCGTGGCCAGACCTTAAATGACACTGAGACAAATCCCCACCCCCACACTACAGCAACATGACAATAACACAGAACACACAGTGACACCGAGGCAAATCCCCACCTCCACGCTACAGCAACATGACAATAACACAGAATACACAGACATCAGTGTCATGGCCAGACCTTAAATGACACTGAGACAAATCCCCACCCCCACACTACAGCAACATAATAACACAGAACACACAGACATCAGTGTCATGGCCAGACCTTAAATGACACCGAGACAAATCCCCACCCCCACACTACAGCAACATAATAACACAGAACACACAGACATCAGTGTCATGGCCAGACCTTAAATGACACTGAGACAAATCCCCACCCCCACACTACAGCAACATAATAACACAGAGTACACAGGCATCAGTGTCATGGCCAGACCTTAAATGACACCGAGGCAAATCCCCATCCCCCACACTACAGCAACCTGACAATAACACAGAATACACAGGCATCAGTGTCGTGGCCAGACCTTAAATGACACCGAGGCAAATCCCCACCCCCACACTACAGCAACATGACAATAACACAGAATACGCAGACATCAGTGTCGTGGCCAGACCTTAAAGGACACTGAGACAAATCCCCACCCCCACACTACAGCAACATGACAATAACACAGAATACACAGGCATCAGTGTCGTGGCCAGACCTTAAATGACACCGAGGCAAATCCCCATCCCCCACACTACAGCAACATGACAATAACACAGAATACACAGGCATCAGTGTCGTGGCCAGACCTTAAATGACACCGAGGCAAATCCCCACCCCCACACTACAGCAACATGACAATAACACAGAATACGCAGACATCAGTGTCGTGGCCAGACCTTAAATGACACCGAGGCAAATCCCCACCCCCACACTACAGCAACATGACAATAACACAGAATACACAGGCATCAGCGTCGTGGCCAGACCTTAAATGACACCTAGACAAATCCCCACCCCCACACTACAGCAACATGACAATAACACAAAATACACAGGCATCAGTGTCGTGGCCAGACCTTAAATGACACTGAGACAAATCCCCACCCCCACACTACAGCAACATGACAATAACACAGAATACACAGGCATCAGTGTCGTGGCCAGACCTTAAATGAAACTGAGACAAATCCCCACCCCCACACTACAGCAACATGACAATAACACAGAATACACAGACATCAGTGTCGTGACCAGACCTTAAATGACACGGAGGCAAATCCCCACCCCCACACTACAGCAACATGACAATAACACAGAATACACAGACATCAGTGTCGTGGCCAGACCTTAAATGACACTGAGACAAATCCCCACCCCCACACTACAGCAACATGACAATAACACAGAATACACAGGCATCAGTGTCGTGGCCAGACCTTAAATGACACTGAGACAAATCCCCACCCCCACACTACAGCAACATGACAATAACACAGAATACACAGGCATCAGTGTCGTGGCCAGACCTTAAATGAAACTGAGACAAATCCCCACCCCCACACTACAGCAACATGACAATAACACAGAATACACAGACATCAGTGTCGTGGCCAGACCTTAAATGACACTGAGACAAATCCCCACCCCCACACTACAGCAACATGACAATAACACAGAATACACAGGCATCAGTGTCGTGGCCAGACCTTAAATGACACTGAGACAAATCACCACCCCCCACACTACAGCAACATGACAATAATACAGAATACACAGGCATCAGTGTCGTGGCCAGACCTTAAATGACACTGAGACAAATCCCCACCCCCCACACTACAGCAACATGACAATAACACAGAATACACAGGCATCAGTGTCGTGGCCAGACCTTAAATGACACCGAGGCAAATCCCCACCCCCACACTACAGCAACATGACAATAACACAGAATACGCAGACATCAGTGTCATGGCCAGACCTTAAAGGACACCGAGACAAATCCCCACCCCCACACTACAGCAACATGACAATAACACAGAATACACAGACATCAGTGTCGTGGCCAGACCTTAAATGACACCGAGGCAAATCCCCACCCCCACACTACAGCAACATGACAATAACACAGAATACACAGGCATCAGTGTCGTGGCTAGACCTTAAATGACACCTAGACAAATCCCCACCCCCACACTACAGCAACATGACAATAACACAGAATACACAGGCATCAGTGTTGTGGCCAGACCTTAAATGACACTGAGACAAATCCCCACCACCCACACTACAGCAACATGACAATAATACAGAATACACAGGCATCAGTGTCGTGGCCAGACCTTAAATGACACTGAGACAAATCTCCACCCCCACACTAAAGCAACATGACAATAACACAGAATACACAGGCATCAGTGTCGTGGCCAGACCTTAAATGACACTGAGGCAAATCCCCACCCCCACACTACAGCAACATGACTATAACACAGAGTACACAGACATCAGTGCCGTGGCCAGACCTTAAATGAAACTGAGGCAAATCCCCACCCCCACACTACAGCAACATGACAATAACACAGAATACGCAGACATCAGTGTCGTGGCCAGACCTTAAAGGACACCGAGACAAATCCCCACCCCCACACTACAGCAACATGACAATAACACAGAATACACAGGCATCAGTGTCGTGGCCAGACCTTAAATGACACCGAGGCAAATCCCCATCCCCCACACTACAGCAACCTGACAATAACACAGAATACACAGGCATCAGTGTCGTGGCCAGACCTTAAATGACACCGAGGCAAATCCCCACCCCCACACTACAGCAACATGACAATAACACAGAATACGCAGACATCAGTGTCGTGGCCAGACCTTAAAGGACACCGAGACAAATCCCCACCCCCACACTACAGCAACATGACAATAACACAGAGTACACAGACATCAGTGTCGTGGCCAGATCTTAAATGACACCGAGGCAAATCCCTACCCCCACACTACAGCAACATGACAATAACACAGAATACGCAGACATCAGTGTCGTGGCCAGACCTTAAATGACACCGAGGCAAATCCCCACCCCCACACTACAGCAACATGACAATAACACAGAATACACAGGCATCAGCGTCGTGGCCAGACCTTAAATGACACCTAGACAAATCCCCACCCCCACACTACAGCAACATGACAATAACACAAAATACACAGGCATCAGTGTCGTGGCCAGACCTTAAATGACACTGAGACAAATCCCCACCCCCACACTACAGCAACATGACAATAACACAGAATACACAGGCATCAGTGTCGTGGCCAGACCTTAAATGAAACTGAGACAAATCCCCACCCCCACACTACAGCAACATGACAATAACACAGAATACACAGACATCAGTGTCGTGACTAGACCTTAAATGACACCGAGGCAAATCCCCACCCCCACACTACAGCAACATGACAATAACACAGAATACACAGACATCAGTGTCGTGGCCAGACCTTAATTGACACTGAGACAAATCCCCACCCCCACACTACAGCAACATGACAATAACACAGAATACACAGGCATCAGTGTCGTGGCCAGACCTTAAATGACACTGAGACAAATCCCCACCCCCACACTACAGCAACATGACAATAACACAGAATACACAGGCATCAGTGTCGTGGCCAGACCTTAAATGAAACTGAGACAAATCCCCACCCCCACACTACAGCAACATGACAATAACACAGAATACACAGACATCAGTGTCGTGGCCAGACCTTAAATGACACTGAGACAAATCCCCACCCCCACACTACAGCAACATGACAATAACACAGAATACACAGGCATCAGTGTCGTGGCCAGACCTTAAATGACACTGAGACAAATCACCACCCCCCACACTACAGCAACATGACAATAATACAGAATACACAGGCATCAGTGTCGTGGCCAGACCTTAAATGACACTGAGACAAATCCCCACCCCCCACACTACAGCAACATGACAATAACACAGAATACACAGGCATCAGTGTCGTGGCCAGACCTTAAATGACACCGAGGCAAATCCCCACCCCCACACTACAGCAACATGACAATAACACAGAATACGCAGACATCAGTGTCATGGCCAGACCTTAAAGGACACCGAGACAAATCCCCACCCCCACACTACAGCAACATGACAATAACACAGAATACACAGACATCAGTGTCGTGGCCAGACCTTAAATGACACCGAGGCAAATCCCCACCCCCACACTACAGCAACATGACAATAACACAGAATACACAGGCATCAGTGTCGTGGCTAGACCTTAAATGACACCTAGACAAATCCCCACCCCCACACTACAGCAACATGACAATAACACAGAATACACAGGCATCAGTGTTGTGGCCAGACCTTAAATGACACTGAGACAAATCCCCACCACCCACACTACAGCAACATGACAATAATACAGAATACACAGGCATCAGTGTCGTGGCCAGACCTTAAATGACACTGAGACAAATCTCCACCCCCACACTACAGCAACATGACAATAACACAGAATACACAGGCATCAGTGTCGTGGCCAGACCTTAAATGACACTGAGGCAAATCCCCACCCCCACACTACAGCAACATGACTATAACACAGAGTACACAGACATCAGTGCCGTGGCCAGACCTTAAATGAAACTGAGGCAAATCCCCACCCCCACACTACAGCAACATGACAATAACACAGAATACGCAGACATCAGTGTCGTGGCCAGACCTTAAAGGACACCGAGACAAATCCCCACCCCCACACTACAGCAACATGACAATAACACAGAATACACAGGCATCAGTGTCGTGGCCAGACCTTAAATGACACCGAGGCAAATCCCCATCCCCCACACTACAGCAACCTGACAATAACACAGAATACACAGGCATCAGTGTCGTGGCCAGACCTTAAATGACACCGAGGCAAATCCCCACCCCCACACTACAGCAACATGACAATAACACAGAATACACAGGCTTCAGTGTTGTGGCCAGACCTTAAATGACACCGAGGCAAATCCCCACCCCCACACTACAGCAACATGACAATAACACAGAGTACACAGACATCAGTGTTGTGGCCAGACCTTAAATGACACCGAGGCAAATCCCCACCCCCACACTACAGCAACATGACAATAACACAGAATACGCAGACATCAGTGTCATGGCCAGACCTTAAATGACACCGAGGCAAATCCCCACCCCCACACTACAGCAACATGACAATAACACAGAATACACAGACATCAGTGTCGTGGCCAGACCTTAAATGACACGGAGGCAAATCCCCACCCCCACACTACAGCAACATGACAATAACACAGAATACACAGGCATCAGCGTCGTGGCCAGACCTTAAATGACACCTAGACAAATCCCCACCCCCACACTACAGCAACATGACAATAACACAAAATACACAGGCATCAGTGTCGTGGCCAGACCTTAAATGACACTGAGACAAATCCCCACCCCCACACTACAGCAACATGACAATAACACAGAATACACAGGCATCAGTGTCATGGCCAGACCTTAAAGGACACCGAGACAAATCCCCACCCCCACACTACAGCAACATGACAATAACACAGAGTACACAGACATCAGTGTCGTGGCCAGATCTTAAATGACACCGAGGCAAATCCCTACCCCCACACTACAGCAACATGACAATAACACAGAGTACACAGACATCAGTGTCGTGGCCAGACCTTAAATGACACCGAGGCAAATCCCCACCCCCACACTACAGCAACATGACAATAACACAGAATACGCAGACATCAGTGTCGTGGCCAGACCTTAAATGACACCGAGGCAAATCCCCACCCCCACACTACAGCAACATGACAATAACACAGAATACACAGGCATCAGTGTCGTGGCTAGACCTTAAATGACACCTAGACAAATCCCCACCCCCACACTACAGCAACATGACAATAACACAAAATACACAGGCATCAGTGTCGTGGCCAGACCTTAAATGACACTGAGACAAATCCCCACCCCCCACACTACAGCAACATGACAATAACACAGAATACACAGGCATCAGTGTCGTGGCCAGACCTTAAATGACACCGAGGCAAATCCCCACCCCCACACTACAGCAACATGACAATAACACAGAATACACAGGCATCAGTGTTGTGGCCAGACCTTAAATGACACGGAGGCAAATCCCCACCCCCACACTACAGCAACATGACAATAACACAGAATACACAGGCATCAGTGTTGTGGCCAGACCTTAAATGACACTGAGACAAATCACCACCCCCCACACTACAGCAACATGACAATAATACAGAATACACAGGCATCAGTGTCGTGGCCAGACCTTAAATGACACTGAGACAAATCCCCACCCCCACACTACAGCAACATGACAATAACACAGAATACACAGGCATCAGTGTCGTGGCCAAACCTTAAAGGACACCGAGACAAATCCCCACCCCCACACTACAGCAACATGACAATAACACAGAGTACACAGACATCAGTGTCGTGGCCAGATCTTAAATGACACCGAGGCAAATCCCTACCCCCACACTACAGCAACATGACAATAACACAAAATACACAGGCATCAGTGTCGTGGCCAGACCCTAAATGACACTGAGACAAATCCCCACCCCCACACTACAGCAACATGACAATAACACAGAATACACAGGCATCAGTGTCATGGCCAGACCTTAAATGACACTGAGACAAATCCCCACCCCCACACTACAGCAACATGACAATAACACAGAATACACAGGCATTAGTGTTGTGGCCAGAACTTAAATGACACTGAGACAAATCCCCACCCCCACACTACAGCAACATGACAATAACACAGAATACACAGGCATCAGTGTCGTGGCCAGACCTTAAATGACACTGAGACAAATCCCCACCCCCACACTACAGCAACATGACAATAACACAGAATACACAGGCATCAGTGTTGTGGCCAGACCTTAAATGACACTGAGACAAATCCTCACCCCCACACTACAGCAACATGACAATAACACAGAATACACAGGCATCAGTGTCGTGGCCAGACCTTAAATGACACCGAGGCAAATCCCCACCCCCACACTACAGCAACATGACAATAACACAGAATACACAGGCATCAGTGTCGTGGCCAGACCTTAAATGACACCGAGGCAAATCCCCACCCCCACACTACAGCAACATGACAATAACACAGAATATGCAGACATCAGTGTCGTGGCCAGACCTTAAATGACACTGAGACAAATCCCCACAACCACACTACAGCAACATGACAATAACACAGAATACACAGGTATCAGTGCCGTGGCCAAACCTTAAATGACACAGAGGCAAATCCCCACAACCACACGACAGCAACATGACAATAACACAGAGTACACAGACATCAGTGTCATGGCCAGACCTTAAATGACACCGAGGCAAATCCCCACCCCCAACACTACAGCAACATGAAAATAACAAAGAATACACAGGCATCAATGTCATGGCCAAACCTTATATGACACTGAGGCAAATCTCCACCCCACACTACAGCAACATGGTATTAATGTCATAGAATTTAGTTTAGCTATAATCAGCCAAAAACACCAAAGCAAGTGCCTCGATGCGCCTCAGCGTGGCTTACATTCCAGCAAATATCATATCCCTATAGGCACCAGTTAACAAGCTGTTATGTTATGACCGTGTAAAAATGGCAGCATGGAAATGGATAGATGCTTCTTTCCGATAATATTCAATGAAAAAGCAAAGTAATACAAGTGTGATCCTGTAGAAAATGGTTTGATTATTTATATCAATATTCCTGAATAAATATAGGACCATTATAGGGTTTGGGGAATATTTTTTGAGTTAAATAAGGTTGTGTTTTGTACATACAAAACTATCTTGTGGTGAGGATATGAAATGTTTTACATGTATAAGTATTAGGGTTTTAGCTTTACCTTTGTGCAGGACCCATTTTCCTAATGTTGAAAAGAGATTGAGAACATGTTACAATACTAATTCCACTGAAAGAGTTCCTTATATTCCGTCACATTATTTTAAAGGGACATGCGGCAATCTTGAAGTCTTTATCAAGCATTAAAATCAGTCTCCTGATTTATTTTCCAGTATTATTTTGACTTTAAATCTGCTTGCATATAATTATTTAAACACAATTTTATGTTTTCAACTCTTCTCTGTTATTCTTCCATAGGTTTTAATATATTATTAGTGACATAAATAATCAACAGTTAGTAATACGCAAAAACAATTTGCTTTATACTATTCTTTTAATAAATATTAATGATTGAACAAATGTAATTGATGTAGAAAAAATAATGGGACAACACGAGTTTTAAAAAATCAAGACTGCCATCTGTCCCTTTAATATAAAATCCTTCAAAGGTAGAAAGAACACCATGATTGTTTTTTAGGATTGTTTGAATATATTATTTCTGTATCAAACATGTAAAAATAAATGAATTGTATGCCAAAAGAAATTACACTTGTAAATAAAAGACCTGAATAAGGTTTTCCAACCAGGGCTATTTTAAACTTTGTGGAAAAAGAATCACAATGCATTGCAATGCGAGCATTATCTGTAGACATCACTGAGGTGAACCATGCGACAGTATTTATAACTTGGAGATTCCTCTTTCACCCGATCAGATTTGTTGTATTTATGATTATTAATTATGGCACTTTATTGTGGGGAAACTGTCAATGTTCAATCTATTTCTTTGAACCATTTCACATTTTAAATTAGCCATTTCATAGCTTTTTATTTGTTTTAACAAACTAATACCCAAAGTCTGATGTATCCCCTTAAACCTTTACTCTACGTGAATCTTAAAACATAGTTATGTTACATCAATAATGTTTTCCTTAAAGATATATAAACAAACTCTCCCTTACTAACAAACTCTCCCTTACCCTAGGTAAGGGCAGTTACATGTTGTGACAAAGATCTCCCCACATATACACCGGGCATTCCAGCATATACCATAACAGACACTAGGAACCCCAAGTATTTATCAGCGTATGAAACAATATACACAGGGACTTCCCTGAATACATCAGCATGTAAGACAATATGCACAGGGATCCCAGTGTAAAAGCCATGCTACACGGGTAACACAACTAAACCAAAAATACTGGTCAAGAAGACTTTAAGTTATTATAATACTGATATGTGTGCACACTGGTCCTAAAAGAAAAATCAAATAAAAATACTGATCTGTTTCTATACTAATCATGAAAGAAAAAACAACATAGACAACAACATAGACAACAACATGAATCACAACAATGAGCAAGGGTACCAACTCCATGAAGCAACACTGGAAGCTACACAAACTGTATACAGGAGCTTACCTCCATCTTCCATTACCCAGCTCTCATCTCCGAGGAACAGTCGGCGTGCCAGGTTACGTCGGTACCAGGCTTTAGGAAAAGACAGGATTTCTGACAGACGTCTCATGTCGTATTTAAAGGCGGCGGAACCAATGTCACATACACCTGCAAATACAGAACATGTCATTGTTTAACTAATGATTTGCCCTGCTTCATGTAACAAACAATTCTTATTTTAGATTCATTCGAAATACCACCCCCACAGAGACGTAGACACATCATGATACCCCACCCAGTCATATTCTACCGACACAGGGCCGACCAGTCCTAGCACTACCTGTTGAACACCAAACAAGGCAGCTACTGTTACCACAGGACCGACCAGTCCCAGCACTACCTGTTGAACACCAAGCAAGGGAGCTATTATTACCACTACCGGGCCGACCAGTCCCAGCACTACCTGTTGCACACCATGCAAGGCAGCTACTGTTACCACAGGACTGACCAGTCCCAGCACTACCTGTTGAACACCAAGCAAGGCAGCTATTATTACCACTACAGGGCCGACCAGTCCCAGCACTACCTGTTGAACACCAAGCAAGGGAGCTATTATTACCACTACCGGGCCGACCAGTCCCAGCACTACCTGTTGCACACCATGCAAGGCAGCTACTGTTACCACAGGACTGACCAGTCCCAGCACTACCTGTTGAACACCAAGCAAGGCAGCTACTGTTACGACAGGACCGACCAGTCCCAGCACTACCTGTTGAACACCAAGCAAGGCAGCTACTGTTACGGCAGGACCAACCAGTCCCAGCACTACCTGTTGAACACCAAGCAAGGCATCTACTGTTACCACAGGACCGACCAGTCCCAGCACTACCTGTTGAACACCAAGCAAGGCAGCTACTGTTACCACAGGACCGACCAGTCCCAGCACTACCTGTTGAACACCAAGCAAGGCAGCTACTGTTACCACAGGACCGACCAGTCCCAGCACTACCTGTTGAACACCAAGCAAGGCAGCTACTGTTACGGCAGGACCAACCAGTCCCAGCACTACCTGTTGAACACCAAGCAAGGCAGCTACTGTTACCACAGGGCCGACCAGTCCCAGCACTACCTGTTGAACACCAAGCAAGACAGCTACTATTACCACAGGGCCGACCAGTCCCAGCACTACCTGTTGAACACCAAGCAAGGCAGCTACTGTTACCACAGGTCCGACCAGTCCCAGCATTACCTGTTGAACACCAAGCAAGGCAGCTTTTATTACCACAGGGCCGACCAGTCCCAGCACTACCTGTTGAACACCAAGCAAGGCAGCTATTATTACCACTACAGGACATACCAGTCCCAGCACTATCTATTGAACACCAAGCAAGGCAGCTACTGTTACCACAGGACCGACCAGTCCAGCTCTACCTGTTGAACACCAAGCAAGGCAGCTACTGTTACCACAGGGCCGACCAGTCCCAGCACTACCTGTTAAACACCAAGCAAGGCAGATACTGTTACCACAGGGCCGACCAGTCCTAGCACTAGATTTTGAACACCAAGCAAGGCAGCTACCGTTACCACAGAACCTACCAGTCCCAGCACTACCTGTTGAACACCAAGCAAGGCAGCTACTGTTACCACAGGGCCGACCAGTCCCAGCATTACCTGTTGAACACCAAGCAAGGCAGATACTGTTTCCACAGGGCCGACCAGTCCTAGCACTAGATTTTGAACACCAAGCAAGGCAGCTACTGTTACCACAGGGCCGACCAGTCCCAGCATTACCTGTTGAACACCAAGCAAGGCAGCTACTGTTACCACAGGACCGACCAGTCCCAGCACTACCTGTTGAACACCAAGCAAGGCAGCTACTGTTACGGCAGGACCAACCAGTCCCAGCACTACCTGTTGAACACCAAGCAAGGCAGCTACTGTTACCACAGGGCCGACCAGTCCCAGCACTACCTGTTGAACACCAAGCAAGACAGCTACTATTACCACAGGGCCGACCAGTCCCAGCACTACCTGTTGAACACCAAGCAAGGCAGCTACTGTTACCACAGGTCCGACCAGTCCCAGCATTACCTGTTGAACACCAAGCAAGGCAGCTTTTATTACCACAGGGCCGACCAGTCCCAGCACTACCTGTTGAACACCAAGCAAGGCAGCTATTATTACCACTACAGGACATACCAGTCCCAGCACTATCTATTGAACACCAAGCAAGGCAGCTACTGTTACCACAGGACCGACCAGTCCAGCTCTACCTGTTGAACACCAAGCAAGGTAGCTACTGTTACCACAGGGCCGACCAGTCCCAGCACTACCTGTTAAACACCAAGCAAGGCAGATACTGTTACCACAGGGCCGACCAGTCCTAGCACTAGATTTTGAACACCAAGCAAGGCAGCTACCGTTACCACAGAACCTACCAGTCCCAGCACTACCTGTTGAACACCAAGCAAGGCAGCTACTGTTACCACAGGGCCACCAGTCCCAGCATTACCTGTTGAACACCAAGCAAGGCAGATACTGTTTCCACAGGGCCGACCAGTCCTAGCACTAGATTTTGAACACCAAGCAAGGCAGCTACTGTTACCACAGGGCCGACCAGTCCCAGCATTACCTGTTGAACACCAAGCAAGGCAGATACTGTTTCCACAGGGCCGACCAGTCCTAGCACTAGATTTTGAACACCAAGCAAGGCAGCTACCGTTACCACAGGACCGACCAGTCCCAGCACTACCTGTTGAACACCAAGCAAGGCAGATACTGTTACCACAGGGCCAACCAGTCCTAGCACTAGATTTTGAACACCAAGCAAGGCAGCTACCGTTACCACAGGACCGACTAGTCCCAGTACTACCTGTTGAACACCAAGCAAGGCAGATACTGTTACCACAGGGCCGACCGGTCCTAGCACTAATTTTGAACACCAAGCAAGGCAGCTACCGTTACCACAGGACCGACCAGTCCCAGCACTAGCTGTTGAACACCAAGCAAGGCAGATACTGTTACCACAGGGCCGACCAGTCCTAGCACTAGATTTTGAACACCAAGCAAGGCAGCTACTGTTACCACAGGGCCGACCAGTCCTAGCACTAGATTTTGAACACCAAGCAAGGCAGCTACTGTTACCACAGGGCCGACCAGTCCTAGCACTAGATGTTGAACACCAAGCATGGCAGCTACTGTTACCACAGGGCCGACCAGTCCTAGCACTAGATTTTGAACACCAAGCAAGGCAGCTACTGTTACCACAGGGCCGACCAGTCCTAGCACTAGATTTTGAACACCAAGCAAGGCAGCTACCGTTACCACAGGACCGACCAGTCCCAGCACTACCTGTTGAACACCAAGCAAGGCAGATACTGTTACCACAGGGCCAACCAGTCCTAGCACTAGATTTTGAACACCAAGCAAGGCAGCTACCGTTACCACAGGACCGACTAGTCCCAGTACTACCTGTTGAACACCAAGCAAGGCAGATACTGTTACCACAGGGCCGACCGGTCCTAGCACTAATTTTGAACACCAAGCAAGGCAGCTACCGTTACCACAGGACCGACCAGTCCCAGCACTAGCTGTTGAACACCAAGCAAGGCAGATACTGTTACCACAGGGCCGACCAGTCCTAGCACTAGATTTTGAACACCAAGCAAGGCAGCTACTGTTACCACAGGGCCGACCAGTCCTAGCACTAGATTTTGAACACCAAGCAAGGCAGATACTGTTACCACAGGGCCGACCAGTCCTAGCACTAGATTTTGAACACCAAGCAAGGCAGATACTGTTACCACAGGACCGACCAGTCCTAGCACTAGATTTTGAACACCAAGCAAGGCAGATACTGTTACCACAGGGCCGACCAGTCCTAGCACTAGATTTTGAACACCAAGCAAGGCAGCTACCGTTACCACAGGACCGACCAGTCCTAGCACTAGATTTTGAACACCAAGCAAGGCAGCTACCGTTACCACAGGGCCGACCAGTCCTAGCACTAGATGTTTAACACCAAGCAAGGCAGCTACCGTTACCACAGGACCGACCAGTCCTAGCACTAGATGTTTAACACCAAGCAAGGCAGCTACCGTTACCACTTATAATCTTTGGTGTGACCCGACTAACCCACGATCATTATTGTTCATACATTAAATCTGACCTATATATTTATATTTATTAAATCAAGTGAGTGTTTTAAATATACAGTAGGAACTTGGTATCTAAAAGTCCAAGGGACCGATGAAAATGCTTCGAGACACATGAAATTCAACATAATACCCAGTCTAAAACTGGAAATTAACACGATGCTATCTGCATGTATAGTTTGTTAAAGAAAGAGAGTGTGTACAGATGACATGTGGGAGTATATGTGTATTTATATTTTGTTTAATAAATGTATTTGAAATAAATAAACTAATTATGAAAAAATTCATGTATTTACATTTATTGTGTAATTGACGCATCCGTAGTAATTACACGCAATTAAAGGCATTATTGTTATCAAAACCAATAATTAAAGATCGATATCAGGCACGTGCTAATAATACACAATCACAAGTAGTGAAATTTTACAGTTTGCACAAACAATCAGTGACGGGTGTAATTAGCTCGAGATAAGCTCACTTTGATGTCGCAACTGACATTGATGACACAGAAAGTTACACAGTTGGACATAGAGAGTAGACAATTCATAGGTAATTGACGAGAACAGAAATCATTTAGACTTAAACGGAAGGTCGACATGTCCAATTTCGATACAACTGGAAAGAAATTGCATAAGAAGGAAATTTTGACAAGACTTTAAAAATATTTCGACACAGCCAGAATTTCGCCTAAAGCGATTTCGTCATACCGAGTTTCAACCGTACATGTATATCTTGATTGTATTCAATAACATTTAAGATTTATTTCTAAATATGGTCTATATTCATAAAATATGAATTATATTTTTACTGTATATGCAAACTTATATTTAGTAAAAGCATCTTCAGAGTTATGTTAACTGCTAGTGCACTGCATTATACTCAAAGTAATATGAATTTTATAATCTTGTGCTTGAAATATATGACTGATGACAAAAAGAATGGCTTGTCTGAAAACCAGAATTTAAGATATGATTTTAGTCTGAAAATATCAACAGATAATTACGTAGAGGTAGAGGCATTCAGTGAGATTTACGTCAAACCCATTACACATTATATAATTGTTTTTATTTTAAACAGAAACCAACAGCTTTGTTTTATATACACCCTTGCATAATCCAGATAGCGATAGTATGACAGTTAACAGTTAATTCACTGACCTGAGAACCTGACTACGTTGATGTTGTCTGGGGATGCTGCAGAATCATTCTTCACCTCTAGCTTCCGTGTCCTAGATATGTTCAGGTTGACAAACTCCACCTTGAGACACAGAGAGTCCTTCCTATTGAGGTCACTGAGAACCGTCTGTTCTTGTATACTGCCTGTACAAGGACAATAAATGACTTATTACATCCTGTATACTACCTGTACAAGGACAATAAATGTTTTATTCCACGGTGTAGACTGCCTGTACAAGGACTTAAAATGACTTATCACATGCTATATACATATAATGACATGGACAATATATGACTTATTACATGGTGTATACTGCCTGTACAAGACAATAAATGACTTACTACATGGTGTAGACTGCCTGTACAAGGACAATATATGACTTATCACATGCTATATACATATAATGACATGGACAATATGTGACTTATTACATGGTGTAGACTGCCTGTACAAGGACAATACATGACTTATCACATGCTATAAACATATAATGACATGGACAATATGTGACTTATTACATGGTGTATACTATGTGTACAAGACAATAAATGACTTATTACATGGTGTAGACTGCCTGTACTTATCACATGCTATATACATATAATGACATGGACAATATGTGACTTATTACCTGGTGTAGACTGCCTGTACAACGACAATAAATGACTTATCGCATGCTATATACATATAATGACATGAACAATATGTGACTTATTACATGGTGTAGACTGCCTGTACACGGACAATAAATGACTTATTACATGGTGTATACTGCCTGTACATGGACAATATATGACTTATTACATGGTGTAGACTGCCTGTACAAGGACTTAAAATGACTTATCACATGCTATATACATATAATGACATGGACAATATATGACTTATTACATGGTGTATACTGCCTGTACAAGACAATAAATGACTTACTACATGGTGTAGACTGCCTGTACAAGGACAATATATGACTTATCACATGCTATATACATATAATGACATGGACAATATGTGACTTATTACATGGTGTAGACTGCCTGTACAAGGACAATACATGACTTATCACATGCTATAAACATATAATGACATGGACAATATGTGACTTATTACATGGTGTATACTATGTGTACAAGACAATAAATGACTTATTACATGGTGTAGACTGCCTGTACTTATCACATGCTATATACATATAATGACATGGACAATATGTGACTTATTACCTGGTGTAGACTGCCTGTACAACGACAATAAATGACTTATCGCATGCTATATACATATAATGACATGAACAATATGTGACTTATTACATGGTGTAGACTGCCTGTACACGGACAATAAATGACTTATTACATGGTGTATACTGCCTGTACATGGACAATATATGACTTATTACATGGTGTATACTGCCTGTACAAGGACAATAAATGATTTATTACATGGTGTAGACTGCCTGTACAAGGACAATACATGATATTTTACATGGTGCATCACACATGACATGGACAATATATGACTTATTACATGGTGCATCACACATAATGACATGGACAATATATGACTTATTACATGATGTATCACACATAATGACATGGACAATATATGACTTAGGGCTGTTCCAGGAAAAAAGGCCTGGGGGGGAAAGAACGACAGTCAAAAAAACACCCCCCACCCACAGAATTGAAATTATTTTCCACCCCCCACCCATAGAATTTGAATTCGCCAAGAACCCCCACCCACAGAATTAGAACTTTTTACAAATTTAGTAAATTTGATAAATTGACCTTCAAATCACTCTTATAATCAGTGCTCCAGATAAGCTTTTTCCTAGCGTTAACATTGAATATGGACCTGAGGATTGGGTCTATATTCATAAAGAAAACAATATTGTAGGCCTGGGTCCATATTCATAAAGAAAACAATCCTGAAGGCCTGGGTCCATATTCATAAAGAAAACAATCGTGTAGGCCTGGGTCCATATTCGTAAAGAAAACAAACTTGTAGGCCAGGGTCCATATTCATAAAGAAAACAATCCTGTAGGCCTGGGTCCATATTCATAAAGAAAACAATCTTGTAGGCCTGGGTCCATATTCATATAGAAAACAATCCTGTAGACCTGGGTCCATATTCATAAAGAAAACAATCCTGTAGGCCTGGGTCCATATCCATAAAGAAAACAATCCTGTAGGCCTAGGTCCATATCCATAAAGAAAACAATCCTGTAGGCCTAGGTCCATATTCATAAAGAAAACAATCCTGTAGGCCTGGGTCCATATTCATAAAGAAAATAATCTTGTAGGCCTAGGTCCATATCCATAAAGAAAACAATCCTGTAGGCCTGGATCCATATTCATAAAGAAAACAATCCTGTAGGCCTGGGTCCATATCCATAAAGAAAATCCTGTAGGCCTGGGTCCATATTCATAAAGAAAACAATCCTGTAGGCCTGGGTCCATATTCATAAAGAAAACAATCCTGTAGACCTGGGTCCATATTCATAAAGAAAACAATCCTGTAGGCCTGGGTCCATATCCATAAAGAAAACAATCTTGTAGGCCTGGGTCCATATCCATAAAGAAAACAATCCTATAGGCCTGGGTCCATATTCATAAAGAAAACAATCCATAAAGAAAACAATCCTGTAGACCTGGGTCCATATTCATAAAGAAAACAATCCTGTAGGCCTGGTCCATATCCATAAAGAAAATCCTGTAGGCCTGGGTCCATATTCATAAAGAAAACAATCCTGTAGGCCTGGGTCCATATTCATAAAGAAAACAATCCTGTAGACCTGGGTCCATATTCATAAAGAAAACAATCCTGTAGGCCTGGGTCCATATCCATAAAGAAAACAATCTTGTAGGCCTGGGTCCATATCCATAAAGAAAACAATCCTATAGGCCTGGGTCCATATTCATAAAGAAAACAATCCATAAAGAAAACAATCCTGTAGACCTGGGTCCATATTCATAAAGAAAACAATCCTGTAGGCCTGGTCCATATCCATAAAGAAAACAATCTTGTAGGCCTGGGTCCATATCTATAAAGAAAACAATCCTGTAGGCCTGGGTCCATATTCATAAAGAAAACAATCTTGTAGGCCTGGGTCCATATCCATAAAGAAAACAATCCTGTAGGCCTGGGTCCATATTCATAAAGAAAACAATCCTGTTTTATTTAATAACAATTGATAAACATTTCTCTGTTATATGGTTATGCTCAATAATGTGCTTTAAAACTTACAGTGTCCTTTTAAAGTTTGTTGTTATATTTTCGTACTTACAAAACATAAAACTATTGAGAAAGTAAGAGTTTAAAAAAAACAATTTTTTTTTTTTTTTTTTACCCCACCCACACCACCAAATATTGGCCGCGATTTTTCAAAATAGGCCGTTGATAAAGACGGCTGCACGGTTGGCTGCCTAATAACTTCCCCTCTGGAAAATAACCGATAGTATGGAATAAAATTGAGTACAATGTAAAATAGTACGAACTAATTGAGTACGAAGTACGAAATTTCGTAGGAGTTGTCGTTCTTGAATTTATTCTATTTTTAGAAGCAACACATACAAAAATCGATTTTAGCAATTTTACGGGAGTTTTTCACACAATTCCGTGGGGCCGGGAGGAGGGTTAGAATTCCGTGAGATTTCATCATCTCACACCGTGAGGTATCACATGTATGTACACCCTCCAACAACTCAATACGATTTACATTTCACCCCCCACCCACAGAATTCGAATTCTTCTGACACCCCCAACCCACATAATTAGAATTCTTCTGACACCCCCACCCACAGATTTTGAATTCGTTTTCGTTCCGACCCCACAAGGCCTTTTTTCCTGGAACAGCCCTTACTACATAATGACATGGACAATAAATGACTTATTACATGATGTATCACCCATGACATGGACAATATATGACTTATTACATGTTGTATCACAAATAATGACATGGACAATAAATGACTTATTACATGGTGCATCACACATAATTGAATTGAATTGGGGTTTTAAGGCTCACCAACACATGAAAAGGTTATAAGGCGCCTAAAAGGCATGAACATGCCAGGCTCATCTTCCATGTACATCGAGATAAAATATGGAAAATGGGCCCAGAACCTTCTCACCCTGAACTGCAGAGTTGCTGCAAATTCTATCGTAGAAACTTCATTTACGCTGGATACAAGTTATTGTTTTTCTGCCACTGCTCTTTTGATGCGAGCAAGATAGCACCTGAAACAATGCAGGGATCATGATGAAGACCTTTAATGAACATGAACAACAAGAGGCCCAAGAGGGCCTGTGAACGCTCTACTGGCTGTTATACCATTGATGAATCGAGTCGTACTACATGGTGTCTGTGTGTGTGTGTGTGTAATTCTAAGGTTTATAGTCCCTCCGCCAACGAACACGTCAAGGTATACCTGACGCGATGGGCACAATAGAGTCTGGACTTTTTAAAGGTGTAATTTTGAATTTTGAAGCTGATATAGACCTTGCCAACAGGTCTGTTTAATGCCTAAATATGTGCTGAAAGCGGTGTCAACAACAGCGGTTAATTCAACCTAATTTCGTGTATTGACACCTTCCGGTCCTAGCTTTGTTTGGCGTTGTGTTGTATGTGGTGCGTGCTTGTTTTGTAGTGTTATGATTATGTTTTTAACATATCATATTTGCTGGGGTTTGATGAGGGGTATGCCTGTACTACGCCATCTTGGGGATGATTAGCGTGTCCATTTGCAGCATACTAATACTTATGGTCATCGAACTGGGGCCTGTTCGGTTGTTTCTGTGATGTATGTTTGTACTTGTTGGGGCATTTGTTGGTGTTAAGTTTGTTGGTTGCTGTGCCTGGGGCATAGCGTGTGTGTCTGGTCCGAGGTACTGTGGCAGCAATTCCACATCTTGTTCGCGCAAGGGGTTTGCTACCACTGGGGAGGAAAGGCCAATTATGGTCGATAACGGTTTCCAGTCAAGATTGCCCCTGTGTAAGTGTCCCACAGGTTGGTGATGAAAGGGACCGTAAGGAGGCGCGCCTTAGTCCTAAATGGGTATGTGCCGTGTTTTCTGGGTTTAGAGTTAGCATTACTATTGTACTTAGTTAAGAACTATTACATTATTATTACTGTAGTTGTTGGTTTTTAAGACGGTCACATCCCTTATGGTATAAAGCACAATAAAATTTAATGTTTTTGTATGGCTTCTACTGGTATACTTATTTGCTTAATTATTTATTTATTTTTTTACTTATAATTGTTATAATATCAAAAATTGAATGCCTAAAAAGTGGCCTAATATGTGCTATTCCCACTATAGCACCGCTCGATATTTCCGTGGGACGCGTTTTATTGTATTTACTTATTCGTCCGGTGCGAATGTCAATGGTATTTACTTATATAGACAAATTTAATATCTTGTCCATACACGTAATCGTACGTTAATACTCGGGGTATATATATATATATATATATACGAATATTGGGTGATACCGCATAGTAGGTATTTATATAAAAGGATAATATAATATTTCATACATACACATAGATATACATACATCCATTCACATAGTAGATATATACAGAATACTATCATTACAGGTATTTATTATATATTCTTGCACACTCATACATATAAACATTTGCACTTATTTCCTAGATGTTTCATTTTAGTTGCGTCGACCTTAACCTGTCGTGTTCTACTGGCCTGACCTGACCTACTTTGGTGTCCTACTTAAAAATATGTATTTATTGCCGAGTTTCTTAACTATGTTATTCAGGGTCAGGGTCGATATAAGTGTCAAGGTCGGATTTGTCAATTTGGACAAAGCGCGGACCGGATGGAAATCACTTGGTTTTAAAGTGATATTATTGCTGATTTTATGGTCGAAATATACGATAAGCAAGGCACAACACACCACAATACGAATCAAATCAGCAACCAAAGACTCAAGACAACCTATAGGCGAGACGGTTAGACAGTGCAACACCAGCATGCTCATGAAATACCCCCTACCAACTATGTGATTAGGGTACCGCAGGAGCAGTCCGTTATCCCATCGTCAACCTAATCCTGGAGTCAGTAATTGGTGAAGTTTTTCATACATAAGTGTGTGAGCCATGTCAAAAATGTCACTGTTTTTAAGTTTACTGATGGTCCCATCCCTTCTGATGGGATGAGCACTTAGTGGGATAAATTTACAGCATAATTATATTGACTATTGTACGTTTACATACATATCCCTGTACATACATTCATGCACACCCGATGCCCTCTCTCTCCCATTCCAGCGCGTATCACGCCAAGTGCTGTCTAAGAGTTACATGTACCAGCCTTATACCGGGGTGGGGGAGGGATGTCATCCGGCGCTTATGTGCTATAGATACTGGTAAATTTACATGCATACTCTTATACATACATACATGCAGACACATAGAATATATGTGGTAGCTCGACCTCACTGTACAACTTGTTATGACATATTGCTTAACCTAAAGGGGCTGTAACTTTCCTATGTTAATACTGTATTATTTCTATCATTACTAGCTATACCGGCTCTGCTATGTACGCATGTTCTTTTATCCTTTAAAGTATCCCAAAGTGGTGTCGCGCTACCCCATCTTTTAAGTCTTCTTATAGCCTAAGCGATAATACGTTTGCACGCCCCAAAGACTACAGCGAGCATTCGTTCGCTGTATATGTGTCAGTGGAGAGACTCGCCTACTATGTACCAGCATAGTTGAGGCATTGATTTGGCAGCGCGACCCCACCGTGCAATGTTTGTCACCATTCTTGACATGGGGTCCGGTGCCGCTTCCTCATCGTTAGCCTTACTCAGTGCTCACAGAGCTGGATCCAGGGTGAGTTACGACCCCAGTCACTACCGAGTGTCAGGAAGGATGGCGGATTTGGCCATGGGTCCATATTACAATGTCCGTGTGCACCATAGTTATGGTTTATACTGTACATCTTCTCTATTTACCTAACTTTTGTATCTGTTATATTGTATTCTGCCTGTCATGATATGGTTTGTCCTATTCTAAGTTTTAAGCGAGTTTTAGGGCCCGTACTCAAACGTAATGGCTCGGATCCCACGGTCAGGACCGCGCAGTTCATATAGCAGGCTGCAGGACTACTACATGGTGTCTAGAGTGTACACAAGGTTTTTCAAGTATTTGACCTAGTGACCTAGTTTTTGACCCCATGGGACCCATTTTCGAACTTTACCAAAATATAATTAAGACAACATTTCGACAAAGTTTCATCAAGATCAGGTCAGAAATATGGCCTCTAGAGTGTACTAGTGACCTAGTTTTTGACCCTGTGTGACCCATTTTCGAACTTTAGCAAGCTATAATTGAGACAAATATTCTGACAAAATTGCATCAAGATCGGGTCAAAAATATGGCCTCTAGAGTGTACACACGGTTTTTCCAAAGTTTGACCTAGTGACCTAGTTTTTAACACCATGTGACCCATTTTTGAACTTGACCAAGATATAATTAAGACAAACATTTTGACAAAGAGTGTACACAAGGTTTTTCCAATATTTGACCTAGTGACCTAGTTTTTAACCCCATGTGACCCATTTTCAAACTTGACCAAGATATAATTAAGACAAACATTCTGACAAAGTTGCATCAAGCTCGGGTCAAAAATATGGCCTCTAGAGTGTACACAAGGTTTTTCCAATATTTGACCTAGTGACCTAGTTTTTAACTTCATGTGACCCATTTCCGAACTTGATCAAGATATAATTAAGATAAACAATTTGACCATATAACATCAAGATTGTGTAACAAATATGACCTCTAGAGTGTACACAAGTTTTTTCAAGTATTTGACCTAGTGACCTAGTTTTTGACCCCACATGACCCGTTTTTGAACTTGACCGAGATTTCATTGAGACAAACATTCTGACAAAGTTTCATCAAGATCGGGTCAAAAATATGGCCTCTAGAGTGTACACACGGTTTTTCCAAAGTTTGACCTAGTGACCTAGTTTTTAACCCCATGTGACCCATTTTTGAACTTGACCAAGATATAATTAAGACAAACATTTTGACAAAGTTTCATCAAGATTGGGTCAGAAATACGGCTTCTAGAGTGTACACAAGGTTTTTCAAGTATTTGACCTAGTGACCTAGTTTTTAACCCCATGTGACCCATTTTCAAACTTGACCAAGATATAATTAAGACAAACATTCTGACAAACTTGCATCAAGATCGGGTAAAAAATATGGCCTCTAGAGTGTACACACGGTTTTTCCAAAGTTTGACCTAGTGACCTAGTTTTTAACACCATGTGACCCATTTTTGAACTTGACCAAGATATAATTAAGACAAACATTTTGACAAAGAGTGTACACACGGTTTTTCCAATATTTGACCTAGTGACCTAGTTTTTAACACCATGTGACCCATTTTTGAACTTGACCAAGATATAATTAAGACAAACATTTTGACAAAGTTTCATCAAGATTGGGTCAGAAATACGGCTTCTAGAGTGTACACAAGGTTTTTCAAGTATTTGACCCAGTGACCTAGTTTTTAACCCCATGTGACCCATTTTCAAACCTGACCAAGATATAATTAAGACAAACATTCTGACAAAGTTGCATCAAGCTCGGGTCAAAAATATGGCCTCTTAGAGTGTACACAAGGTTTTTCCAATATTTGACCTAGTGACCTAGTTTTTGACCCCACATGACCCATTTTCGAACTTGACCGAGATTTCATTGAGACAAACAATTAAGATAAACATTCTGACAAAGTTGCATCAAGCTCGGGTCAAAAATATGGCCTCTAGAGTCTACACAAGGTTTTTCCAATATTTGAACTAGTGACCTAGTTTTTAACTTCATGTGACCCATTTTCGAACTTGATCAAGATATAATTAAGATAAACAATTTGACAAAGTTTCATCAAGATTGGGTAACAAATATGACCTCTAGAGTGTACGCAAGTTTTTTCAAGTATTTGACCTAGTGACCTAGTTTTTGACCCCACATGACCCATTTTTGAACATGACCGAGATTTCATTAAGACAAACATTCTGACAAAGTTTCATCAAGATCAGGTCAAAAATATGGCCTCTAGAGTGTACACACGGTTTTTCCAAAGTTTGACCTAGTGACCTAGTTTTTAAAACCATGTGACCCATTTTTGAACTTGACCAAGATATAATTAAGACAAACATTTTGACAAAGTTTCATCAAGATTGGATCAGAAATACGGCTTCTAGAGTGTACACAAGGTTTTTCAAGTATTTGACCTAGTGTCCTAGTTTTTAACCCCATGTGACCCATTTTCAAACTTGACCAAGATATAATTAAGACAAACATTCTGACAAAGTTGCATCAAGCTCGGGTCAAAAATATGGCCTTTAGAGTGTACACAAGGTTTTTCCAATATTTGACCTAGTGACCTAGTTTTTGACCCCACATGACCCATTTTCGAACATGACCAAGATTTCATTGAGACAAACATTCTGACAAAGTTTCATGATGATTGCATCAGAAATGTGGCCTCTAGAGTGAACACAAGCAAAAGTTAACGGACGGACGACGGACGGACGGATGGACGACGGACGGACGACGGAAGACGGACAACACACCATCCCATAAGCTCTGCTGGCCCTTGGCCAGTAGAGCTAAAAATGATAAAATGAACATGAATTTGGGGGGATTCTACCCCTCTGCCTACCCCTCCAAAGGGATCTGCAGTGGCCGTATTCTTTGCCCCGTGACCAAACGGGGCCCCCGGCAACCACATGGGGCATCACACATAATGAAATGGACAATATATGACTTATTACATGGTGCATCACACATAATGACATGGACAATATTATAGGTTATTGAATTTGTATGGCTAAATATTAGTTGGAACGAGTTGTTTTGGCAAAGGACGACGAGCTTGCGAGTCGTCCTGCACCGCACCAAAACAACGAGTTCCAAGTAATATTTAGCCAAACAAATTCAATAACCTTTTTATTGTATACTTTCATATTGTTTTCGATTAATGTTAATTGTATGACTATTACTTTTCATTGTATTTGTGTTATTTTTATAGCTTTTGATGGAATTCCTATCTTGTCATTCAGCTTCATTTTGTGTGGATGATTATTTTGCGCGAAAACGACGTCGACGTCGGATGACGTCATTAAAAACATCAAGCGATTTTCTAAAGTTTGTTTACCATTCGATAACGTTAAAAACAGTGGGTGACTGACCATTTCAATTATTTTATCAATTTCTGCCATAAAAGGTTGAAGAAAAAAAAACGTATTTTTTTGTTGACACTAAAGGAAGGATTCCATTATTTTATTTGAAAGTAGTTCCTTATTTCTATTTTGCGGCTCTTAGCAAGCACCAGAAAAAGTTCCGGTGCAATATCAATGTGTGCAATATCGTAGAATATTGCACACTTAGCTCAAAGCAAACTAAACGGGACAATATGAAAGTATACAATAAATTACTATATATGACTTACTACATGGTGTATCACACATGACATGGACAATATATAAATTATTACATGGTGCATCACACGTAATGACATGGACAATATCTGGCTTACCCTATTAAATGTGGTAATATCACAAATATGAAACAGAAAACTACCTAAATCATTCAATAACATTTGTTCCAGAGTATTTACAGCATTCACAGCCCAAATTATACTATTACTCTAAGATTATCTTGATACAAAATACTCAAACAGACGAACCTAGATATCTTGGCGATGGACCTGGTTTCCTCTGCCCTCCTCCATAAGGATGGAATATATATAGAGAGAAGTCGGACATACACCCGGTCACACTGAGTCCCCCGGATGACGTTACACCGGCCATATCTGTGGACGTAGTACTCCCTGTCCTGATCTTTGAATCTCGTGATGACAGTCCACCACTGAGGTTGCGCTCACGGCTAGCTTTCTTGGTATTAACTGAAAAAAAGGACTTTCCTGTTTTAATGATTGTGATAAAAGATGCAAAGCTTAAAAAAAGCTCTTGTTGGTAAAGAGGTTGTCCTAAGTTTGGTCTGAAAACCCAGATAAAAACTGAACTTATGAGTCAGGATGGCCTTGAGCAAATACTTTCATTAAGTACTTACATTTGAAACTGAGTGGGTTCTTCAGTTAGGTACTTACATTTGAAACTGAGTGGGTTCTTTAGTTAGATATTTACATTGAGTCCTGAATGGACACTTTAGTTAGATATTTACACTGAGCCCTGAATGGACACTTTAGTTAGGTACTTACATTGAGCCCTGAATGGACACTTTAGTTAGATATTTACATTGAGCCCTGAATGGACACTTTAGTTAGATATTTACACTTGAGCCCTGAATGGACACTTTAGTTAGATATTTACACTGAGCCCTGAATGGACACTTTAGTTAGGTACTAACACTGAGCCCTGAATGGACACTTCAGTTAGGTATTCACATTGAGTCCTGAATGGACACTTTAGTTAGATATTTACACTGAGCCCTGAATGGACACTTTAGTTAGGTACTTACATTGAGCCCTGAATGGACACTTTAGTTAGATATTTACACTGAGCCCTGAATGGACACTTTAGTTAGGTACTTACATTGAGCCCTGAATGGACACTTTAGTTAGGTATTTACATTGAGCCCTGAATGGACACTCTAGTTAGGTACTAACATTGAGCCCTGAATGGACACTTCAGTTAGGTATTCACATTGAGTCCTGAATGGACACTTTAGCTAGATATTTACACTGAGCCCTGAATGGACACTTTAGTTAGGTACTTACGCTGAGCCCTGAATGGACACTTTAGTTAGATATTTACATTGAGCCCTGAATGGACACTTTAGTTAGGTATTTACAATGAGCCTTGAATGGACACTTTAGTTAGATATTTACACTGAGCCCTGAATGGACACTTTAGTAAGGTACTTACATTGAGCCCTGAATGGACACTTAGTTAGGTATTTACATTGAGCCCTGAATGGACACTCTAGTTAGGTACTAACATTGAGCCCTGAATCGACACTTCAGTTAGGTATTCACATTGAGTCCTGAATGGACACTTCAGTTAGGTACTTACATGTGGCCTTAAGTGGCAGTGTTCCGTCAATAGGTATCATGTTGGGATACTTACATTTGGCCTTAAGTGGGGGTGTTCCATCACCAGGTACCATGTTGGGGTCGATGTCGGATCTCTTTGTGGAGAACACTAACTCCAGGGAGGGAACCTGTGGAGAGATTGTGATAATTGTTGCACAGATTATTAAATTTACTCAATTCTGAAATGGGGTTTTACGTCCCATTACTACATCCTATTAGGCTGTATTGGGACGGCAATCTCAGACGGAGATGAGATGAAGTCTCCCATCAGACATGCCTTTACCAGAGAGCGAACTCTCACAGGGAAAGAGGTCTGTAGGTCCACAGTGCAATGTCTTATCCACTGAGCTACCTAGAGTTACTTAAGAGGCTTTCTATTGAAACAAAGTCTATGTAAGGTTTTAAGTGGTTGCAATAAAAGTGCATTATAAGTATGTATAGGCTTGTTCCATCAGCCTGAGTAGTTTGGTTAAAAAAGTCTGGCTCTCTAGAGCTGCAGTCAACTGCATAGCGCGGGTTTAAGGCCTGTTGGTGGAATGTTTTGTGGGAATCTTAAAATTTATCTCTTTTTCCTCTGAGGTTGATGTCCTAATATCACCTATCATTTCTTGAATGAGAAAAAACAAAATTGACCAAGCTGTTTCTGAAAATATTTTTTTAAAAATTCCTTATGTAAGTCTTTGTAAAACATGTGACCTCTAAGGCAGGGCCAAATGTGACCCCAGGATCACCATTTTAACAGGCTTGGTAGAGGACCATAAGCTTATAGTAAATGCAAACTATTAAACCTCTGGCTCTTATAGTTTCAGAGAAGAAGATTTTTTAAATATTTCCCTACATAAATCTATATAAAACATGTGACCCCTAGGGCAGTGTCAAATATGACCACAGGGTCACCATTTGAATAAAATTAGTAAAGGACCATAAGCTTATATTAAATGCAAAATATTAAACCTCTGGCTCTTGTAGTTTCCGAGAAGAAGATTTTTAAAAAATAAATCCTATATATTAAAGTCTATGTAAAACTGTGACCCCCGGGGCACGACTATTGTTAACCCCGGGGACTTCATTTAAACAAACTTGATAGTCTAGGCGTTGGCGATCATTTTAAAAGAAAAACTGATGAAATCTGTCTAGCGGTTCTGGAGAAGATTTTTTAAGGTTTCGACCATATATGGTAATGGTGGCCATCTTGGATGTCGCGCTGACCTAATTTTAACAAATCTAAACAGCATTCATCTAAGGATCATCCATGTGAAGTTAGGTCAAAATTGGCCAAGCGGTTTCCAAGAAGAAGTCGTTTGAAGAAAAGTTAACGACGACGACGGACGAACGGATGACGGATGAAGAGTGATCCCAATAAATCCTAAAAAAGAAAAAAAAAGGATTATGTCCCATTCTGACCAACGAGGCTAAGGAACAGTGTCTTGCCACAGTCCACCCTGGGCCATGCCAGTGCTCTCCAGAAAATATGAAGTAGTAGGTGAAAAAATAATTGTAGTTGGCACAGTTGCAAACAATGCGAGATGCGAAGCGGCTCGCTCGAGCAGCACAGGGTGATTCGTGGCGAGGGTGTGGTTGTGGGAGGGGTCCCACTACCCTAGTTTTTATTTTTATTTTGACGGTGCAAAATGGTGCGTTCTGGTGCATTTTACACTCATTTTTCATTGGTCTGTAAGGACACTTTTATATGTACAAAGATAAATAATTCTAATATTTTTTTTTGATTATTTTTTTGTATATTTGAGAAAAGTAGCCGGCGCTAGGTTCTAGAGTAATAGGCGATATCGCCGGCTGCCGGGGCATCTGGAGAACACTGCCATGCCAGCCCCTCTAGCCAATATGCAGCAATAATATTGTGTATTGTTTCAAGCTCTTCCATTTTTTTTCCAGTTTGTGAGAAACACGATACTGGCGTATGACGAACACATACCTTAAGTAGACACTCCACCCTGGATTCTGGCAGGCAGTTAAATCTGATGATGGAGGGCTCTACACAGATAAACACAACCACATCTACGGGGAATGATCCCAGGAACGTAGGGGCACCAATCGAGGCGTATGACGCGTTGAGGTCACTGTCGATGATGTTGTTAAGTACTGGTTGTTCTGCAATTAGTACAAGTTGTTCTGCAATTAGTACAAATTTCACATTTATGCTACCCTAAAAAAAATAATATCATTTTACTTTATGCTCTAGTTAGCAATGAAATAGTGGATTTTACCAGTGAAATAAAAGCAATATTTCATGGAGTAGAATATAGATTTCTATTTTATCGCAGTAGGATGTCGAAACTTTTTTTTTAAAAATTACTTAAATTTATACATTAGCTTGAAAATAGTAAAGCTTCATAAATTACAGTAACAGAGATTTTCAATTAAATTATTTTGCTTTATAGATATATATATATACATACCTACCTTTCTGTATTTATGATGTGGATTACCTACCTTTCCTTATATGTGATGTGGATTACCTACCTTTCCTTATATGTGATGTGGATTACCTACCTTTCCTTATATGATTTTCTGTATTGTGATGTGGATTATCTACCTTTCCTTATATATGATGTGGATTACCTACCTTTCCTTATATGTGATGTCGATAACCTACATTTCCTTATATGTGATGTGGATTACCTACCTTTCCTTATATGTGATGAGGATAATCTACCTTTCCTTATTTGTGATGTGGATAATTTAGTTTTATCTTATATGTGATGTTGATTATCTACCTTTCCTTATATGTGATGTGGATTACCTGCCTTTCTGTATTTTGTGATGTGTATTACCTACCTTTCTGTATTGTGATGTGGATTATCTACCTTTTTATTTGTGATGTGGCTTACCTACCTGTCTGTATTTGTGGATAATCTACCGTTCCTTATTTGGGATATGGATTACCTACCTTTCTGTATTTTGATGTGGATTATCTACCTTTCTGTATGTGTGATGTGGATTACCTACCTTTCTGTATTTGTGATATGGATTACCAGCCTTTCTGTATTTGTGATGTGGATTACTTACCTTTCTGTATTTGTTATACGGATTACCAGCCTTTCTGGGATGTGGATTACCTACCTTACTGTATTTGTGATGTGAATTATCTACTTTTCTGTATTTGTGATGTGGATTATCTACCGTTCCTTATTTGTGATGTGGATTACCTATCTTTCTGTCCTACCTTTCTGTTTTTGTGATGTGGATTACCTACCTTTCTGTATTGTGAAGTGGATTACCTACCTTTCAGTCCTACCTTTCTGTCCTACCTTTCTGTTTTTGTGATGTTGATTACCTACCTTTTTGTATTTGTGATGTGGATTACCTACATTTCTGTTCTACCTTTCTGTCCTACATTTCTGTTTTTGTGATGTGGATTACCTACCTTTCTGTATTTGTGATGTGGATTACCTACCTTCTTTATTTGTGATGTGGATTACCTACCTTTCTGTATTTGTGATGTACAGGACAAGCCTTTCTGTATATGTGATGTGGATTACCTATCTTTCTGTATGTTTGATGTGGATTACCTACCTTTCTGTATTTGTGACGTGGATTACCTATCTTTCTGTATTTGTGATGTGGATTACCTACCTTTCTGTATTTGTGATGTGCTGTATTTGTGATGTGGATTACATACCTTTCTGTCCTACCTTTCTGTTTTTGTGATGTGGATTATCTACCTTTCTGTATTTGTGATGTACATGACCAGCCTTTCTGTATTTGTGATGTGGATTACCTATATTTCTGTATGTGTGATGTGGATTACCTACCTTTCTGTATTTGTGATGTGGATTACCTACCTTTCTGTATTTGCGATGTGGATTACCTCCTTTCTGTATTTGTGATGTGCTGTATTTGTGATGTGGATTACCTACCTTTCTGTCCTACCTTTCTGTTTTTGTGATGTGGATTACCTACCTTTCTTTATGTGTGATATGGATAACCTACCTTTCTGTATTTGTGATGTGGATTACCTACCTTTCTGTATTTGTGATGTGGATTATCAGCCTTTCTGTATTTGTGATGTGGATTACCTACCTTTCTTGATTTGTGATGTGGATTACCTACCTTTCTGTATTTGTGATGTGGATTACCTACCTTTCTGTTTTTGTGATGTGGATTACCATCCTTTCTGTATTTGTGATGTGGATTACCAGCCTTTCTGTATTGGTGATGTGCATGACCAGCCTTTCTGCATTTGTGAAGTGGATTACCAGCCTTTCTCAATTTTTGATCTGGATTACCAGCCTTTCCGTATTTGTGATGTGCATGACCAGTTTTCCTGTATTTGGGATTACCAGCCTTTCTGTATATGGGATGTGGATTACCTACCTTTCTGTATTTGTGATGTGGATTGCCTGTCTTTCTTTATTTGGGATGTGGATTGAATACCTTTCTGTATTTGTGATGTGGATTGCCTTTCTTTCTTTATTTGTGATGTGGATAACCTACCTTTCTGTATTTGTGATATGAATTACCTACCTTTCTTTATTTGTGATGTGGATTACCTACCTTTCTGTATTTGTGATGTGGATTACCTACCCTTCTTTTTTGTGATGTGGATTACCTACCTTTCATTATTTGTGATGTCAATTATGTAATGTGGATTGTCTACATTTCTTTATTTGTGATGTGGATTACCAGCCTTCCTGTATTTGTGATATGGATTACCTACCTTTCTGTATATTTGATGTGGGTTACCTACCTTTCTGTATTTATGATGTCAATTATGTAATGTGGATTGTCTACATTTCTTTACTTGTGATGTGGATTACCAGTCTTTCTGTATTTGTAATGAGGATTATCTACATTTCTTTATTTGTGATGTGGATTACCAGCCTTTCTGTATGTGTGATGTAGATTATCTACCATTCCTTATTCATGATGTGGATTACTTACCTTTCTGTATTTGTGATGTTGCTTATCTACCTTTCTGTATTTGGGATGTGGATTATCTACCTTTCTGTATTTATGATGTGGATTATCTACCTTTCTGTTTTTATGAGGTGGATTACCTACCTTTCTGTATTTGAGATGGGATTCTACCTTTCTGTGTTTGTGTTATGGATTATTTACCTTTCTGTATTTGTGATGTTGCTTATCTACCTTTTTGTATTTGGGATGTGGATTATCTACCTTTCTGTATTTATGATGTGGATTATCTACCTTTCTGTTTTTGAGATGTGGATTACCTACCTTTCTGTATTTGTGATGTGGATTATCTACCTTTCTGTATTTGAGATGTGGATTATCTACCTTTCTGTATTTGTGATGTGGATTATCTACCTTTCTTTATTTGTGATGTGGATTACCTACCTGTCTGTATTTGTGATGTGGATTATCTACATTTCTTTATTTATGATGTGCATTACCAGCCTTTCTGTATTTGTGATGTGATACATGTGGATTATCTACCTTTCTTTATTTGGGATGTGATGGACATCGGTATAGGTTCCAAGGCTTGTTCCAGATAGTCAAGTAAACAGGGACTAATTATCATCTCCTGAAATGTAAACAGGGACTAATTATCATCTCCTGAAATGTAAGAATTTGGTGTAAATGTATTTCCTTTCTGCTTTTCAATGTTTCTAATCATAACCAAAACAGTAACAAATAATTTGCATAAAACTGTTCAGCAAAATATGCATTATGGGTCAAAAGTTTTGGAACCCCAATACATGGAGAATACTGTGTTAGTACATTTTCCTATCAATTTCATTAGGGGAGGCTTAGAAAACAATGGAAGGAGAGGCTCTGTCAAGCTATTCTATGTTTTCGCGACGAGCCTAATAAACTTTACAATACAATTTACTGACATAGTGTTCTATTTATCAAGTTGATTATCCACATATCCTGTATTTACTGTTTCATTTATTAAGCAGAATGTTACTCATGAAGTGGACACCACCATTTCTTTTCTTCATGAAGTTTTATCATCATCAACATTCCGTTCAATAAACACAGAGATATATTGCCTGCTTTTGCTTTAGGGCTATTCCATTAAACATACACGGGTCCCTAGGAGGGCAATTTAATAAACATCTATGGGTGAACCCTATTTTCAAAAAGTTGGTTCTTTAAGCTCAATTTTGCAGCTATGCGTGGTATGGGTGGGTGTTCTATTTTAAAAGTGGCTTCCCGAGATCAAATATATGTTTAAACAGCCCTTGAATGGAACAGCCCTTATTGGTCATTTCCGAACAAAGCCAAATGTATTAGGTCACTCCTTTATTAGGCCAAAAAGTATGTATCTGCGTGATAAATCTTAATTCAGTCAATTAAAATAAACTTGTACATAGAGGTTACCTATCTCAAAGTAAAGACTTAGTTTGGCCATCTTTTAAAGTTCCCATCTTGAGATCAAAAGGCAAATATTACAACACATGTACACTGTTTCTAAACCTATCGACGACGAGGCATATATAACTTACATATTTTGATAATACTAACACTAACTCCACAGAAACAATATAAATGACTTTAATCAGACAGGTCAAAATTAAGAATTAGCACCTCATAATTTATTTAATGCATATTCAATCAAGGATATTTTAAGTTAAAGAACCTGTGAATAAACCTTTACTTTTAATCAGCACAAATACATTATTATATGACCTGAACAGAGATTTGATAAAAGGTTAAAAGGTTTAGTAGCGTAATTGTGTTGTTATTTGACGGGTTAGTTTCTTTAATTCTTTAGTTTTCCTTTTCATGCATACAACAAAAAGCGTCACGGTGACAAATGCCCCAGAAAAAGCTGTTTGACCTTTGACCTCCAAGTGTGACCTTGAACTCCAAGTGTGACCTTGAACTCCAAGTGTGACCTTGACTATAATAGATAAAAATGTTTGTTAAGCTTCATGCAATTCCCTTCAAGGCTTTCAAAGTTATGGCTGAAATATGACTGTTTTGGGGACAGACAAACGAAAGGACAAACAGACTACTATAACGGATCCCTTCAGGAGCATAAAAAGCAAACTAAATATGACCAAAAGTGTCTGCGACGACACTCAAGTTTTCAGATTCAGAATTAAACTTGACGAAATATAAAAGTTGTTTTTGAGGCTTTAAAACAGAAATAAATAAAAACTAGAGGTTGTTTTAGTAAAAACACATGTCTTCTCCACTTGGGAAAGAGCCATAAATCCAACAAAAACCATTGGCCTGGAACACAACGACAATATGCGCAACTAGGCTTGGTTCTGATCATCTCTACCGAGTTTCGTTGAAATTCAGCCAGTGGATCAGAAGTACTAGTCCTGACAAAGTTTGTGTATTAAAATCTTTAAAGGATCATAACTCCGTCAAAAATCAATCATCCGGAACATGGCGACAATATGCGTAACTAGGCTTGGTATTGATCATCCTTGCCAAGTTTTGTTGAGTCTGGCCAGCCTTTCAGGAGAACTAGTCCGGACAAAGTTTGCGTATTAAAACCTTTAAAGGGCTTTAACTCAGCCAAAAATCATTCAACCCGAAAAAGGTGTCGAAAATTGCAATTAGGCTTGGTACCGATCATCCCTACCAAGTCTGGCCAGTGGTTCAGGAGGACTTGTCTGGAGAAAGTTTGTGTATTAAAACATTTAAAGGGCCGTAACTCTGCCAACCAGAAAACGGTGTTGATATGCACAAATAGGCTTCAGGTTCTGATCATCCCTGTAAAGTTTTATTGAAATCCAACCAGGAGTTCAGCAAAACTAGACCGGACAAATTTTGTTACATAATTTATAGTCAGTAAGACAACAGACAGCACAAAAACAATATGTCTCCCCTCCAAGTCGGGGAGACATTATTACCAAATGGTTTAACCTTTGAAAATAACAGAATGTTCAGATCAACAACTCTGTAATGCATGTATCTATTTGACTCACTGTTGTTACTTAATGCTCTTACCTCTGGTAGGGACTGGAGTGACAACCAGGCGTATATACTGGCCTTCTTCACTCCCTGTCTCAGTCTCAAAGAGGCGTTACTGCAAGTGGACTCGTCAAGCTTTATGGTGACATCTGATTGGTCAGTATCTAGGTCGGTAGTCATGGTGTTAGAGGGAGAATTGATGTGGTCAGTCTTGGAGTTGTATTGCACCTATCAAATATACATATATAACAAGTACAATGTATACTGAAAATTAATCCCGATGGTGAGTTTTGTTTCATGCATACTAATGTAACCTTGTGGAATTGAACTGAATGTAGTTTAAAGGCTCATCAACACAGTATAGGTTATTTAGGGCCGCCCCAGAGAGAGGTGAAGGATAGATAGGAATCCGGGAACCGTGCCCTACTCTTATTATCAAATACATTCCTATGGTTCTTTAACATGCTCGGAGGATAGACAGATACATGGGACTGCCCGGTTTACGTCTCCATCCGATGGACATGGCTAAGGGACCGGGCGGTCCCGTTTATCGGTCTATCCCCCGAGCACGTTAGAGAACCATAGGAATCTATTTGATAATAAAAGTAGGGCACAGTTCCCTGATCCTATGTACATTTTTATGTAGTCAGTGATCTGGCCCGAAATTGAATCTACGACCTCCTGCATGTAAGGCAGATGCACATCAAATAAGCCTACTGGGATTCAAATACAAACCTTGACATCAACTCCGGGCAGGAAGAATATGGTATTGTTGCATACCGGATACAGTTATCCGCATTTTACATGGGTGACTGATAGCCTAATCTTACACATGTGGGAAGATAAAGTGCTGATATCAACACTCGGTATAACTGTTTTAATGGGAAATTTCAACACTAGGTATAACTGTTTTAATGGGAAATTTCAACACTCTGTATAACTGTTTTTATGGGAAATTTCAACACTCTGTATAACTGTTTTAATGGGAAATTTCAACACTCGGTATAACTGTTTTAATGGGAAATTTCAACACTCGGTATGTTTTAATGGGAAATTTCAACACTCTGTATAACTGTTTTAACGGGAAATTCCAACACTACGTATAACTGTTTTAAGGCGAAATTTCAACACTCCGTATAACTGTTTTAATGGGAAACTTCAACACCCGGTATATCTGTTTTAAAGGGAAATTTCAACAGTCGGTATAACTATTTTAATGGGAAATTTCAACAGTCGGTATAACTGTTTTAATGGGAAATTTCAACACTCCATATAACTAGTTTAAAGGAAAATTTCAACTCAGTATAACTGTTTTAATGGGAAATTTTAACACTCCGTATAACTGTTTTAATGGGAAATTTCAACACTCCGTAAGACTTTTTTAATGGGAAATTTCAACATTCGGTATAACTGTTTTAATGGGAAATTTCAACACTCCGTATAACTGTTTTAATGGGAAATTTCAACACTCGGTATAACTGCTTTAATGGGAAATTTCAACACTTGGTATGATGTGATGTGATTCAAATACAAACCTTGACATCGACTCCGGGCAGGAAGAATATGGTGTTCTCTATTCCGGGTTGTTGTGGGGCCTGGTGTTTTTTGCTGCTAGGTATGGTAGAGGCAGATTCTTGTTTCTTCATCTTACGACGGGCTGTTGGTGAGCCAGGGGGTTCCGACACAGACAAGCTTGGTGTTTTCTCTCTTTTGTTTCTGAAACAAACAGCACTGATCAATTAAATATTGTTTAAGAAAAGACAAACCTGAAAGTTATTTCTCTGAAAAATAAACTCTTTAAATTTACTTTTTTTTATATCCTAAATCTATAGCAAAATTAATGTGTTGTCACAAGCATTATGGGGAAAATCTTAAAGCGTGACCCAAAAGGTACATTACTGTCGCAGCTATTTCCCTTTTTTGAAGGTATGAACAAGTGAAAAATGAGCAATAAATATTGCAGTTAACCTAGAAAATGACAACTCTTTCACCTGTTGTCAGAAAACAGTTTCGAAATCCCCACCTCAATTGTGACAGCCAACATCTATCTAGATGGAACTAGAACTATCACTGAAGGTGATGAATACCCCGCTTAAATTCTAAGTCAAACAAATTCTGTAATAAATTAGGCAATCAAGAATGGGTGATATAGAGGAACATAAGGTCATCCGTTGTTGTGTGTGTATGAATTTTGGAAACAACCCATTCAAAACTGTTTGAGGAATGCAAGTAATAACAAGAGGTCAATGACCTTGAAGCTCTACTGATTGATTTTGATTTCAGGAAGTAGTCGCTACAGACTTGTTTTTTGAAAATCTATTTTTAACCGTGGCGGCCATCTTGAATTTCCGGCCGACCTGAAATTTTGATAAGATCAATAAGACATTAAGAGCAACATTCCTGTGAAGTTTCATGAAAATCCGTCAAGTAGTTTCAGAGGAGTAGTCGCTACAACTTTTCATTATATAACTCTATGTAAACAAAAATGGCCGCTGGCAGCCATGTTTAACGTCAAATCAAAACGATTTTCGACAAGGACCAACATCATGTCATACTGATCATTTTAGAAAAAGTCCCATATCAATATCTCTTATTGTTTTGAAGAAGTAGTCGCTACAAACTTATTTATTTTAAATCTATTTTTAGCTGTGGTGGCCATCTTGAATTTCCGGCCGACCTGAAATTTTTCTAGGATCAACAAGACATCAAGAGCAACATTCCTGTGAAGTTTCATGACAATCCGCCAAGTAGTTTCAGAGGAGTAGTCGCTACAATTTTTACTATATAACTCTATATAACCAAAGATGGCCACTGGCAGCCATGTTTAACGTCGAATCAAAATAGTTTTCCACAGGATCTACATCATGTCATGCTGATCATTTTAGAAAAAGTCCCATATCAATATCACTTATAGTTTTCAAGAAGTAGTCGCTACAAACTTATTTTTTAAAAATCTATTTTTAGCTGTGACGGCCATCTTGAATTTCCGGCCGACCTGAAATTTTTCTAGAATCAATTAGACATCAAGAGCAACATTCCTGTAAAGTTTCATGACAATCCGCCAAGTAGTTTCAGAGGAGTAGTCGCTACAACTTTTTACTATATAACTCTATGTAAACAAAGATGGCCGCTGGCAGCCATGTTTAACGTTGAATCAAAACGATTTTTGAATAGGATCAACATCATGTAATGCTGATCATTTTAGAAAAAGTCCCATATCAATATCTCTTATAGTTTTCAAGAAGTAGTCGCTACAAACTTTTTTTTAAAAAATCTATTTTTAGCTGTGACGGCCATCCTGAATTTCCGGCCGACCTGAAATTTTTCTAGGATCAATTAGACATCAAGAGCAACATTCCTGTAAAGTTTCATGACAATCCGCCAAGTAGTTTCAGAGAAGTAGTCGCTACAAGTTTTTACTATATAACTCTATGTAAACAAAGATGGCCGCTGGCAGCCATGTTTAACGTTGAATCAAAACGATTTTTGACTAGGATCAACATCATGTCATGCTGATCATTTTAGAAAAAGTCCCATATCAATATCACTTATAGTTTTCAAGAAGAAGTCGCTACAAACTTGTATTTTAAAACTCTATTTTTAGCTTTGGCGGCCATCTTGGATTTCACATCAACATGAATTTTTGCTAGGATCAACTAGACTTTATGGGCAACATTTCTGTTAAGTTTCATGAATATCCATCCAGTAGTTTCAGAGGAGAAGTCGCTACAAATAAAAGTTTACGGACAGACGGACAGACGGACGACGGACGCCGCACCACGGCATAAGCTCTGCTGATCTCTGATCAGTAGAGCTAAAAATGTGTTACGTAACAATGTGTTACGTAACGAGACATTACGGACGTGATGCCTATATATATATATCCCCACTTCACTTTGTGAAAGCGGGGATATAAAGACTACCACAGCATTCAGAAATGCTTACCTTTTATTTTCATCATCTTTGCTATCCTTGGGGTGCAGCACACACTTGCCACTGTCAATAAACACCTTGATGTCCAGCTCAAAGTCCACGTTGGGCTCCAGGACTGACTTCGACCCACCACTGCCAATGCTCGGGTTGGACTTCACCTCTCCCGCCCTAGTCAGATCGGCTTCTGAGCTGTACATGGCAGAAAATGGTCCATTCAATAGAAAACAATACAATTTATACTTTTATGAAAAATAAATAAATACAATTTGTTTTAAGCTTTCAAAACATTAAAGGGACATACGGCAATCTTAAAGTGTTTATGTAGCACTGAAATTAGTGTTTTGATTTATCCAGTATCATTTTTGACTTTAAACCTGCTTGCATATAATTCAATAAAAATGTTGAGTTTTAAATTGTTCATGTTATTCTACCAAGGCTTAAATATATTATTGGTGCAATATAATCAACAGCTATTAATACTATGCAGAAACAATTTGCTAACTACTATTCTTATAATTAATTAATGATCAAACAAATGCTTGTTGAAAAACTAGCGAGACAGTCAGTTTTTTAAAAATCAAGATTGTCATGTGTCCCTTTAAAAAGAATGATTGAATGTTTCATAACCACAAGTGACATTCTGTCCATCACAGAACATGTGGTATAGGGGTGTAATAAAGCCATGACATTAAACATCATATAAATACACTAGGGTAATAAATATGCAAATAAAGCGGAGTGATTGCTCAGTGTGCAATTGTAATCGCATCGTTAATTTCCGAAACCAGAGCTACAGATGTCTGCCCTGTGTGGGTTCCAGCCCAGGCATGGGTGCAGAGATACAGTCTGCCCTGTGTGGGTTCGAGCCCAGGCATGGGTGATGGGACTTGTAATCTTCCACTCATCTCCCTCTATATTATCATATAAACGGTTATGGGATCGACGATGCAGCTTCTAATACTTGGTGTGGTAAGCAGAAGACCAAAGAAACATGTATAGGCAGATTCAACAGTAGATGTATGTAATGTGGCCTATTTAAAGTTATGGAATGAATAGAATCTCACACCTGTGCCTATTTAATTCTACAATTATTAAACTCGATGGACAAAATCGATATAATTCTCCGCAGATCTTCTGCATCTTATCACTTATTCACCTGCATCTTATCACTTATCCACTCGTTTAATATCCTCTATATAAGGATGAGCAAATAAAAATAATGAGATTTTAAAGCTCAGTAAACACAAACAGGTAATACTGTGGAAGGGACCTCAGTGGGAGATGACAAGTCCTATCAAGCTTGCCACTGCCTGGGCTCCAACCCAAAGGGCAGACATAAAGAATAAGAATTTGCAGATTTATACGACAAGTGCTTTTCTGAGAAGGGATGACCAGGTTTGTCCCAGTTTAATTCTAAATATTGGTACTTCTTATCAAAACCGTGAACTGTACAAAATAAGTGTTACTAACCTGACACCGAGTCTGCATTTTGGGTATAATTATAAGATCATACATACAGTAAGTTCAGCATACCAAGATAGTAAGATGTGCAACGTTCAACAAACTAGTTTCTGAGCCAATCACATTTACTTTCTTGGTTAAATGCAGACTGAACTAATTTGTAAATACACATAGCTCTGAGGAGGGCGATCACTGATCATAAATTTCGGCACACCAACACAAGAAAGGTTATATGGCACCAAACAGGAATGAACATGCCAGGGTCATCCTCGATTTACTTGAGATAAAATATGGAGAATGGTCATTGAGCCTTCTTATATTTCTATAGTAGACACTCCATTAACGATGGAGCCATGTTCCTACGTTTACACACACCGTGTCATAATGAAGACCTACAAAATGGCAATGAACATGAAGTATGGCCCTTACCCTCTGCCTCTAGTGCAATTTGCACCTGGTACCACACAGGGCAGAAAAAAGGAGAGCGTATAACATATAGAGAAACCCAACTTTTAAAAAAAATATAAATTTGATTCTGGAGACAGATTACTGGTTTACATGGCCACGTTGGTAGTAATCTGGTCTTGACAAGAAAAGTTTCTTGTTTTCGTATTACCTATCTCCTTTAAACACGCCCCTCCGCATGTCTTCCTCGCTGGTACTGCTGTCCTCGGTCACCGATGATGAAGACGACGACACTAAATCATGCTTTATTACAGGTACAAACAGACTCTGGGCCCTTCTGTCTGGTACATGCATCTCTGACTCATGCTCTGGGGTTCTGAAGATAAAATAAATGAAATAAACACACTCTGACTCGTGCTCTGAGGTTCTAAAGTAAAAACAAATGAAATAAACACACTCTGACTCTTGCTCTGAGGTTTTAAAGTAAAAACAAATGAAATAAACACACTCTGACTCGTGCTCTGAGGTTCTAAAGTAAAAACAAATGAAATAAACACACTCTGACTCGTGCTCTGAGGTTCTAAAGTAAAAACAAATGAAATAAACACACTCTGACTCGTGCTCTGAGGTCCTAAAGTAAAAATAATTCATTAAACACACCTCTGACACGTGCTCTCAGGTCCTAAATTACAAATAAATCAAATAAACATATCTCTGATGCATGCTTTGGGGTCCAGAGACCGTATTCATAAAGCAACTTAAGTGGAAAATAATACTTTAGTCAAAATTTAAGATTTTTACATCATTTTAAATCTCCTTATTTACCTGTCAGGAACACTACCCACCATCTGTTTTAAGATAACTATTTAGCTGTGGATTTTATTTATCCGTAACCTTATTAGCAATATTAAGAAAACGTCTTAAATCGATAAGAAAAGGTGTTTAAAAAATTGATAAAATTTGACTTATGTTAAGATATTGCTAAGAAGCTTTATGAATACGGACCCAGTAGTACAAATAAACCAAGGATGCTCCCCGAATAAAGGTATACAAGTGAAATACAATCGGATAAATGTAGGCGGAGTTGAGCGGACAAGCTTTATATCTGAAAAACGTCACTTCAAACAAGAAATCTGTCCATGGGACACGGATCAAGAAAATAAATCAGCGGGAAACGTAAATTCGAACAAAAACAAGAGCTGTCGGAGAACAGCGCAGCTCGACTATTAGATTTTTCAGAGAATAATAAATCATATAGCCAGTATATACCATCAGAAAACAAGGCTAAAACAATGTGGGGATGGGGTGGGGTGGGGTCGGGCGGCAGGGGGGTATAGAAACTAGGGCCGACATAAAATTATTGTTAGAATCTCATACAAATTATAGTTAAATTTGGGGCAGTGTGTGAAATTTTATTATTTTTTATCAGTTTTAATCCATAATTGCTGTCATTTTAAAGAAATTTGTGGTCGAAAGGCAACTCGGGGAGGGAGGGGATATCTGGCAATTTTTACTATGGCCTCATTTCAGTTTTTTTATTGATATTTCATCTGTGTATCTGAATTTAATCTAAATTGTTTTATATGTAAATGATTGCGTTCAAATTAAAAAAATAATGGAAGATAAAATGAAAACAATTCCCCTCCACTGTCCTCCATGTGAGGGGAGCCCATAAACCAATGTGGGGGCAGGGCGTGGGCGCATTGATATAGGTGTAGATTTGATAAAACAAAACAACACAGACATATGTAAAAAAAAAAGAAAAAAAAAGGTAATGATGAGATGGTTGGAGGGTGGGGGTGGAATCTTACTGATAAACTGATAAAACAAAACAACACAGATACAGTCGAACCTCGATAGCTCGAACACCGGTGATTCGAATACCATCGGTAACTCAAACACATTTTCCGGTCCCGACACAACTCCTATATAATTCAATGTAATTTAACCTCGATTATTCGAATATTATTTCTCGAATACCCCGGCTCGCTCGAATACATTTTACGGTCCGAAGATCCATTTTTGTGTGAATTTAAACCTCGCTTAATCGAAGGTGATGATCCGTTGCCATGCGAAGTCGGCCATATTAATTGTAATCGACGCGTTTGTATTTGTTTGTAGCCAGTTCGATCATAGTGCGAAAACAGATAAAGTTGGTTGTTAAAGGTGCGAACATTTATGATTGACCAGCGATAATAGACAGATAAAATTGATGTTTTGTGAACTTCGTTTACTGTTAATTACGATAAATTTAACACCGTTGATTTTCTAATTAAATAATGTACCGAAACCAGTCTTACCTTATTCTCATTATTCGGACTTTCGGAATGTATGTTAAAATCTATTAGTGTGATATTTCTTTAAATAAATGATAAAACAAACACTTTAATGCAGGTTTTCTTTATTTCAGTGTAACAATTACATGTTATATATCCGTTATGAGGTTTAAACAAACATGCATGAACATAAAAAACATACCGAGAACGATACATCACGCGTACACAAGTAACACTATTTCGGGTGGTACACAAAATTGGATAGATATTTTGTTTTTTACCGTTACCTCGATGCCTCGAAGCCACTGATAGCTCGAACATATCCCTATGGTCCCGCTGACTTCGAGCTATCGAGGTTCGACTGTATATGCAAAAAAAAACAAAAAAACAACAACATTCGGGTGGTAGTGATGATGGGGTGGTGGGATGGTTAGTGGGGTGGGGGTGAAACATACTGATCAACTGTTAAACAAAACAACACAGAAATACGGTAAAAAAATTAATGGAGTTTCGAGTGGATGGGGTGGGGTGGGGGGATGCAACATAGCTATATGTGTAAGAATTGACCAAAACAACACAGAACTATGGAAAAAAACAAAAAAACACTTCGAGTGGGGTGTGGGGGGGGTGGGGGGTGGGGGTGGAAGGCAGTGGGAGTGGGTGGGGAGAGGGCCAACATAGCTATATGTGTATATGTGTAAGAATTGACCAAAACAACACAGAAATATAAAAAACAAAAAGTGGGGGTGGGGGTGCAGGGAGAGGGGAGCCCATGCTCCAATATGGGTGAAGTATGAATAAGATGCATAATGCTATAGGAAATCCCAACCAAAATTATAGATATATACAACAGCTTACATGCAAACCTTGATCTGCCTTTATTGCACATTTTATGGGCCATCACAATTTGGGTTGCATGGGAGCCCAGAATTTGCAGAAGACGAAATTACTTATGCAACCCTTTACAACGCATTACAACATATAATTAGGAAACCAATTCCCAAATTTAGTTGTGCTAGGATAAGAGATATAGACCTGTAAACACTGCTTACACGCAAAATTTTATGTGAAATAGACACATTTTTAGGGAGTTTGGGTTCCATGCCATGGGGTCCCAGGGGTTACAGGAAGCAAAATTACTTTTGCAGCCTTTAAAATGCTATAAGGAAGCCCATGGCCAAATTTGGTTGTGCTAGAATTTTAAAGACATAGACTTGTAAACACAGCTTACACGCAAACCTTAATGTGGGACGCCGACGCCAACGCCGACGTGATTATATAAGCTCTCTTATTCTTTAAATAGTCGAGCTAAAGAGGGCATAACTCTGGTAATACAAGTTCCATTTTCACAGAATCTTTATGCACATCTTGACATAGATAAGCATCCTGTAAAGTTTTGAAACAATAGGTTGGGAGAAGATATACACACAAAACTATTTTAACATAAAATTTGATGAAAAAAGGACTGTAACTCCGGTAATACAAGGTCTATTTTGATGCTGAATCGTTAAGCACATCTTGACATCATAGGCAAGCATCCTGTAAAGTTTCTAAACAATCAAATGAAAACTGTGGGAGAAGATAGACACACAATATATTTTAATGTAAAATTTGACAAAAAAGGGCCATAACTCCAGTAATACAAGGTCGACTTCAAGCGGAATCGACATGCACATCTTGACAACATGGGTAAGCATCCTGTAAAGTTTCGAAACAATCTGTTGAAAACTGTGGGAGGAGATAGACACACACGATATTTAAACACTCAGATGGATAGACTGACATGGCTAACACTATAGTTTACTTCAAAAAAAAATCAAATTCCCGTCTCCGTCACAAATAATTTAACCGCAGCGTCCTGATACTATGCACTAATAGAACATCAAACTGATACTTCCTGTGTAGTTTCATGAAAATCAGATGTGGTGAAATACATATAGGAGTTGAGCAGACAAGCTTTAGGTTTAAAGAAATGTCAAAGAAATACAAAAAGATCGGACAGGGAAAGTAGCATTCAAGGAGGACAGTCAACCACAAAACACAGAAACAAACACGAAAACAGACATACAAGAAGGCAAAGGCAATATTAAATGCAAAAGACAACACAAACACAAAAGGGTTGACAATAGGGCTACCGCCTTGGAACGGTCAGTGGCAAAGTAGGCCACTGGGGGTTTAAACCGGTTCTAGGGTGCACCAAACCTCACACTTACCCTACTGTCATCCCATTAAAACAGGACAGTGTAAATAAAGAAATCCCCGCCATGATCTAATCTCTAACCAACAAGGCAGCATCAATAGGCAATATAAGTAAAACACAAATATGCTCGTGTAAATATAATACAAAAAAACAATAGCCTAGAAAGCCACAATGAAGGTACTCAATGACTTGGCAGAAGCCAGAGCAGTAAGAGAATAAATCATTAAGGGCACGACAAGAAAGATCATGGACAAACATCAAACGCCACCGTCCCAATGGGCTTTAGGTATGCGTCATCATAGGATCCATAGCCTGTCCGGTCATCGTACAATTAAATAGGAAAGCATAATGGCGAACTGTAAAAGGATCTACCACCAAGCATGCAGTACGTTGCAAAATGATAGGGTCATAGCCTCTTTTGATAAACTTGTTAACAAGTTTAACAAAGATAGTCAGTGTTCTCCCATGGAATTTCTCAAGGCATGTCGCCTTTATCAGAGAAAATATGCTTCAGAGTGTATCCTTATACCTAAGGGTAGTTTGTCAGAAAGACACCTGATTTATATAAACAAGAGGCTAGTGATTCTATATGTTGTGTTTTAAACTTATTTGAGCTAATCAAAAATGAAATAATTGAAATGTGTTACATGTCTTTTCAAAATTAAGGCATGTTGCAAAAGCATTTTGGCTGTGAAGGCATGTTAAATGCGACATGCCTTAATAGCCTGGGGAGAACACTGATAGTATGAAAGTTATCATGACCAAGAATCTTACGAAGTTTATAAATCACATCACCATAGAAGTCAGGTTGTGATAGTCCTTGTCGCAGAAGAGTCCTTAAATTACTCTTATATTTAGAAAGAAGATCAAGGTTACGATAATAAAATTTTGCAAAGGTTTTACGAAGTTTATGGTAACGGTAACCCTGACTGAGTAACTTTTTAGTTATACAAAGATTACGAATATTAAAGTCCTCAACTCGAGTACAAGCTCTAGAAAAACGAATAAGTTGAGACAGATACACCCCATAAGAAGTTGCTCGGGGAACATCCCCATCCAAGTGGGGATAATTAACAATGTCAAAATTAAAATCATCTCTCTTGTCATAGATTTTGCTAATTAATTTTACCATATTCAATCGAGAGATCTAAATCAAGAAAAGAAGCGTTATTATCAGATATATTTTCTTTATTAAGCTGAAGTCCTTTTGGATAAATATTATCAACTATAGTTGGAAAGAAAGGGTTGTCAATGTTCAATATGTCATCCAGATACCGAGAGGTGTCATTAAAGACTTCAATAACATCTGCCTGGGTATCTGGTGAAAGACTCAACATGAAATCTCTTTCATAGCAAAATAAAACAGATCTGCGACAAGTGGTGCACAGTTCGTACCCATAGGGATACCAACAATTTGTCTATAAACGGTGGTACCATACCTGACGAAAATATTATCTAATAGGAAGATGAGTGCTTCACAAACTTCATAGCAAGTCCACATAGTATAATTATCTAAACTGCCGTTAGTAAAAAACGCTTTAATATTATTACATGCCAAAAATGTAGTATTTTCTCTAGCTAATGTTTTTTGAATAAGAGAAATTAGCTTGTCTTTAATAAGGTGATGTGTTAAGGTTGTATATAGTGTAGAGAAGTCATAAGTGCTAATTGATGAAACTTGACCTTTATTGAAAATTTTATCCAGAACGTCTCCTGAATTTTTGATAGACCAAAATAAATTAATCCCAGAGTTTTCATAAGTTTTATCACAATATAGTTTAACGTGATCTTTAACGGCAGTAAGACAAGAAGTTAAAAGTTTGGAGATGTTTGTTGTGGTGCAGGCACTAGAATTAGAAATAAAGCGAGTCTTATATGGATTTTTATGTAATTTAGGAACCAAGTTGCGTAACTCAGCCAAATATCATTCAACCAGAATGTTCCGACAATATGCGCTAACAGACATCACTGGTACATCCTATTAATTTTCGTGAAAATAGAATGAAACAAGAGCTGTCGGAGAACAGCGCAGCTCGACTATTCGATTTTTCAGAGAAAAATAAATTATATAGCTAGTATATACCATCAGAAAACAAGGCTACAACAATGTGGGGTGGGGTTGAGGGCACAACATAACTATGTGTAAGAATAAATCAAAACAGAAATATGTAAAAGAAATTGAGTTTTGAGTGGGGTGCGGGATGGGAGTGGGGGAGAGGAGGGGGTGGGTGGTGGGGTGAGTTGGGGTGGTGAGGGCAACATATATGTGTAAGAAGCTATGTAAGAATTGACCAAAACAACACAGAAATATGGTAAAACAAAATTACAATATTTCCAGGTGGGGGGGTGGGGGGGCTACCGGTATGTGCTTCAAGTGGGGGGGTTGTGTAAGAATCTATGTGTAAGAATTACCAAAACAACACAGATATATGTAAAAAACAATAAACATTAAATAAAAATATTTGTCGAGCGTAAAGGGGGTGGGAATTGACCAAAAAAAACAGAAATATGTAAATAATAATAATAATATTCTAGTTTCGAGTGTGTGGTGGCGGCGGGGGGTTCAGAGTGGGAGGGGGTGAGGGATGAGGGGGCAACAAGTGTAAGAATTGACAAAAGCAACACAGAAATATGTAAAACAAGAGGCCCAAGAGGGCCTGTGGACGCTCTACTGGCTAAACATAAAGTTTATGTATAATATCATTCAACCGGAACATGGCGATGACATACGCAACTAGGCTTGGTACTGATCATCCCTGCCAAGTTTTGTTGAAATCCAGCCAGACGTTCATGAGAACTAGTCTGTATGAAGTAAGTGTATTAAAACCTTTAAGGAGTCATAATTCTGCCAAAATGCATTCAACCAGAACACGGCAATGATAGGTGCAACTGTGCTTGGTACTGATCATCCCCACCAAGATTCGTTGAAATCCGGCAAGGAGTTCAGAAGAGACTAATCTGGACAAAGTTTGTCTGTTAAAACCTTTAAAGGGCCATAACTCTGCCAAAAATAATTCCAACCGGAATATGGCGATGACAAGCACAACTAGGCTTGATACTGATCATCCTGGTCAAGTTCAGCAACATATATGTGTAAGAATTGACTAAAACAACACAGAAATATGTAAAAAAAAAAAAAAAAAAAAAGAAAAAGATTGTTGAGGGGGGTGGGAGTGGGGGTGGTGTGGCGGGGCGGAAGGGAGGGGGGGGGGGAGCCCATGCCCCAATATCGGTGAAGTATAAATAAGATGCATAATGCTATAATGCTTGCAAGCAAACCTAGATCTGCCTTTATTGCACATTTTATGGGCCATCACAATTTGGGTTCCATGGGAGCCCAGAATTTGCAGAAGACAAAATTACTTATCCAACCCTTTACATCATACTATAAGGAAACCAATTCCAAAATTTAGTTCAGCTAGGACAAGAAATGTAAGAAATAGACCTGTAAACACAGCTTACACGCAAAATTTGATGTGAAACAGACACATTTTAAGGGCTATCAGAATTTGGGTTCCATGGGAGCCCAGGGGTTACAGGAACCAAAATTACTTGAGCAGCCCTTTAGATAATGCTATAAGGAAGCTAATGGCCAAATTTGGTTGTGCTAGGGTAAGAATTGTAAGAGATATAGACTTGCTTACACGCAAAATTTGATGTGAAATGGGACACATTTTATGGGCTATCATAATTTGGATTCCATGGGAGCCCATGGGTTACAGAACCAAAATTGCTTATGCATCCCTTAAGAAATGCTATAAGGAAGCCCATGGCCAAATTTGGTTGTGCTAGGGTAAGAATTGTAAGAGATATAGACTTGTAAACACAGCTTACATGCAAAATCTGATGTGAAATGGGACACATTTTATGCAGCCCTTAAGATTATGCTATAAGGAAGCCCACGGCCAAATTTGGTTGTGCTAGGATAAGAAATGTAAGAGATATAGACTTGTAAACACAGCTTACACGCAAACCTTGATGTTGGACGCCGACGCCGACCCCGGGGTGATTACATAAGCTCTCTTATTCTTCGAAAAGTCGAGCTAAAAAATTAAGAGTTAAATGGACAAGAAAGCAGGATGGACAGATGCATGCATGCATGCAAACACACATACATACGGACATGACAGCAACTATATGCTCCTCAAAAAATTTCAGAGAGCATAATAAAGGAGTATCTGATATAAGCCGCGGCTCCTGAAGTACAAATAAGCACTATATGCATTTGCATACAACAGTGGGTGGATCATCCAGTACTTTATTCCAGAGCAGAGTTTGTGGGCAAATGATCTAAAGTTTATTCGTAAAATCCACTAGTTTCAAAAATAAAATTCTAAAACCCACTCATAACAAAGCTTCTGAAACACGGGAAGAATACTTGAAAACATTATGAACATTCACCAACAAACAAATAAATTGGATAAAGTACTGAAAATTCACTCCCTGCATACTTATTATGTTTTCAGGTCTGCGTTTTATGTAACTTCTCTCCACAACAAGCCAACTTACTGAGGTGGGGTATATATGGTGGATTTGGTCTCGCCAAACTGTACCCGGGTTGTCACTAAATCCGTTGGCACTTCGGCAGAGTCAGACGCCCCACGTACATGGTTAATGTCCACAGGTCGCAACAAATCTCCCGGGGCACTGCAAAATATATTGAACAAGATTATAAATCAACTGTTAAAAAGTCAATCAGCTTGTCATTCAGGTTGTTTATAGCTGCTCCCAAATATAGGGAGAGGATTAATCCTGTTCTTACTATTGAATGGATTCCTCTGGTTCTTGCAGGTGCTTGGAGGATTCGATTCCTCTGGTTCTTGCAGGTGCTTGGAGGATAGGATTCCTCTTGTTCTTGCAGGTGCTCGGAGGTTAGATTCGTCTGGTTCTCACAGGTGCTTGGATGATAGATTCCTCAGGTTCTTGCAGGTGCTTGGAGAATAGATTCTTCTGGTTCTTGCAAGTGCTTGGAGTATACAATTCCTCTGGTTGTTGCAAGTGGTTGGAGGATAAATTCCTCTAGTTGTTGCAGGAGCTTGGAGGATTGATTCCTCCGGTTCTTGCAGGTGCTTAGAGGAGATTCTTCTGGTTCTTGCAGGTGCTTGGAGGATACGATTCCTCTGGTTCTTGCAGGTGCTTTAAGGACGGATTCCTTTACATGACATATTCTAAAAAGTGCCTATTATAAACAAGTTGGACTAGGGCTAAAATCCCCCTGAACACTGAACTTCTGCTCAACTCTTTACAGGCTTTTATGCTTCCATTATGAAACATACGACATCACCATACAATAACAATAAATATACATATAAAGGCAGTTACATTAAATTGCAATTAAAATTCACACGTGTTATCAATACTTACTGAAGATGTGCATGCTATAACCAATTTGGAGAATTTCACTTCTAGGAATGAACTTACAGTGGGATACTGCCTTGTTTACGTTCCCGTATGATGGACAAAGCAGTTCAGTAACTTACTCTAGGTCATAAGTGCCATGTCGTGCAGAAGTGTTTTGAACCCCCACATTTTGGATTATGAGGTAAGCACTCGACCACTCACCATGTTCAACAAGGGTTTTACTTTCTCTTTTTTTTTTCTTTTTTTTTTTTGGCCCACCTTCTCAACCTCTTTTATCTGCTCCTTTCTTTCGCCTCCCCTCACTCCGTCTTCCGCCAGCTCTGCTGTTGTCCCTCCTACTAGATGGTGATCTGTTCTGACATACTTTCTGCTGAAGCCTCGCTGTATATTCCGTTTCTGCGACGACTCTCGCTGTTCACCCGCAGTTCACCTGATTTTTCTCTTTTTTCCTTTGGATTGTACTGTTTCTGGGACATTGCTGATATGTCTTCTGTTATTGGCTACTGCTGTGAAACAGCCTCCCCCTAGTACTCCATGGTACTCCATTCAAGCTACTATGCCACTACTAGGCTACTGGCCACTGCATACTTTAGACGCGCCATACGAAGAACCAACGAATTTCTGTCTACAGCTTCCCTTCTTTCAGTGAACGTCAGCCTAACATCGTCACAAGACAGCAGTGAGGTACTAACTACTCATGAATCAAATTTGAGGGCCGAGAAGGTGGATTTTTGCCGAATGGTAATGAATGATAAGCAATGAATAAATGAAAGATGATAATGGAGAGACCAGCATCCGGCGGGGTTTGAACCCACGACCTTCTGCTTGTGGGCCCAGTGCTCTACATTAACTTTTACTTTCTGTATATTAAATAATACTGCAAAAATAGGTCAAGGTAATTCATATGGACCTATTTTTCATTGGGACATCTCACTGTTATGTAGATGTAAACATGCATGAAGTATCTATGGCTTCTCGTGTGTAGATGTAGACATGCATGAAGTATATATGGCTTCTGGTGTGTAGATGTAAACATGCATTTAGTATCTATGGCTTCTGGTGTGTAGATGTAAACATGCATGAAGTATCTATGGCTTCTGGTGTGTAGATGTAAACATGCATGAAGTATCTATGGCTTCTGGTGTGTAGATGTAAATATGCATGAAGTATACTATGGCTTCTGGTGTGTAGATGTAAACATGAATGAAGTATCTATGGCTCCTGGTGTGTAGATATAAACATGAATTTAGTACCTATGGCTTCTGGTGTGTAGATGTAAACATGCATGAAGTATCTGTGGCTTTTAGTGTGTAGATGTTAACATGCATTTAGTATCTATGGCTTCTGATGTGTAGATTTAAACATGCATGAAGTATCTGTTGCTTCTGGTGTGTAGATGTAAACATGCATGAAGTATCTATGGCTTCTGGTGTGTATATGTAAACATGCATGAAGTATCTGTGGCTTCTAGTGTGTAGATGTAAACATGCATGAAGTATCTATGTGCTTCTGGTGTGTAGATGTAAACATGCATGAAGTATCTGTGGCTTCTGGTGTGTTAGATGTAAACATGCATGAAGTATCTATGGCTTCTGGTGTGTAGATGTAAACATGCATGAAGTATCTATGGCTTCTGGTGTGTAGATGTAAACATGCATGAAGTATCTATGGCTTCTGGTGTGTAGATGTAAACATGCATGAAGTATCTATGGCTTCTGGTGTGTAGATGTAAACATGCATGAAGTATTTATGGCTTCTGGTGTGTAGATGTTAACATGCATGAAGTATATATGGCTTCTGGTGTGTAGATGTAAACATGCATGAAGTATCTGTGGCTTTTAGTGTGTAGATGTTAACATGCATTTAGTATCTATGGCTTCTGATGTGTAGATTTAAACATGCATGAAGTATCTGTTGCTTCTGGTGTGTAGATGTAAACATGCATGAAGTATCTATGGCTTCTGGTGTGTATATGTAAACATGCATGAAGTATCTGTGGCTTCTAGTGTGTAGATGTAAACATGCATGAAGTATCTATGTGCTTCTGGTGTGTAGATGTAAACATGCATGAAGTATCTGTGGCTTCTGGTGTGTTAGATGTAAACATGCATGAAGTATCTATGGCTTCTGGTGTGTAGATGTAAACATGCATGAAGTATCTATGGCTTCTGGTGTGTAGATGTAAACATGCATGAAGTATCTATGGCTTCTGGTGTGTAGATGTAAACATGCATGAAGTATCTATGGCTTCTGGTGTGTAGATGTAAACATGCATGAAGTATTTATGGCTTCTGGTGTGTAGATGTTAACATGCATGAAGTATATATGGCTTCTGGTGTGTAGATGTAAACATGCATGAAGTATCTATGGCTTCTGGTGTGTTAGATGTAAACATGCATGAAGTATCTGTGGCTTCTGGTGTGTTAGATGTAAACATGCATGAAGTATCTATGGCTTCTGGTGTGTAGATGTTAACATGCATGAAGTATCTATGGCTTCTGGTGTGTAGATGTAAACATGCATGAAGTATCTATGGCTTCTGGTGTGTAGATGTAAACATGCATGAAGTATCTGTGGCTTCTGGTGTGTAGATGTAAACATGCATGAAGTATCTATGGCTTCTGGTGTGTGCGAATTGGACTTCACTGAAAAACTTGAAAGTAAACTTAAATATAAACTTAGAAGAAAATTAAACTAGAAATGTGTTCATAGGACACAGATGGCCCCAATAAAAACAATCGGCCTCCACCACCAAAAGGCGGGGGGCATAAAAAAAGTGTGAAATACGTTTTGATAGCTAGATCAGCATTCCTGTGAAGTTTCATGAAAACCCATAAAGTAGTTTCAGAGTAGTAGTCGCTACAACTTATTCCTATATAACTATATGTAAACAAAGAAAGCCGCTGACAGCCATGTTTAAAGTCGAATCAAAACGATTTTCGATAAGGACCAACATCATGTCATGGTAATCATTTTAGAAAAAGTCCCATATCAATATCACTGATAGTTTTCAAGAAGTAGTCTCTACAAAATTGTTTTTTAAAAATCTATTTTTAGCTTTGGTGGCCATCTTAGATTTCACATCAACGTGAATTTTTGCTAGGATCAATTAGACATCATGGGCAACATTCCTGTAAAGTTTCATGAAAATCCATCCAGCAGTTTTAGAGGAGTAGTCGCTACAAGTTTACGGACAGACAGACAGACAGACGGACGACGCACATCGCACCATGGCATAAGCTCTGCTGATCTTTGTGTCAATGTTTTTATACTGACCTACTTTAGGAACAAACTGCTGGTATAATGATATAAGTGTGTATGAAGTTTGAAAGCTCTATCACTACTTAAATCTGAGTAATTGACTTAATAAAACACCTTAATGAAAACTTTAAAGTAAATTAATGAAGTGCAAAAAGTAGGCAGAGGTTATTAATACTGACTTACTTTTGTTAGAAACAAACTACTGTCATGCAGATGTAAACATGTGCAAAGTTTAAGAGCTCCGCGGCTTCCGGTGTCTGAGAAAAAGACTTGAAAATAGACTAGAAAAACTTGAAAGTAAAACATTTTTCTGACAGACGAACGGACGGACAAGGGTAATACTATATGCCTGTTCAGTGTTCGTAGCGGACATAAAAGATACAGTAGGTAGAAATGTTTTCTTTTGTTCTTCTCCACCAATGAAAAATATTTATCACCGGAATGGTTAAAAAGCAGCGAAAAAAAACAAGTTACAAAGGACAAGGTATGATAAGGGGGTATTTTGGCCCCCAATATATTCGAAATGCAAAAGAATAATATTTACATATAATCTGTTGTGCATATTGAAGTAAACTGATCATATTCTATCTTCAAAATATATTTTTATTTATTTTATTTATCTAGAAGATTTAATACGGTCTCGAAAAACGGTATTTTTGGTAATTTTGTTATATTTTGTAGTTTTTGGAACTTTCTGGGCAAGATTTTGATCCTAAAAATATAGAGCGCACCTCCGAGCACACACAGTTTTTTGGCTGATGATGCATCCCTATCAAGTACCTGTTTCAACAAAAAATCAGCTGTGCTCGAGGGTGCGCTCTGTTTTTCCAAGACCAAAAACTGATCGAAAACTGCTGAAAATTAACAACAAGAGGCCCAAGAGGGCCTGTGGACGCTCTACTGGCTAACATGGCTCTTATAACATCATTGAAGCGAGAGACTGACATTTATGTTTTTTGGAAAGTTTAGGGCAAAATACAGCTTATCAACTAAATCAAGGGCCATAACTAAAGAATCTGGTAAAGTTTGGTAAAGATCAGATGAAAAATGAAGGCCTTACCGTATTAATGAGACAAAATATAGCATTTTTAACTAAATCAGGAGCCATAACTCCCCTGTTACTTGTCCGACTGGTCCAACATAGAGCTAAAAAAAAATGTAAACAAGAGGTCAATGACCTTGAAGCTCTACTGATTGATTTTGATTTCAGAAAGTAGTCGCTACAGACTTGTTTTTTGAAAAAATATTTTTAGCCGTGGCGGCCATCTTGAATTTCCGGCCGACCTGAAATTTTGCAAGGATCAATTAGACATCAAGAGCAACATTCCTGTGAAGTTTCATGAAAATCCGTCAAGTAGTTTCAGAGGAATAGTCGCTACAAGTTTTCATTATATAACTCTATGTAAACAAATGTGGCCGCTGACAGCCATGTTTAACATCGAATCAAAACGATTTTTGACAAGGACTAACATCATGTCATGCTGATCATTTTAGAAAAAGTCCCATATCAATATCACTTATAGTTTTCAAGAAGTAGTCGCTAAATTATTTTTAGCCATGACAGCCATCTTGAATTTCCGGCCGACCTGAAATTTTGCTAGGATCAATAAGACATCAAGAGCAACATTCCTGTGAAGTTTCATGAAAATCTGTCAAGTAGTTTCAGAGGAGTAGTCGCTACAAGTTTTCATTATATAACTCTATGTAAACAAAGATGGCCGCTGGCAGCCATGTTTAACGTCAAATCAAAACGATTTTCGACAAGGACCAACATGATGATCATGTCATGCTGATCATTTTAGAAAAAGTCCCATATCAATATCACTTATAGTTTTCAAGAAGTAGTCACTACAAACTTGTTTTTTAAAAACCTATTTTTAGATCTGGCGGCCATCTTGGATTTCACATCAACATGAATTTTTGCTAGGATCAACTAGACTTCATGGGCAACATTTCTGTAAAGTTTCATGAAAATCCATTCAGTAGTTTCAGAGGAGTAGTCGCTACAAAAAAAAGTTTACGGACAGACGGACAGACTGACGGACGACGGACGCCGCACCACGGCATGAGCTCTGCTGATCTTTGATCAGTCGAGCTAAAAAAATCAAAAAAAAAATATTTTGAAAAAAAATAAAACAAGAGGTCAATGACCTTGAAGCTCTACTGATTGATTTTAATTTCAGGAAGTAGTCGCTACAGACTTGTTTTTTGAAAATCTATTTTTAACCGTGGCGGCCATCTTGAATTTCCGGCCGACCTGAAATTTTGCTAAGATCAATAAGACATTAAGAGTAACATTCCAGTGAAGTTTCATGAAAATCCGTCAGGTAGTTTCAAAGAAGTAGTCGCTACAAGTTTTCATTATATAACTCTATGTAAACAAAGCAGCCATGTTTAAGGTCAAATCAAAACGATTTTCGACAAGGACCAACATCATGTCATACTGATCATTTTAGAAAAAGTCCCATATCAATATCTCTTATTGTTTTGAAGAAGTAGTCGCTACAAACTTATTTATTTTAAATCTATTTTTAGCAGTGGCGGCCATCTTGAATTTCTGGCCGACCTGAAATTTTTCTAGGATCAACTAGACATCAAGAGCAACATTCCTGTGAAGTTTTATGAACATCCGTCAAGTAGTTTCAGAGGAGTAGTCGCTACAAGTTTTTACTATATAACTCTATGTAACCAAAGATGGCCACTGGCAGCCATGTTTAACGTCGAATCAAAATAATTTTCCACAAGGATCTACATCATGTCATGCTGATCATTTTAGAAAAAGTCCCATATCAATATCACTTATAGTTTTCAAGAAGTAGTCGCTACAAACTTATTTTTTAAAAATCTATTTTTAGCTGTGACGGCCTTCTTGAATTTCCGGCCGACCTGAAATTTTGATAGGATCAATTAGACATCAAGAGCAACATTCCTGTAAAGTTTCATGACAATCCGCCAAGTAGTTTCAGAGGAGTAGTCGCTACAAGTTTTTACTATATAACTCTATGTAAACAAAGATGGCCGCTGGCAGCCATGTTTAACGTTGAATCAAAACGATTTTTGACTAGGATCAACATCATGTAATGCTGATCATTTTAGAAAAAGTCCCATATCAATATCACTTATAGTTTTCAAGAAGTAGTCGCTACAAACTTATTTTTTAAAAATCTATTTTTAGCTATGACGGCCATCTTGAATTTCCGGCCGACCTGAAATTTTTCTAGGATCAATTAGACATCAAGAGCAACATTCCTGTAAATTTTCATGACAATCCGCCATGTAGTTTTAGAGAAGTAGTCGCTACAAGTTTTTACTATATAACTCTATGTAAACAAAGATGGCCGCTGGCAGCCATGTTTAACGTTGAATCAAAACGATTTTTGACTAGGATCAACATCATGTCATGCTGATCATTTTAGAAAAAGTCCCATATCAATATCACTTATAGTTTTCAAGAAGAAGTCGCTACAAACTTGTATTTTAAAACTCTATTTTTAGCTTTGGCGGCCATCTTGGATTTCACATCAACATGAATTTTTGCTAGGATCAACTAGACTTTATGGGCAACATTTCTGTAAAGTTTCATGAATATCCATCCAGTAGTTTCAGCTGTGAAGTCGCTACAAATAAAAGTTTACGGACAGACAGACGGACAGACGGACAGACGGACAGACGGACGGACGGACGACGGACGCCGCACCACGGCATAAGCTCTGCTGATCTCTGATCAGTAGAGCTAAAAATGTAAAAAAAAAAAAGGTAAAAAAAAATCAAAAACAAAAATTCAAATAATAATATAAAAAGAAGAAAGTCATAAAATCCGGTAAAGTTTGGCAAAGATCAGATGCAAAATAAAGGCCCTATCGCAAGACGAGGCAAATTATAGCATTTTTAACAAAACCAAGGGCCATAACTCTGCTGTTACTGGTCCGATCTGTCTGGTTTTCGAACTCGACCGAGCTTTTATTGACATTAACAATCTGATAAAGTTTGGTAAAGATCGGATAAAAAATAGTCTTAACGAAGCAAAATATAGCATTTTGAACTAAATCAAGGGCCATAACTCCGCTGTTACTAGTCCGATATGAATGGTTTTCGAACTTGTCCGAGCTTTCATTGATATTAACAATCCGATATAGATTGGTAAAGATCGGATGAACAATGAAGCCCATATCGTCTTAACTAGCCAAAATATAGCATTTTTAACTAAATCAAGGGCAATAACTCCACTGTTAATGGTCCGAACTAGCTGGTTTTCAAACTTGTCCGAGCTTTCATTTATATTAACAGTCTTTGCAAGTTTGGTAAAGATCAAATAATAAATGAAGGTGCTAGAGTGTTCACAAGGCTTAATATGGGATTTTTCAGCTAAACAAGGGCCACAACTCCTGTGAAATTATTTCAATCTTGCCGATTTTCGAACTTGTTTGAGCTTTCATTAATATAAAGACACTGGCAAAGTTAAGTAAAGATCCGATTAATATTGAAGGCCCTAGAGTGTTCACAAGGCAGAAAATAGCATTTTTCAGAAAAAACAAGGGCCGTAACTCCGGTGTTACTGATCCGATTTAGCTGGTTTTCGAACTTGTTCGAGCTTTCATTGATATTAACAATCTGTGAAAGTTTGGTAAAGATCAAATAATAAATGAAGGTGCTAGATTGTTCACAAGGCAGAAAATGGCATTTTTCAGAAAAAACAAGGGCCAGAACTCTGGTGTTACTGAACTAATTCAGCTGATTATCGAACTTGTCCAAGCTGTAGTTGGTATTAACAATCTGTGCAAGTTTGGTAACAATCAAATAATAAATAAAGATGCTAGAACGTTCACAAGGCAGAAAATAGCAATTTTGAGAAAAAACAAGGGCCATAACTCCGGTGTTACTGATCCGATTTGGCTGATTTTCGAACTTGTCCAAGCTTTCATTGATATTAACAATATGTGCAAGTTTGGTAAAGATCAAATAATAAATGAAGGTGCTAGAGTGTTCACAAGGCTTAATATGGCATTTTTCAGCAAAACAAGGGCCATAACTCCGGTGAAATTAATCCGATCTGGCTGGTTTTCGAACTTGTCCGAGCTTTCATTGATATAAAGACACTGGCAAAGTTTCGAAAAGATTTGATTAATAATGAAGGCCCTAGAGTGTTCACAAGGCAAAAGTTAACGGACGACGGACGACGTACGACGGACGACGGACGGACGACGGACGGACGACGGACGACAGACAACACACCATCCCATAAGCTCTGCTGACCTTCGGCCAGTCGAGCTAAAAATGTCATTTTTTAAAAGAAAAGGCCCTGTTTGTGAGGCTCTTAAACTCATTTAGAGCCTTCAAACGCACTTGTAATGAGTTTTAATATTGATTCAGTTCATTTGTAGCTAAATTAGATATTCAAAACTTGTGCATTAAAACTTTCGATATTCGGGGCCAATTTTGTCCTTTATCATACCTAGTCCTTTGTTTAAGGATCGGCAGGTAAGTGCATTTTTGACTTATTGGCATAAACATGAAAAACAAGTATCATTATATATCAGCCTGAGTTCAGCCATTTTTTTATAAAACATAAGAGAATCCCGTTCAGGTACCTTTCCCTGTGTTTATCATCCGTTCGCCCTCCATATGACCTGGACCTGATGTGTGGTTGGTGTGACCCAATACCCAGTTTGTCCTTTATCACAGAGGCCTGAAAATAAGTTATTAACATTTACAACCTGAATATGACAACAGTATTTTTATACTGGCTTCTCATTAAGCATTTAGTATACAACGGTCTCCCATGATATACTACATCACGGTATACCCAACCAGGGGTGGATACAGGATTTAAGATTTGAAAGGCAGGTTTCAAATTTAACTTTATTTATTTGCTAAATGCAAGTATATTTTTGCAGATTGCAAGTAGAAAATATCAGCACTGTCTTGATAAATTTTACAAGCAATAAAGGAAACCCACTAATTTTAAGTCTATACATTTATTCACTGAACATATCCATCAAACTTAGTAAAATAGGTGCATAGTTGGTATAACGATTCATTATTAACTTGTTGCATCTAGCTGAGTGTAACAAGAGGTCAATGACCTTGAAGCTCTACTGATTGATTTTGATTTCAGGAAGTAGTCGCTACAGACTTGTTTTTTGAAAAATTATTTTTAGCCGTGGCGGCCATCTTGAATTTCCGGCCAACCTGAAATTTGCTAGGATCAATTAGACATCAAGAGCAACATTCCTGTGAAGTTTCATGAAAATCCGTCAGGTAGTTTCAAAGAAGTAGTCGCTACAAGTTTTCATTATATAACTCTATGTAAACAAAGCAGCCATGTTTAAGGTCAAATCAAAACGATTCCATATCAATATCTCTTATTGTTTTGAAGAAGTAGTCGCTATAAACTTATTTATTTTAAATCTATTTTTAGCTGTGGCGGCCATCTTGAATTTCCGGCCGACCTGAAATTTTTCTAGGATCAACTAGACATCAAGAGCAACATTCCTGTGAAGTTTCATGAACATCCGTCAAGTAGTTTCAGAGGAGTAGTCGCTACAAGTTTTTACTGTATAACTCTATGTAACCAAAGATGGCCGCTGGCAGCCATGTTTAACGTCGAATCAAAATAATTTTCCACAAGGATCTACATCATGTCATGCTGATCATTTTAGAAAAAGTCCCATATCAATATCACTTATAGTTTTCAAGAAGTAGTCGCTACAAACTTATTTTTTAAAAATCTATTTTTAGCTGTGATGGCCATCTTGAATTTCCGGCCGACCTGAAATTTTGATAGGATCAATTAGACATCAAGAGCAACATTCCTGTAAAGTTTCATGACAATCCGCCAAGTAGTTTCGGAGGAGTAGTCGCTACAAGTTTTTACTATATAACTCTATGTAAACAAAGATGGCCGCTGGCAGCCATGTTTAACGTTGAATCAAAACGATTTTTGACTAGGATCAACATCATGTAATGCTGATCATTTTAGAAAAAGTCCCATATCAATATCACTTATAGTTTTCAAGAAGTAGTCGCTACAAACTTATTTTTAAAAATCTATTTTTAGCTGTGACGGCCATCTTGAATTTCCGGCCGACCTGAAATTTTTCTAGGATCAATTAGACATCAAGAGCAACATTCCTGTAAAGTTTCATGACAATCCGCCAAGTAGTTTCAGAGAAGTAGTCGCTACAAGTTTTTACTATATAACTCTATGTAAACAAAGATGGCCGCTGGCAGCCATGTTTAACGTTGAATCAAAACGATTTTTGACTAGGATCAACATCATGTCATGCTGATCATTTTAGAAAAAGTCCCATATCAATATCACTTATAGTTTTCAAGAAGAAGTCGCTACAAACTTGTATTTTAAAACTCTATTTTTAGCTTTGGCGGCCATCTTGGATTTCACATCAACATGAATTTTTGCTAGGATCAACTAGACTTCATGGGCAACATTTCTGTAAAGTTTCATGAATATCCATCCAGTAGTTTCAGCTGTGAAGTCGCTATAAATAAAAGTTTACGGACAGACGGACGACGGACGCCGCACCACGGCATAAGCTCTGCTGATCTCTGATCAGTAGAGCTAAAAATGCATTTACATGTATGGCAATCCTGCTACAATGAATCGAAGGTTCTTAGTGATTAATTAATACCTTGATTAAATAGCAAGTACAAAATCTTGGCATTTGCTGTTTTTAGCAACTGACTGAAAATATTAAACGCAATCCCTGATTAGGGATAGGTGAAACTTTAAAAAAAAACATTAACAACCAAAAAACATGCTCACAAACAAGTTTTTGTATTTTAGTAGGGGTGCAACTTGTGAAATAGAACTTTTGGCAACCAAATTAACAAAAAAGAAAAATGCTTACATGCAAATTTTCATAACCGTTCTGATTTTATGGGGAAACCACCACACCCCCATTGATCCGCCACCATGGAAACCACCACTACCGCATTGATCTGCCCCCATGGAAACTACCACACCACCATTGATCCGCCCCCATGGAAACTAACACACCACCATTGATCTGCCCCCATGGAAACCACCACACCCCCATTGATCTGCGCTCCATGGAAACCACCACACCCCCATTGATTCGCCCCCATTGAAACCACCACACCCCATTGATCTGCCCCCATGGAAACCACCACACCCTCATTGATCCACCCCATGGAAACCACCACACCCTCATTGATCCACCCCCATGAAAACCACCACTCCCATTGTTCCGCCCCCATGGAAACCACCACACCCCCATTGAAACCACCAAAACCCATTGATCCGCCCCATGGAAACCATCACACCACCATTGATCCGCCCCCATGGAAACCACCACACACCCATTGATCCGCCCCAATGGAAACCACCACTCCATTGATCCGCCCCCATGGAAACCACCACACCCCCATTGATCCGCCCCCACAGAAACCACCACACCCACATTGATCTGCCCCCATAAGCTCATATACAACATTTTGCACATACTTTTCTCACATCATCTCCAAACTTACACACAATTTTCTGATAATAATTATTCAAAATCCTATTGCAATTAAATGAGCTTTCATGGTCAAATAAATCTTCTTGTTTAAGCAGAATCAGCACAACAACTGAAATCTGACACTTTTCAAAATTCAAGAACTTCGAATACATTATGGTAGTACCTTTTCACCCTGTTTCTTGATCCTACTCAGCACTTCTCGGCGGAAATCATGGAAGATGATGCCCTTTAATTCCTCTAGTTTCCTGCTCTCTGTTTCAATGGTCGTCTGGCTTGCACCCAGTTCCCTGGAGGAATACATGTTCAAAACATAAATACATATTTTATGATACTATATAAATGAGTTTATAAGAACAAATATGCATGCAAGCACACACATGGCTCTGGTTGACATTAAGTTAAATTCAATATTCCGCATTCAGCAATCTCTAACAATAACCAAACTTATTCAAGTTAAGGAGATCAAATGCTGAATTAAATGCAGTGATTTCTCTTAAACAATCAGCCAAACAAATTGCTTTATTTCTTGAATGCCATTGAATGACTGCTATATCTATAATTGCACATAATGACTGCAGTATTTTAAATATCCAAGAAAGAGTAATACGACTTTGTCAGTGAGAGTAATATAGCTTTGTCAATGAAGAGTATAATTTTGTCAGTGAGAGTAATATAGCTTTGTCAGTGAAAAAGTAATGTAGCATTGTCAGTGAATGAGTAATATAGCTTTGTCAGTGAAAGAGTAAATAGCTTTGTCAGTTAGAGTAATACAACTTTATCAGTGAAACAGTAATATAGCTTTGTCAGTGAGTGTAATACTTTATCAGTGAAACAGTAATATAGCTTTGTCAGTGAGAGTGTAATATAGTTTTGTCAGTAATAGTAATATAGCTTTGTCAGTGAATGAGTAATAAAGCTTTGTCAGTGAGAGAGTAATATAGCTTATCCAGTGAGCATAATATAGCTTTATCAGTGAATGAGTAAAATAGCTTTGTCAGTGAGAGAGCGATATAGCTTTGTCAGTGTCAGTGAGAGTAATATGTCAGTGAAAGAGTAATATAGCTTTGTCAGTGAAAGAGTAATATAGCTTATTATGTAAGAATAATATAGCTTTGTCAGTGAGATAGTAATATAGCTTTGTCAGTGAACGAGTAATATAGCTTTGTCACAGAAAGAGGAATATAGCTTTGTCAGTGAGAGAGTAATATAGCTTTGTCAGTGAAAGAGTAATAAAGTTTTGTCAGTGAGAGTACTATAGCTTTGTCAGTAGCTTTATCAGTGAGAGTAATATAGCTTTGTCAGTGAGAGTAATATAGCTTTGTCAGTGATGGAGTAATATAGCTTTGTTAGTGAAAGAGTAATATAGCTTTGTCACAGAAAGAGGAATATAGTTTTGTCAGTGAGAGTAATATAGCTTTGTCAGTGAATGAGTAATATAGCTTTGTCAGTGAAAGAGTAATATAGCTTTGTCAGTAAATGTGTAATATAGCTTTGTCAGTGAAAGAGTAATATAGCTTTGTCAGTGAGAGTAATATTATAGCTTTGTCAGTGAAATAAGCTGTGTCAGTGAATGAGTAATATAGCTTTGTCAGTTAAATAGTAATATAGCTTTTTCAGTGAATGTGTAATATAGCTTTGTCAGTGAAAGAGTAATATAGCTTTGTCAGTGGGAGTAATATAGCTTGGTCAGTGAAAGAAGCCGTGTCAATGAATTAGGAATATAGCTTTGTCAGTGAAAGAGTAATATAGCTTTGTCAGTTAGAGTTATATAGTTTTGTCAGTGAAAGAAGCTGTCAGTGAATTAGTAATATAGCTTTGTCAGTGAGAGTACTATAGCTTTGTCAGTAGCTTTGTCAGTGAATTAGTAATATAGCTTTGTCAGTGAGAGTACTATAGCTTTGTCAGTAGCTTTGTCAGTGAGAGTAATATAGCTATGTCAGTGAAAGAGTAATATAGCTTTGTTAGTGAAAGAGTAATATAGCTTTGTCACAGAAAGAGGAATATAGCTTTGTCAGTGAGAGAGTAATATAGCTTTGTTAGTGAAAGAGTAATATAGCTTTGTCACAGAAAGAGGAATATAGCTTTGTCAGTGAGAGAGTAATATAGCTTTGTCAGTGAATGAGTAATATAGCTTTGTCAGTGAAAGAGTAATATAGCTTTGTCAGTGAATGTGTAATATAGCTTTGCCAGTGAAAGAGTAGTATAGCTTTGTCAGTGAGAGTAATATAGCTTTGTCAGTGAAAGAAGCTGTGTCAGTGAATGAGTAATATAGCTTTGTCAGTTAAATAGTAATATAGCTTTGTCAGTGAATGTGTAATATAGCTTTGACAGTGAAAGAGTAATATAGCTTTGTCAGTGAGAGTAATATAGCTTTGTCAGTGACAGAAGCTGTGTCAGTGAATGAGTAATGCAGCTTTGTCAGTGAAATAGTAATATAGCTTTGTCAGTGAGAGTACTATAGCTTTGTCAGTGAAAGAGTAATATAGCTTTGTCACTGAAAGAGCAATATAGCTTTGTCAGTGAGAGTAATATACCTTGTCAGTGAAAGTTACTCTTTCACTGACACAGCTATATCCCATGACTTACTTGAGATCCCATGACTTTACTTAAGATCCCATTATTTAACCCTTACTTGAGATCCCATAACTTAACATGAGATCCCATGACTTACTTGAGATCCCATGACTTTACTTACAATCCCATTATTTAACCAGAGATCCCATTATTTTACTTGACATTCCATGATGCACTATTTCAAACAAGATTTATTTAAAAGACTCTGAAAAACTTGAAAAAAATAAACTATATTTTAAAGCGAAGAAAATCACTGCATATTGATTAAAAATAAATATACAGATGTAAAATGTATAAATTGTATGCTTGTTTTTCATTTGCAGTGGTTTTCTTCGCTTTAAAAAACATTTTCTCAATATGCCATATATGGCAAAAAATTTGCAATGATGTCATCGTTTCAAGATGGCCATCTCCATTTATGTTTCTTTGCAAATTTTCAATAGGTCATATCTCCTTTATTTTTCATGGCATTTTGATAAGTTTTTCAGTTTTTTTTCCAAGTTTTTCAGAGCCCTTTTAAAATAAACCTTGTTTGCAAATAGTGCATCAACCCCTTTAACTTGAGATCTTACAATTTACTTGAGATACAGCGACTTAACATGAGACCCCATGACTTACTTGTGATCCCACAATTTACTCTAGATCCCACAACTAGAGATCCCACAACTTGAGATCCCACAACTTACTAGAGATCCCACAACTTACTATAGATCCCACAACTTACTATAGATCCCACAACATAATAGAGATACCACGACATAATAGAGATTGCACAACTTACTAGAGATCCCACAATTTACTAGAGATCCCACAACATAATAGAGATCCCAAAACTTACTTGAGATAACACAACTTACTAGAGATCCCACAACATAATAGAGATTGCAAAACTTACTAGAGATCCCACTACTTACTTGAGCTCCTACACTTACTAGAGATCCCACAATGTTATGTGAGATCCCACACTTATTAGAGATCCCACAACTTACTTCAGATCCCACAACCACAATGTATGTGAGATCCCACAACTTACTTGAGATCCCACACATACTGGAGACCCTACAACTTACTAGAGATCCCACATCTTACTCGAGATCCCACAACTTACTGGATATCCCACATTTACTAGAGATCCCACACTAACTAGAGATTGCACAACTTACTAGAGATTGCACACTTACTAGAGATCCGACACTTACTAGAGATCCCATACTTACTAGATATCCCACAACTTAATAGATATCCCACATTTACTAGAGATCCCACAACTTACTAGAGATCCCACAACTTACTTGAGATCCCACAATTTACTAGAGATCCTACAACTTACTAGAGATCCCACAACTTACTTGAGATCCCACACTTACTAGAGATCCCACAACTTAATAGAGATCCCACAACTTACTAGATATCCCACATTTACTAGAGATCCCACAACTTACTAGAGATCCCACAACTTACTGGATATCCCACATTTACTAGAGATCACACAACTTACTTGATATCCACAACTTATGTGAGATCCCACAACGCTCGTTCATGACTTACTTGAGATCCTGTACAACTTTGGCCTGTTCGTTCATCTCCTGTTCCAGTAAGCGGGCCCTCTGTTTGGGGTCAAGGTTGGTGTCAAACACAAACTTTGGCAGCGATTCAGCCAACACACTCGTACGTCTCGCATATGGATCAGCCTAGGTATGTTAAAGATTGCAAAAATATAAGTTTTGTAGAAAATTGAATTCACCAACCATTTTTGAGAATATTTTTAGACTTAAGCCCAAGTATGTAAATTTCAATCACAAATATTTCTATAAGTTACATGTTCAGCAATGAACCACAAAATTCCACCATTTAAACCTTCACTGATGACAAACAAAGAAAAATACAAGAGGAGACAAAATATATTTGGGACAACCTACCACAAAGTCAGAGAGATCCTCTAGTGACACATCGTGACGTCCATCTGTCTGATCGCCCAGGAACTCCTCATCTTCCTCTCCCGTGAGTGAGGTCAGTGTGTTACCCAGGGTAGACAAACGCTTACCGAGGTTGGTGTCCAGGTGTACGTCTATACCTTGCATTTCCCACTGAATATTCAGGATCCATTTGGCATTGCTGTTGGGATCTGTTGGGAATGAAGATAACATAATGAACCTATTGCTGTTGGGAATAAATATATAACATAATGAACCTATTGCTGTTGGGAATGAGGATAACATAATGAACCTATTGCTGTTGGGAATGAAGATAACATAATGAACCTATTGCTGTTGGGAATGAAGATAACTTAATAAACATATTGCTGTTGGGAATGAAGATAACATAATGAACCTATTGCTGTTTGGAATGAAGATAACATAATGAACCGTATTGCTGTTAGGAATGAAGATAACATAATGAACCTATTGCTGTTGGGAATGAAGATAACATAATGAACCTATTGCTGTTGGGAATGAAGATAACATAATGAACCTATTGCTGTTGGGAATGAAGATAACATAATGAACCTATAGCTGTTGGGAATAAATATATAACATAATGAACCTATTGATGTTGGGAATCAAGATAACATAATGAACCATATTGCTGTTGGGAATGAAGATAACATAATGAACATATTGCTGTTGGGAATAAATATATAACATAATGAACCTATTGCTGTTGGGAATGAGGATAACATAATGAACCTATTGCTGTTGGGAATGAAGATAACATAATGAAACTATTGCTGTTTGGAATGAATATAACATAAAGAACCTATTGCTGTTGGGAATGAATATAACATAATGAACCTATTGCTGTTGGGAATGAATATAACATAATGAACCTATTGCTGTTGGGAATGAAGATAACATAATGAACCTATTGCTGTTGGGAATGAAGATAACATAATGAAACTATTGCTGTTGGGAATGAATATAACATAAAGAACCTGTTGCTGTTGGGAATGAATATAACATAATGAATCTATTGCTGTTGGGAATTAATATAACATAATGAACCTATTGCTGTTGGGAATGAAGATAACATAATGGACCTATTGCTGTTGGGAATGAAGATAACATAATGAACCTATTGCTGTTGGGAATGAATATAACATAATGAACCTATTGCTGTTGGGATGAAGATAACATAATGAACCTATTGCTGTTGGGAATGAAGATAACAGAATGAACCTATTGCTGTTGGGAAGGAAGATAACATAATGAACCGTATTGATGTTGGGAATGAAGATAACATAATAAACCATATTGCTGTTGGGAATGAAGATAACATAATGAACCTATTGCTGTTGGGAATAAATATATAACATAATGAACCAATTGCTGTTGGGAATGAGGATAACATAATGAACCTATTGCTGTTGGGAATGAAGATAACATAATGAACCTATTGCTGTTTGGAATGAATATAACATAATGAACCTATTGCTGTTGGGAATGAATATAACATAATGAGCCTATTGCTGTTGGGAATGAATATAATATAATGAACCTATTGATGTTGGGAATGAAGATAACAGAATGAACCTATTGCTGTTGGGAATGAAGATAACATAATGAACCTATTGCTGTTGGGAATGAAGATAACAATGAACCATATTGCTGTTGGGAAGGAAGATAACATAATGAACCATAATGATGTTGGGAATGAAGATAACAATGAACCATATTGCTGTTGGGAATGAATATAACACATAATGAACCTATTGCTGTTGGGAATGAAGATAACAATGAACCATATTGCTGTTGGGAATGAATATAACATGTTAAACCTATTGCTGTTGGGAATGAAGATAACATAATGAACCTATTGCTGTTAGAAATGAATTTAACATGTTAAACCTATTGCTGTTGGGAATGAAGATAACATAATGAACCTATTGCTGTTGGGAATGAAGATAACATAATGAACCTATTGCTGTTGGGCATGAAGATAACATAATGAACTTATTGCTGTTGGGAATGAAGATAACAGAATGAACCATATTGCTGTTGGGAATGAAGATAACATAATGAACCTATTGCTGTTGGGAATGAAGATAACATAATGAACCTATTGATGTTGGGAATGAAGATAACAGAATGAACCATATTGCTGTTGGGAATGAATATAAAACATAATGAACCTATTGCTGTTGGGAATGAAGATAACAATGAACCATATCGCTGTTGGGAATGAAGATAACATAATGAACCATATTGCTGTTGGGAATGAAGATAACATAATGAACCGTATTGATGTTGGGAATAAAGATAAAAATGAACCATATTGATGTTGGGAATGAAGATAACAATGAACCATATTGATGTTGGGAATGAAGATAACATAATGAACCTATTGCTGTTGGGAATGAAGATAACACATAATGAACCTATTGCTGTTGGGAATGAAGATAACATAATGAACCTATTGCTGTTGGGAATGAAGATAACATAATGAACCGTATTGAGGTTGGGAATGAAGATAACAATGAACCATATTGATGTTGGGAATGAAGACAACATAATGAACCTATTGCTGTTGGGAATGAATATAACATGTTAAACCTATTACTGTTGGGAATGAAGATAACATAATGAACCTATTGCTGTTGGGAATGAAGATAACATAATGAACCTATTGCTGTTGGGAATGAAAATAACATAATGAACCTATTGCTGTTGGGAATGAAGATAACATAATGAACCATATTGCTGTTGGGAATGAAGATAACATAATGAACCTACTGCTGTTGGGAATGAAGATAACATAATGAACCTATTGCTGTTGGGAATGAAGATAACAGAATGAACCTATTGCTGTTGGGAATGAAGATAACATAATGAACCTATTGATGTTGGGAATGAAGATAACAGAATGAACCATATTGCTGTTGGGAATGAATATAACACATAATGAACCTATTGCTGTTGGGAATGAAGATAACATAATGAACCTATTGCTGTTGGGAATGAAGATAACATAATGAACCTATTGATGTTGGGAATGAAGATAACATAATGAACCTATTGCTGTTGGGAATGAAGATAACATAATGAACCTATTGATGTTGGGAATGAAGATAACAGAATGAACCATATTGCTGTTGGGAATGAATATAAAACATAATGAACCTATTGCTGTTGGGAATGAAGATAACAATGAACCATATCGCTGTTGGGAATGAAGATAACATAATGAACCATATTGCTGTTGGGAATGAAGATAACATAATGAACCGTATTGATGTTGGGAATGAAGATAAAAATGAACCATATTGATGTTGGGAATGAAGATAACAATGAACCATATTGATGTTGGGAATGAAGATAACATAATGAACCTATTGCTGTTGGGAATGAAGATAACACATAATGAACCTATTGCTGTTGGGAATGAAGATAACATAATGAACCTATTGCTGTTGGGAATGAAGATAACATAATGAACCGTATTGAGGTTGGGAATGAAGATAACAATGAACCATATTGATGTTGGGAATGAAGACAACATAATGAACCTATTGCTGTTGGGAATGAATATAACATGTTAAACCTATTACTGTTGGGAATGAAGATAACATAATGAACCTATTGCTGTTGGGAATGAAGATAACATAATGAACCTTTTGCTGTTGGGAATGAAAATAACATAATGAACCTATTGCTGTTGGGAATGAAGATAACATAATGAACCATATTGCTGTTGGGAATGAAGATAACATAATGAACCTACTGCTGTTGGGAATGAAGATAACATAATGAACCTATTGCTGTTGGGAATGAAGATAACAGAATGAACCTATTGCTGTTGGGAATGAAGATAACAGAATGAACCATATTGCTGTTGGGAATGAATATAACACATAATGAACCTATTGCTGTTGGGAATGAAGATAACAATGAACCATATTGCTGTTGGGAATGAAGATAACATAATGAACCGTATTGATGTTGGGAATGAAAATAACAATGAACCATATTGCTGTTGGGAATGAAGATAACATAATGAACCGTATTGATGTTGGGAATGAAGATAACAATGAACCATATTGATGTTGGGAATGAAGATAACAATGAACCATATTGATGTTGGGAATGAAGATAACATAATGAACCTATTGCTGTTGGGAATGAAGATAACATAATGAACCTATTGCTGTTGGGAATGAAGATAACATAATGAACCTATTGCTGTTGGGAATGAAGATAACATAATGAACCTATTGCTGTTGGGAATGAAGATAACATAATGAACCTATTGCTGTTGGGAATGAAGATAACATAATGAACCGTATTGATGTTGGGAATGAAGATAACAATGAACCATATTGCTGTTGAGAATGAAGATAACATAATGAACCTATTGCTGTTGGGAATGAAGATAACAATGAACCATATTGATGTTGGGAATGAAGACAACATAATGAACCTATTGCTGTTGGGAATGAATATAACATGTTAAACCTATTACTGTTGGGAATGAAGATAACATAATGAACCTATTGCTGTTGGGAATGAAGATAACATAATGAACCTTTTGCTGTTGGGAATGAAAATAACATAATGAACCTATTGCTGTTGGGAATGAAGATAACATAATGAACCATATTGCTGTTGGGAATGAAGATAACATAATGAACCTACTGCTGTTGGGAATGAAGATAACATAATGAACCTATTGCTGTTGGGAATGAAGATAACAGAATGAACCTATTGCTGTTGGGAATGAAGATAACAGAATGAACCATATTGCTGTTGGGAATGAATATAACACATAATGAACCTATTGCTGTTGGGAATGAAGATAACAATGAACCATATTGCTGTTGGGAATGAAGATAACATAATGAACCGTATTGATGTTGGGAATGAAAATAACAATGAACCATATTGCTGTTGGGAATGAAGATAACATAATGAACCGTATTGATGTTGGGAATGAAGATAACAATGAACCATATTGATGTTGGGAATGAAGATAACAATGAACCATATTGATGTTGGGAATGAAGATAACATAATGAACCTATTGCTGTTGGGAATGAAGATAACATAATGAACCTATTGCTGTTGGGAATGAAGATAACATAATGAACCTATTGCTGTTGGGAATGAAGATAACATAATGAACCTATTGCTGTTGGGAATGAAGATAACATAATGAACCTATTGCTGTTGGGAATGAAGATAACATAATGAACCGTATTGATGTTGGGAATGAAGATAACAATGAACCATATTGCTGTTGGGAATGAAGATAACATAATGAACCGTACTGATGTTGGGAATGAAGATAACAATGAACCATATTGATGTTGGGAATGAAGATAACAATGAACCATATTGCTGTTGGGAATGAAGATAACATAATGAACCTATTGTTGTTGGGAATGAAGATAACATAATGAACCTATTGCTGTTGGGAATGAAGATAACATAATGAACCATATTGCTGTTGGGAATGAAGATAACATAATGAACCGTATTGATGTTGGGAATGAAGATAACAATGAACCATATTGCTGTTGGGAATGAAGATAACATAATGAACCGTATTGATGTTGGGAATGAAGATAACAATGAACCATATTGATGTTGGGAATGAAGATAACAATGAACCATATTGATGTTGGGAATGAAGATAACATAATGAACCTATTGCTGTTGGGAATGAAGATAACAATGAACCATATTGATGTTGGGAATGAAGATAACAATGAACCATATTGATGTTGGGAATGAAGATAACATAATGAACCTATTGCTGTTGGGAATGAAGATAACATAATGAACCTATTGCTGTTGGGAATGAAGATAACATAATGAACCTATTGCTGTTGGGAATGAAGATAACATAATGAACCTATTGCTGTTGGGAATGAATATAACATAATGAACCTATTGCTGTTGGGAATGAAGATAACATAATGAACCTATTGCTGTTGGGAATGAAGATAACATAATGAACCTATTGCTGTTGAGAATGAAGATAACATAATGAACCTATTGCTGTTGGGAATGAAGATAACATAATGAACCTATTGCTGTTGGGAATGAAGATAACATAATGAACCGTATTGGTGTTGGGAATGGAGATAACATAATGAACCTATTGCTGTTGGGAATGAAGATAACATAATGAACCTATTGCTGTTGGGAATGAAGATAACATAATGAACCTATTGCTGTTGGGAATGAATATAACATAATGAACCTACTGCAGTTGGGAATGAATATAATATAATGAACCTATTGCTGTTGGGGTCTGTTGTTAATAAAGATAACAAAATGAACCTTTTGCGGTTTGGGTTTGTTGGGAATGACGATAACGTAATGAACTCATTGCTGTTGGGGTCTGTTGTGAATAAAGATAATGCAATGAAATTATTGCTTTTAAGGATCTGTTGGGAATGAAGATATAATGTAATGAACCTAATGCTTTTGGGATCTGTTGGAAATGAAGATAAAGTAACAAACCTCTTGCTGTTGGGGTCTGTTAGGAATAAAGATAACATAAAGAACCTATCCGTGACACAATTTTGCATAATTCTTTCTCTTTTCAACATATTATATAAATATCACATTCATAATAGGATGATAGTAAGAATGTTCACCCTGAGGATATGATCGTCTCCCGAAGCCAAATCAATATGTGAATGTGATATTTATTTATTATATCGTAATCCCCTTGTGCCAAAATAATGACTATTTTCAGTACAGATTTGACTGTCTTTTCCCTTTTTCAAAAACAACTTTTTTCACAAAGTTATATCATTGGAAATAACTAAGAAAATAAGTGGTAGTTTATTGAATCAGTAAAGTACTTTTGAAGTTATGATGAATCAAAAACAGCAATTTCACCATACTGAGCTAATGATGTCACCGAACAGTACGCACACTAATGCACACCAAAGCTGCGCATGCGATAATCTTTTCACTATCACCTTGTGATTTACTATCACTCTGCAATATCACCCTCGCGTCAGATAGTAGGAAATTACACCCTGTTGTCTATGGGGATTTAGCATGGGCGCTTTATGTGAGGTATAATAGAAGATATATATCCGTTTAAGTCTCACTGAGTGCTTCGGAATCGTTCACTTTGAAAAATCTAAAAATTTAAAATGTTTAAAACTAGAAGGCACACGGCCTACATGTCAAGCCCTATTGTGAAGAGTCCAGACTTTTTAACACCAATGTCAATCTCAAGATATATTTGTTCCTTACATAATTAATGTCATTAAGAGTGGGTGATGCATTTAGTAGAGGAGACACGATGAGACCTATATTTTGTTCGAAGTAGGTCACAGCAACCCAAAATTTTGCACATGATGTTAGATGCATTTAAGGAACATTGTGATGAAGTTTGTTGAACATTCTGCAAGAAAGAAGCAAGATACGCATGTCGCAGTGGAGATCGGACGTGACCTATATTTCGTCAAAAGTAGGTTTCAGTGACCCTAAATTCTGCACATGATGCATATATGAAACATTCTGGTGATTCAGAAGTTTGGTGAAAAACCTGCAAGAAAGAAGCAAGACATACATGTTGTATTGGAGAACGGATGTGACAAATATTTCGTCATATAAGGAACATTCTGTTGGAAAATCAGATGCACGGACTAAAAGGATAAACTTACGAACAAACTGACACACATACACCCAGACGACATAATAATCATCAAGTTGGGATCCATAAACAGGCTCAACAAAAACTCATATCAATCAGAAGTTGGTGTTAGCACCCTGTTTGTTATTCAGTTCTAACATGTGAACTCATCATATATTCTGAATGGAATTGAAGTAAATTGCTTAATTATCCCTGATGCATGACACCGGATAGTACATATTACTGCGCAAATGAATTTCCATTTTCGACATTCATTATGTGTAGGTCCTTTAGAACAGAAAATTGCATTTGTCAATTTGAAGTTGGAGCCCTAGACGCCAACAAAAAGTATTTTAATGTTTCCTTCCTTACAAACTATTTTTCCCTCTGTATTCTTCCCATAAACACAAAGTGTACATCTTACCCATCAACTGTTTATTGATTGTCCTGGAGCAGACTTCATACGTGCCCTCTGGTACAACACAGACATAAATACAAAGTGGTACATCTTACCCATCAACTGTTTATTGATTGTCCTGGAGCAGACTTCGTACTTGCCCTCTGGTACAACACAGACATAAACACAAAGTGGTACATCTTACCCATCAACTGTTTATTGATTGTCCTGGAGCAGACTTCGTATGTGCCCTCTGGTACAACACAGGCATTCATCACGTGAATGTCTTCACGGCTGGGCTTCCAGTCATCAAGCGACGTCTCAAAGTCCTCCGCAATACGCAGACAGAAATCTGCAATATATTCAGAAATGGGGGTTGATTTGTAGGTTTTTCAGGAAGTGTCTAGGTACCATGGTCACTTCACGCCATTGTAACCATGGACTGATTTCCTGCCTCAAGGTTGCCAATGAGAGGATATGGCCCACATGGACACATGTTGTTGTTATGGCCCACATGGACACATGTTGTTGTTCTTTGCTGGGTTCTTCAGCCATCTCCCCACAAGGTGGCAAATGAGAGGATATGGCCCACATGGACACATGTTGTTGTTCTTTGCTGGGTTCTTCAGCCATCTCCCACACCAAGACCTACATCATACTGTAGGATGTAAAACCTGTTTGACTTGATTTATGATAGATTTTAAATAAATTTGATATTTTAATTAAAGGTTTAATGTACACTACCCCAGACTAGAGAGGAAGTCGGTAACTCAATACAGCAGCTGTATAAGGACAATGCCATGAGTTAACCCCCAAAAAAGTATTGCCAAGTAACATTTGGACACGTTTGAGGTGTAGCACACCCATTGCATCTCATGAAGTATCGGCCTGGAGTAGGTATCAGCCTGGGGTAGTCGCATAATGGTGGCCAGGAAATAATTATTGTTTCTTTTTGTAAAAAAAGGTACTGTCACTAACATAAACTGCCATTTTTGGTTTATGAAACTCTGTTGATCTATTTGTTACATTTTTCAAGCATTTTTATGTTAAAATTGTTTGATTTTTTTTTTCTTATATGGAAATGAGTACAATATTTTGGCATCTCAGTGTTTATGTTTTTAAAGGGAACATTCATTCATGAGACAAGTTCTTTCTTTCAAGATACACGATCCCCACTTTTCTATGGATTTTTTGGCAGCATATATGCCATTTGTGATGAGAAAGTTATTCTTTTTTAAATTGGGCCTAGATATGAATGACAACATGGCATTTAAATTTTAATTCATATACAATGCAATGCAAAAATCCATGGGTGTGTTACACCTTTGACTGGACAGATGTCAGTACCAGTACAGTCAAATAACAGTCAGTTATTAGTGATTACTAATAACTGACTGTTATTTGACTGTACTGGTACTGTTATACGTACCTGTAAACTTTTCCTTGCTCAGCAGAGAACCAGCTGTGATACATACCTGTAAACTTAGCCTTGCTCACCAGAGAACCAGTTGTTATATATACCTGCAATGATACGTACCTGTAAACTTTCCCTTGCTCACCAGAGAACCAGAGGAACATGCAGAAATCTGTGTACTCTCTATCGTCATGACAACTGCTGCTCCTGGCTCGTGGTCTATTATACTACTTGCTCCCTGAAAAAGAAAGTTAGCATGTCTGGTAACTTTGGTATCTATTCAATAAACTCTACCATTGGATGACTGGATGCCAGGCCATGAAGACATTCACGTGATGATATATTTGTATGCCACACCCTTACATTGTTTGCAAACTGTTTGGAAAAAGTAAGTCAAAATTACTGAATGTTAAAGGGACACATGGCAAGCTTGAAGTTGTTATTAAGCATTAAAATCAGCATCTCAATTTATTAATGCAGTATCATTTTGACTTTAAACCTGCTTGCATACAATTAAATAAAACTTTGAGTTTTCATGTTTTCTTCTTATTCTGTTTAAATATATTATTGGTGCAATATAATCAACAGTTGTATTTATATTTATTTATATCAGTGACAAATACATATTTTACAAAATATTACATATAAAGGACATATAGATAACATAAAATGTACATATATAAAGCATACAGGCAACATTGAGCAAAATTGGATTGTACCCAGCCTAACTTGGCTTACTAGTCACCATCTTATAATTTCATTACATAGATAAAGAAATGTTTAAATTAATAAATAAAGTTGCAAAACTCATTTGCTTTATACTATTCCTAATTAATATTAATGATTGAACAAATGCACATTATGTAGGAATACTAATTAGGGTGCGGCGAATTTTTAAAAAAGACTGCTGTGTGCCTTTGAGATGTAAAACAAGAAAATTGGTAGAACCAATGGAAGCTCCCGGAAATGTATCCTTAATTTATCATATGGCCCGCATCACCCAGAAGGTTTCAATTTGCAGTTCCATTAGTAGTTTTATACTTATTCTCCGGACAAGAATTACCAGTATAAAATTACAAAGGGCAATAACTCTAATTTGATCAAAGATTGGTTGTAGATCTCAGCACTTTCTCTCATTGCCCTGTATCAATGTGTGAAGTTCAATTGCAGTTCCATTAGTAGTTATGCTACGGACATAAATTAAAAGTATAAAATTCCAAAGGGCAATAATTCTATTTTGAATTAAGATAGCAGTAAGCTCAAAACTTCCTCTCATTGCCCTTTATCACTATGTTAAGTTTCATTAAAGTCCAATGAGTGGTTTTTGAAAAATGCTCCGGACAACAATTGTAAGTATACAAGAGGTCAATGACCTTGAAGCTCTACTGATAGCTTTTTAATAGCTAGATCAGCATTCCTGTGAAGTTTCATGAAAAGCCATCAAGTTGTTTCAGAGGAGTAGTCGCTACAAGTTTTCATTATATAACTCTATGTAAACAAAGATGGCCGCTGGCGACCATGTTTAACGGCAAATCAAAATAATTTTTGACAAGGATCAACAAACTTGTATTTTGAAAATCTATCTTTAGCCAAGGTGGCCATCTTGAATTTCCGGCCGAACTGAAATTTTGCTAGGATCAATTAGACATCAACAGCAACATTCCTATGAAGTGTCATGAAAATCCGTCGAGTAGTTACAGAGGAGTAGTCGCTACAAGTTTTTACTAGATAACTCTATGTAAACAAAGATGGCCGCTGGCAGCCATGTTTAACGTCGTATCAAAATAATTTTCGACAAGGATCAACATCAATCCATACTGATCACTTTAGAAAAAGTCCCATATCAATATCACTTATAGTTTTCAAGAAGTACTCACTACAAACTTGTTTTTTGAAAATATATTTTTAGCTGTGGTGGCCATTTTGAATTTCCGACCAACCTGAAATTTTGCTAGGATCATTTAGACATCAAGAGGAACATTCCTGTGAAGTTTCATGGAAATCCGTCTAGAAGTTTCAGAGGAGTAGTCACTACAAGTTTTTACTAAATAACTCTATGTAAACAAAGATGGCCGCTGGCAGCCATGTTTAACGTAGAATCAAAACGATTTTTGACAAGGACCAACATCATGTCATGCTGATCATTTTAGAAAAAGTCCCATATCAATATCACTTCGAGTTTTCAAGAAGTAGTCGTTACAAACTTGTTTTTTAAAAATCTACTTTTAGGTTTGGCGGCCATCTTGGATTTCACATAAACATGAATTTTTGCTAGGATCAACTAGACTTCATGGGCAACATTTCTGTAAAGTTTCATGAAAATCCATTCAGTAGTTTCAGAGGAGTAGTCGCTACAATAAAAAGTTTACGGACGGACAGACAGACAGACGGATGGACGACGGACGCCGCACCACGGCATAAGCTCTGCTGATCTCTGATCAGTAGAGCTAAAAATGACAAAGGGCAATAACTCTAATTTGAATGAAGAAAGAGTTATGGCTCTTGTGCTCTGCACTTCTTCTTACTGTCTTTTATCATTGTGTGAAGTTTCATTTCATTAGTGTTTTTTGAGTTATGCTCCCGACAAGAACTATAAAAATAAAATTACAACGGGCAATAACTCTAATTTGAATAAAGACATAGTTACGGTTCTTGCACTCTGCACTTCCTCTCATTGCCCTCTATCATTGTATGAAGATTCATTGCAGTCCCATAAGTAGTTTTGAAGTTATGCTCTAGACAAGAATTCTATGTATACAATTTATACCGGTAACTCTAATTTAAATGAAGTCAGAGTTACAGTTCTTGCACTCTGCACTTCCTCGCATTGCCCTCTATCATTGTGTGTAGTTTCATTGTAGTCCCATCAGTAGTTCTGAAGATATGCTCCGGACAAAAGTGGGACGGACAGAAGGACAGACAAAGTGGCGACTATAATGCTCCCCCGAAAATTTCGGGGAGCATATAAGTGAGAAATAAGTAAAACAGATCAGACAAGTATTGCAATTACTCGATGATTGCCTCACTTAACAATAATAGACAGAAGCAAGAAATATCACTGTAAGTGATAAATGCCCCCGAAGTGTCCTTTGACCTCTAAGTATGACCTTGACCTTGGAGCCATGGACCTGGATTTTGTGCACGACATGTCGTTTGGTTGTGGTGAGCACTTGTGATAAGTTATTTGAAAATCCGTCCAGGCATGCAAAAGTTATTGACCGGACACGATTTGACCTTTGACCTCTAAGTGTGACCTTGACATTGGGGCCACAGACCTGGATTTTGTGCGCGACACATCGTCTTCTTGTGGTGAGCACTTGTGCCAAGTTATTTGAAAATCCCTGCAGGGGTTGTGACGTTATGGTCCGGACACGAAAATGCGTACCTGTTTTTGACCTATGAACTGCAAGTGTGACCTTGACCTTTGAGGTACGGACCTGGGTTTTGCGCGCGACAGATCGTATTGTTATGGTGATCACTTGTGCCAAGTTATTTAAAAATCCGTGCAGAGGATGTGACGTTACGGTCCCGACACGAAATTGCGTACCTGTTTTTGACCTATGAACTTCAAGTGTGACCTTGACCTTTGAGGTTTTGCGCGCGACACATCGTCTTGTTATGGTGATCACTTGTGCCAAGTTAATCAAAAATCCATGCAGGGGTTTTATAGGCACAGTCCGGACACGAACTGCGGAATGACGGAATCCGGACAGACAGATGGATGGTGCGATTACTATATGCCCCCGAAACTTTTTCGGGGGCATAAAAATAACATGTCAAGTTGCATCTTTTAGTTATACAGTTGAAACACAGACATTAAAATTCCAAGGAACCATCATAATTACGGTACTTCAACTGATTTGAAGTTCAAAATACATGAATTTTATCATTACCTTACCCATCCAAAAACATTTAAACATTGAATCAGGGACAAAGGTTAACTCATTAAACAGGATTTATTAATTTCAAATAAAACACCCACTACTTCTAATTGGCTTTATAGTTTCTTGTACAGATTTTGACATTTTAGTTTATAATGAAGTCCTTTTTTTCATCATCATTGATCTTGCAACCGATTTAATTTTGTAACACATACCTATTGATCACATACCCAGAATGTTAAATCTGCATGCAAAATTCCAAAGCTTCAAAACTTACATATAGACATGGATAAATACATTTATTTCATCTTGAAGTGTCACCAAACTCTAATATTTTTATGCTCACTTCTTGATGAAATAAAACCATGTTATTTACTCCAAAACAACAAATATCCTCTATGTATTTCCAATATATATTTTTCTGTGCTTTTTTTTTTAATGAATTTTATCATTGAAACACATATACACATACTCTTAACCCTTAACCCACTACATATATATAATGGACTGTTCTTTCTTTGAATTAAGACCATATGTGACAAAGGGGTGTTTTGTAGAAAATGACTGATCAGCAGTCGGACATAGTAAACCCTGATCAGCCTGCGAGTTACTCGCAGGCTGATCTGGATTTACAATGGGCGCAAAGGCTATTATAGTCGTGTTTAGTGGGTTAAGACAGAAAACGTCTATCAATGATACTTAAAAATGAGATAAAACAGAAAACATCAACTAGGTTACGTACAAATGAGTTGAATGTTGATATGGGCAGACAGAGTCCTATATCATCTACAGTGAGCTGCAGGAACAGTGTACTCAGTGACTGCTGTGTGGTCTGTCTGATCTGGGGTATCCGATCTATCACCTGCCGTGTGGCCGTCTGCACCTCCTTGTTGAGGGCAAGTCTCTGCTCCGTCCAGTACTCATACGCATTCTTGTAGTTCAGCCACACCAACACAGCTACGGAGTAAGATATAGATATGGTTGAATCACAATCATAAAATATGACCATCTTCACATGACGGCAAACAATCCTACTAAATATGGTTTAAATCCCTTCAAAATTGGGATGACCAGTTGTGGCCAAAACGTTCTTATTAGGCCTTAATATTTCCAAGTCCATAAAGGGCCATAACTGCGTTTAAAATTGCTGCATCAAAATGATCATTACATATGATCATCTTCAAGTGATGGCAAACAATCCAGCAAAACATAGTGACTAGTTGTGACCACAAGAAAGTGTAACAGATGGACGACTGATACATGTCCCCTACCGGGCATTTTTTTTTAGCAACAGTGACCTTGACCATAGATGCAATCCGAAACTTGCTTTTCATATAAGCCACCTACACACTAATTTTCAGGCCAATATCTCATTCCTAAGTAAAGTTAATGAGCCGAAACAGTTGTTCTTTTTTTAGTAACGGCGAACTTAACCTTCAACCGAGTGATCCAAATGCAATCCCAAGCTTCCTTTTCAAATAAGCTACCTACCTAGCTATAAAGTTTCATTCCAATATCTCATTCCTAACTAAAGTTATTGAGCAGAAACTATTTTCTTTATTTAGTAACGGTGTATTTAAATGTGTATTTTTGGTGGATACTCGAAGATCCTTTGCTGCCATGCGAATCTGGAGCATTTTACCTAACAACGCAAAATAGTTCTTTACATAACTATTCTCTACAAAGCAAGAATATAACCTATTGCCACTTTGTGTGCCATTGTGATAAAAGCAGACGATGCCATTGTTCGTAATTTAACAGGAATGATTTAACATTATATAATATTTGTATAAAATATACATTTAAACTGTGCAGCATGGAATATAATGTATCAATATATTTTCTCGTTTTATAAAAAAGCATGTTATTCAGTTTCTAAGCGAGGTTTCTCTATACACCGTATCGATAAAGATAGTCACGTGACCTGAAGCAGGTAAACAAGCAGAATGTTTACAAACATTCTACAGTACAGTTGTATGGATACAGTTGGAGTATATTTTCGCAATCTTCTGTCAATTAGCAGATAAAAATGGTGTTTTGTTGCTGTGTTTCTGAATGTAAATTTTCAAGTGAAAAATTGTCAATTTACAAATTTTCCAATCTTTATGTGAAAATAAATTTCTTATAAATGCTTTAGAAGGTAATTTTTTTCTGTTATTACATCTCCAAATTGTGATACTGTCAGATTTTCCTTGCCCAACGTGCCACTGTCACAATTTCAACATTACCTCCATGTTTGTAATTCAAAATGTCTGGTCCAAACATAACCTGTAGCCATTTTGTTAATTAACTAATGTTTACACATCAACATCAGGGGTCTGGGGTAATTATAAACAGATTGCCTTATCAGCAAGGAATTTGCTGGTTAGATTATGTGTATTGTGAAATGTTATACATATGAATTTATTATGATAAAGGTGCACACGCCAATCTTTGCATGCATATTAAACTTATTAGAATAGTTCAAGCAAATTGTATTAATTTGCATATGACAGACTGTTAATCTTATTGCATAAATATTATATTATTATATGGAATTATATTGGCCGGTAATGCTTTGGTCAGCTGACCCGCTTCTTGTAGCAGTCCCAGTATTACCAGGATTAATACTAATATACTGTATAGGCCCATTTGAAATAATGGTTGTATTAGGAAGGGCGCATGACAGACGGCATTTTTGAAGGGGTCAAATCATGTTTAGGCTCCCACTAAGATTATTGGGAGTGGTGGTCCTAGTCACCCCTTCTCTTACGACTATGAGTAGTTGCAGTCATAGTGAACACATCTAGGGAATCATCTTAATGTACTGATATTATGCCCACGTTGTTACAGGTCAATTAATCTCTGTAAGCGATTGTCCTGTCATCTCGCAAACTGCATGTGCGTATCTCGATTATTCCTTTATATAATCACCCTTCCTTCCCAAAAAGTGTCGAGAGATTTGAATGTTAAGGCCATCCTTAAAAATATATTTGTTTGCTGTTTCCCGACCCAGGATTTTATAAGTGGGTAGGTAGGTAGGTAGGTGATTTTTTTTTTTTGCCAAAGATAGTAAAAAACGTAAGAAATTAAAGAAAAATATACTAAAAACAGTAAAAAAAAAAATTGTTAAAGAATTGCTATAAAAAGTTTTGGGTAGGGCTCTTTTTGGTGGGTAGGTAGGGAAACAGCAAACCAACATTTTTTTATGGTCAGCCGAAGATTTATCCACCTTAGGACCTTCAGTCCTTTGATTTACAATAGCAACCACAAATTTTGATCTGCATGATCTCCTCACTCCTTTTTACATACACACAAATTTTCATTTAATTATCTTAACCACTTCTTTTATTATCAAAGGATCCATATATTTTGTGTATTTTTATTATTTCTGTTGCCATAGCAACCATATTTTTTGTCAGATCAACAAAATAAAATAACGTGCATAATCCCCTCATTGCCCTCTACCAACATGTCGTTTCATAAAAATATTTTAAATCCTTTTCTCAATATTGCAGGATTCATATTTGTGGACGGACCGACTGACATACTGGTAGGGGACTAAAAAGGCCGATTGAAAACAGTTCTGGATTATAAACTATTAGAATTGAAGTGCAGGTAAAAAATCCAAATTTACTAACATACCTGTTTGCATTCTGTAACACCGGTCTACGTTTAATCTGATAAAACATTTAATTCATGACAGTAGATGTAACCGACATCCCTGGCATGAAGATAACTTTTTAAATAAGACAAAACTAAATTTCTGCTGCACTTCTTCCACGAGTTTTTACTGCAGTCTAAGCTTACCTTTGTCAAAAGCCATTGGTTGTGCCAGAACAATAGGACGTGTCAGATTGATCAACAAGGCCTCCTGGTCAGTGGACACACCAGGAATCATCTCGTCCTGTAAATGGTTGGGATGCGGTATTAATTGCAAGATGCAGTAGAGTGTCAATAAAACATCTTGTCGTATAGTGCCTGCAATATCCTTTGTTAGATGCCTTTGGTCCTCCCAATACATTCAGCTATAAATCTCACATTTATATAACAAGACCTGCTCAACGCGGTCAGTGGCCGGTGTAGATGAGTCCAATTAGTGTCCAATTATCACTTATAACGGTCATCGTCAATTGAATCTCAAAACGAAAGTAGGTAGAGAGATATCGTGAGATCTCGCATGAAATTAATCACGTGATCGTTGCTATGTAACTATGTAAATTTATATACATTAGATCTATACTTGTATTATATATGTACATGGTATGCTTCTTTTACATAAACAAGTATATACCTTTAGTGACATATATTTTGAAATAAATACTGATCTGACATACCACTATGTTTAACTAGAATTATCACTGAAAGTGATTAATACCCCCACAATACCGCCTTGTCACATAAACATGGCAACCACAAGAAAACAATGGTCTAGTTTAAACATATTTATTCCAATAAATTTACATGGAAATGGGGTCGGGCCACAAGTTATTACAATATTAGAAATCCGGCCCTCTAGACAATGGCAAACAAATTATTTAAACTACAAAATATGAAATAAACAGGAAAATAAAATAATGATAGAGAGTTCAATATTGTTAGTGATCAGGGAAGAAGACTAACAAAAATTTGCGTGTTACACCGTTCAAGTCAAAGATATATAAGTGTAATAAAAAGAGACATGGTCATGAAGAGGATGCATTATAAATTGTTTAAATTTAATACAAACCCAAATTAGCAGGTTCCTCAGAGTTGACTGTAGCATTTTTTTGGCAAATTCTAAGTTGAAAAGGGGCCATAACTCCATCAAAAATGGGTGGTTTGTAACCAAAGTCGAACTTGACCTGTATTTTATGGTCTTAAACCCGTGTACTAAAAATTATTTAAATCCGTCGACCCTTTCATGAGTTATTGTCCGGACACCGTTTTTTGGGCAAATTGTAAGTTGAAAAGGGGCCATAACTCCGTCAAAAATTGGCGGTTTGTAACCAAAGTCGAACTTGACTTGTATTTTATGGTGCTATACCTGTGTACCATATATTATTTAAATCCATCAACCCTTTCATGAGTTATCGTCCGGAAACCAACAGACCGGGGCAAATTCTAAGTTGAAAAGAGGCCATAACTCCGTCAAAAATTGGTGGTTTGTAACCAAAGTCGAACTTGACCTGTATTATTTGGTCTTAAACCCGTGTACCAAAAATTATTTAAATCCGTTGACCCTTTCATTAGTTACCGTCCGGACACCGTTTTTTGGGCAAATTCTAAGTTGAAAAGGGGCCATAACTCCATCAAAAATTGGTGGTTTGTAACCAAAGTCGAACTTGACTTGTATTTTATGGTGTTATACCCGTGTACCAAATATTATTTAAATCCATCATGAGTTATCGTCCGGAAACCAACAGACGGACCGACGGACCGACAAGCTCACTCCTATATACCCCCCCAAACAAAGCTCACTCCTATATACCCCCCCAAACTTCGTTTGTGGGGGTATAATTACTTCATACTTTACAAGTACAGGTTATGCAACATGACCCTCTATATAACAGCCACCTGCCTGTAGCAGCCAACTTCAATCGGTCCCTTAGAGTGGTCTAACAGCAATGTTTTAAAGATCTACTGGCAGCTGACACTCTCCTCTACGATGGCCATTCAAAAGTGTTTGAGATATGCAAGTATTAAAAACGTGTTACACGACGGGACAAAAATGTGTTAACGGAACGGGACGTTACGGACAACGTGATTCCTAAATAGCCCCCACTTCACTTAGTGAAAGCGAGTGTATAACAACATAATAATGATGTTCGTCTCACCTCGACATTGTTCCCACATTTTACATTTCATGGATGTTGGGTGCTTTGGTCCATTTCAAGTGAAATATAACCAAGGCTTGCATGAATGTAACAAGTAACAATGTTTCTGCCATTACCTGCAAGGCATAAGTATTATTCGAGGGTTAACGCATCGCTGCTGTAACTACATATAAATAAAGAAGAAGTTACACCAGTGGTGCATTCAACACTCAGTTTGCCTTATTACCCAGTAACCCCCAGTCAGCCTTTTGCAAGTCTATTAAAACTCTAACAGAAATGATTACCATACGTCTCGACTCAAAAATTGCACCGTCCATGCTCTACTGTTGTAAACGACAAATGATGATATAGACATAAACAACAATCAGCAACAAGAGCAAGCTGAACATGAAATCGCATCATTTTCTGATACCAAGTGTGTCGAGTTCAGCAAGATGGTTACAAAAAAGAGCCAGAAGTCTAATATATAAGTATATCGGTGGTAAAGCAAATAACAGAAGATCACATTCTTCAAAATCTGAAACAACATCTCAAGGAGTCAAAACAAAAGGAATCCCAAAACAAGTCAACACGGAAAAGAATGTATCAGAGTAACGAATTACTAACAATAATAACTAGAAGTGTCCATAGGACATGGATGCCTCCACTGATAACAATCATTGGAAAACATAAAATTCGATGAAAAAAAGGTCCGTAAGTAAGGTTAAACAAGGTTGATTTTGCTTGGCTAATACTAAATGCCACCCCCCCCGCCCCCCACCCCAAGGTTGATTTTGCTTGGCTAATACTATATGCCCCCCACCCCCCCGCCCCCATGATTACGGATTCTTTATAGGGTTTAACTTCCACAGTTGTTCAATATGATTTTTGGTACTGATAACAATAATGTGAGCCATCCTGGCTAATGTAATGTTCTGAACTCTGTATAAATAACCCTGCATTCCATTACAACATAATCACTTGCCCCTCACCGTTGTGGGTTCGAGCCCTCAAGGGACCAGGAATCTTTGTGAGGAAGCTATCCAGCTGGCTTGAGGAACATCAGTGGTTGTACCCAGGTGCCTGTCTGTGCATGAAAATTGCCCCAAGGAGCACCTGATGTCTTCCTCCAAATGTGGAAGCTGGGAAGTCCATACATGTGATACCTCACGGCGTGAGATGAAATCTCACGGCGTGAGATGAAATCTCACGGAATTCTAACCCTCCTCCCGGCCCCACGGAATTGTTTGAAAAATTCCCGTAAAATTGCTATAATCGATTTTTCGAAAATCATCGGTCTATTTCCTTTGTTTGGTATGTTAGCAGATTTATCAAGGCATTGTTGCTTCTAAAAATAGAATGAATTCAAGAATGACAACTCCTACGAAATTTCGTACTTCGTACTCAATTAGATTCCTACTATTGTACATTGTACTCAATTTGATTCATACTATCGGTTATTTTCCAGAGGGGAAGTTATTAGGCAGCCAACCATGCAGCCGTCTTTTGCACGGCCGTTTTTGAAAAAATCGCGGCCAATATTTGGTGGTGTGGGGTGAAAAAAAACAAAAAACTCTTACTTTCTCAATGTTTTTACGTTTTGTAAGTACGAAAATATAACAACAAACTTTAAAGGGACACTGTCTGTAAGTATTAAAGCAGATTATTGAGCATGACCAAATAACAGCGAAATGTTTATCATTGGTTATTAAATAAAATATTGTTTAAAAACTGTTTTAATTCATTCTTGTTATCTCCCCTGACATCAATAAAGAAACTTGTTTAAAAGTGTATTTTTAGGTATTCGTTTATGGAATTTGGGTATAAAATACTGCTCGCGCCCTACAAATAGTCCGCGAAGAAACCTCCCAGATTTTTGCATGAATCTCCCTTAAAAAAATCACTAAACTCCCAGATTGTTGTCCTGAAAGTATCACATGTATGAGAGTCCCAATATGACCTGAGATGTTGGTGAGACTAAAACGTCCAATTCAATTCAATTCCATTAAAACAGGAAGGCAATTTAATAACCATCTATGGGTGAACCCTATTTTCCAAAATTTGGTTTTTCAAACTCGATTTTGAATCTATGCGTGGATGTTCAATTTCAAAAATGCCTTCCTGGGATCCCATGTATGTTTTAATGGAAAAGCCCTTACCTGTAGAGCATTCCTGACTGCAATCTTCGTCTTGAAGAATGCCATGGTCTGGAATTCGGGATCTGCCTCCTCAAACATTGGATTCTGGGAAAATAAAACACAATCTTTAACTCCGCCTCCAAAAATATTTGATTCTAGTGAAAAAAAGTTGATCTGAAATTCTGCATTTCCATCATCAAACTCTGGGGGCTATCTAGAAGAATTATGAGAGTCAATCCAAATACAAATAAAGAGAATATTATGTCAGTGCCTTTTACTATCAAGTTTATTAGATGAGGCTCAGATCTATTCTGTTTTCGTGACAAGTCTAATAAACTTGCTAGTAAAAGGCACTGATATAATATTCTTTTTATCATGTAGATAATCAATATTTTCTGTATGGTTTACTATTTTTCTCTATTAATCAGGAGATTACATTTGTCGTTACACTGTTTTTTCTTTATGACGTCAGATAATGTTATGTGCAATAAATGCCAAGGTATTCCGCATGCTTTTGCTTTATCAGTCAATGTCTGATAAAGCAACAATTATTACGTCCCCCCTTTATCCAGGCATATATTACGTCACCCCTTTATCCACGCATATATTAAGTCACCCCTTTTTCCCTGCATATATAACATCACCCCTTTATCCATGCATGTATTACGTCACCCCTTTATCCACAAATATATTACGTCACCCCTTTATCCACGCAGGAAAGTACATATCGGCATGACAATACCATCATGTGTTTTAGTTTCATATGCACTAATCTAAGCCCCATGACCCATAAGATTTATAGTTACTGAAATAGTTTGGTCTGGAAAATTAGGCGACTGCTAGTTTATGTGGTATAAATCGTTATTATTAATTCATAGGATGCTTGAAGTCTTATAAATTCTTGTTTTGTGACCGAAGTACACCTTATTTACAACTGATAATAGCAATATAAACAAACCCCATTACATTACGTGGTCTGAGTATTAACTTTCATACCCCATCCAACCCCTTCTCCAAGAATCGAAAATGGGGTTGGATGGGGTATGAAATACAATCTTAATTTTGGTTTAAAATATTTGCAAGTTGTAAAATAAATAAATTTAGGTAATTTTAAACAGGTTTTATGTGCTTAATTGATATATAAGTTATAAAATCCTGCTAATATAGCTTTCACATCTCTTAATGGAATTAAGGCGGGAACACGTAATGAGCAACAACTAAGATTTAGCAACAAACAACAGCTCAGGCATCAAGTTTTCCAGACCAAACACTTTCATAAACAATAATAAATCGAAGGTTAACCTCCAGTTAAAAAATTATGCCTTTATAAAAGTCATGCCATATCTAACTTTTCATGATTGTGAAACAAAGGGTGTTGATACGGATATTTTCTGAAACAGAAAAGTACCTTTATCAGCTGTCCAAGAGCAAGGTTGAGATCCACCTGGGCCTTGATAAACACCTTCTGGTTGTCTTCATACACTGAAATACAGTGGAGGGTAAAACATACACACAAACTGAACAACCGAATGCTAATTCCACCTGGGCCTTGATAAACACCTTCAGGTTGTCTTCATACACTGAAATACAGTGGAGAGTAAAACATACACACAAACTGAACAACTGAATTCTAATTCCACCTGGGTCGTGATAAACACCTTCAGGTTGTCTTCATACACTGAAATACAGTGGAGAGTAAAACATACACACAAACTGAACAACCGGATTCTAATTCCACCTGGGCCTTGATAAACACCTTCTGGATGTCTTCATACACTGAAATACAGTGGAGAGTAAAACATACACACAAACTGAACAACCGTATTCTAATTCCACCAGGGCCTTGATAAACACCTTATGGTTGTCTTCATACACTGAAATACAGTGGAGGTAAAACATACACACAAACTGAACAACTGAATTCTAATTCCACCTGGGCCTTGATAAACACCTTCAGGTTGTCTTCATACACTGAAATACAGTGGAGAGTAAAACATACACACAAACTGAACAACTGAATTCTAATTCCACCTGGGCCTTGATAAACACCTTCAGGTTGTCTTCATACACTGAAATACAGCGGAGGGTAAAACATACACATAAACTGAACAACTGAATTCTAATTCCACCAGGGCCTTGATAAACACCTTCAGGTTGTCTTCATACACTGAAATACAGCGGAGGGTAAAACATACACATAAACTGAACAACTGAATTCTAATTCCACCAGGGCCTTGATAAACACCTTCAGGTTGTCTTCATACACTGAAATACAGCGGAGGGTAAAACATACACATAAACTGAACAACTGAATTCTAATTCCACCAGGGCCTTGATAAACACCTTCAGGTTGTCTTCATACACTGAAATACAGCGGAGGGTAAAACATACACATAAACTGAACAACTGAATTCTAATTCCACCAGGGCCTTGATAAACACCTTCAGGTTGTCTTCATACACTGAAATACAGCGGAGGGTAAAACATACACATAAACTGAACAACTGAATTCTAATTCCACCAGGGCCTTGATAAACACCTTCAGGTTGTCTTCATACACTGAAATACAGCGGAGGGTAAAACATACACATAAACTGAACAACTGAATTCTAATTCCACCAGGGCCTTGATAAACACCTTCAGGTTGTCTTCATACACTGAAATACAGCGGAGGGTAAAACATACACATAAACTGAACAACTGAATTCTAATTCCACCAGGGCCTTGATAAACACCTTCAGGTTGTCTTCATACACTGAAATACAGCGGAGGGTAAAACATACACACAAGCAGAACTGCTTTTGTTTTAATAACTTAAATTCTATATCAAAACAATTCCATTTTGTGGATTTATATACATTAAAACTTACTAAAATTATAGTGTTTTACAAGAATTTGTGAAAAAAGTAACTCTCAAAACAACCAATTAAATTTGATAAATTTGCAATGGAAATTATATAATCATAGGGTTAACTGTATTGAAATGTTGAAGTTTGCGGCTTTAACGGCGACGCGTTGAAGTTTGCGACTTTAACGATGACGCATTGAAGTTTGCAACTTTAATGGCGACGCGTTGAAGTTTGCAACTTTAATGGCGACGCGTTGAAGTTTGCGACTTTAATGGCGACGCGTTGAAGTTTGTGACTTTAATGGCAACGTGTTGAAGTTTGCGACTTTAACGGCGACGCGTTGAAGTTTGCGACTTTAATGGTGACGCGTTGAAGTTTACAACTTTAATGGCGATGCATTGAAGTTTGCGACAGTGTTAGTCGTTTAATGGTCACACATTTTGTTTAATGGCTACGTGTAAGCGGAGCAGGTAAACATGACTTGCGACCGTTAAACAAACGATAAACTGTCGCAAAAAGTTGACTTTTCAATACTGGGCAACCCGTTTCTAACGCATTTTAGTGTTTTTGACAGTTTTACCCACAAACGCTATGAAATATGTTACGTTTTTGACGGTTAACGTCACATGAATTTGGGATAGGTTATGCACTATTTAACAGTCGCACATTTTTAAACGTAAACCAGTGAGATTGCTGGATTTAGGTGCATTAGGACCTTACATGGAAGACTGTATTATTTACTTAATAAATGAGTTGGATACAATGACAGGATAAGAGTCAAACATACACAGTTATGAATGTAAAAATCTATTTATCATACAACACCCAATGAGGAGAAATGTTCAATTTACTGTTATCAATTTATCTCTTATAATTTGTAAAAGAAATCATGACTGTCTTTGGTTGTTTACATGACATCAGCTATGTTACGCATTTGTAACTTGTTGGTGCTACAAATAATGGACAACTGGAACCAATTTTAATGTTAATTACGTGAACTTTTAAAATAATATTTTGAGCATGAAAAATATTAAGGTCTACCTGAACATATTGTTTGATATACTCTGTAAATATCCGAGACTAAATGTTTTACTGTTTTACTGATTCGTTCCTCACTCGTATACCATTTAAAGCTACAGACCCTGTATTTAAATCGCTTTCTTCTTTTTGCTGTAGGCGTGTCTTTATTTGTAACTTCGTGTCCACCAGCTCATGGCGAAATCAGATATTTAAGCGATCAAATTTAACGCAGGACATCATTTACTTTATAGACATCCAGCAGTGCCCATGGTATCTCTACACAGGTAGCGTTGTGATTTACAAAATGTTTTTTTTGCCTCTTTCGTGACTCGAACTCACGACCTCTTAGTTTACAGTCCAACGTGCTTACCACTGAGCTATGGAAAATTCTTGAGAGTTTTGTATATTTTGTAACATATATTATGATGCAAATTAACATTTGAACGACGCTCAAGATGTATCAGTATATCCTTCATCATCTCGCACGTGTAAATAACCATGCGTGGTGTAATACTATTTATTATCAATTTAACTAAGATTCCGTCTCTAAACTTTAGTCTCGATTTTTTATTTAGCGGATAAGTTTGGGTGGGTGCGTGTGCTCTAGTTATTACGTAATGACTATTTAGTGTTAGAAATGCTACTACAAACCAACAAGATGCCGTGGTGTTGTGGTATAATCGTCATGTCACAAATAAAACTATACATGCTTTCTGGTTCTAGTCCCGTTTCAGGCAACTCTTTTTTTATGAAATATATTTGGAAGCCGTATATTATCGATGTTACCTGTACAGGCTAAATAAAATGTGATATTTTACACATCGATTTCTGGCTTATATACAGACTTTTTGGCCGTGTCGACTTAAAACTACTTCACACAGGACTTATTCATACGCATGAGTTAGAATCAGTTTAAGTATAGGGTCTGTAGCTTTAAGGACCTATTTCCTAACAACAAATTGTCATTGAAAAAGTATTGAAATTTTGCTTATTTACTGCTCACATGCTACTTGACCGATTAGCCGATGTAGATAAATTGAGGCCAAAATAAAAATTTCTTCTTTCAATAGCATTGCTATACTGAACAGAATCTAGGGCATAGCAGTATATAATACTTTGAACTTTATTTTTATGAAGAAAAGTAACAATTAACAAGTTAGCTGTACCAAATACAAAACTTTGTTGATAATTTATTGTTTTTGTAACAAAAATAAAACAAAAACACAACTAATGAAAAACCTGCTTTTATGTTTTAATATACTCAGTTGCAAAAGAAATGGACACTTTGAAAATTTACTTTACACTATATCCTCTGTTTCAAGCGACAGTCCCTTAACGATTTGACCTATTAAACAAGAGGTCAATGACCTTGAAGCTCTACTGATAGATTTTTGATAGCTAGGTCAACATTCCTGTGAAGTTTCATGAAAATCCATCAAGTAGTTTCATAGGAGTAGTCGCTACAAGTTTTCATTATATAACTCTATGTAAACAAAGATGGCCGCTGGCGGCCATGTTTAATGTCAAATAATTTTTGACAAGGATCAACATCATGTCATACTGATCATTTTAGAAAAAGTCCCATATCAATATCACTTATAGTTTTCAAGTAGTAGTCGCTACAAATTTATTTATTTTAAATCTATTTTTAGCTGTGGCGGCCATTTTGAATTTCCGGTCAGCCTGAAATTTTTCTAGGATCAACTAGACATCAAGAGCAACATTCCTGTGCAGTTTCATGAACATCCGTCAAGTAGTTTCAGAGGAGTAGTCGCTACAAGTTTTTACTATATAACTCTATGTAAACAAAGATGGCCACTGGCAGCCATGTTTAACGTTGAATCAAAATAGTGTTCGTCTAGGATTAACAATTTTAGAAAAAGTCTCATATCAATATCACTTATAGTTTTCAAGAAGTAGTCGCTACATCTTGAATTTCTGGCCGACCTGAATTTTTGCTAGGATCAATTAGACATCAAGAGCAACATTCCTGTCAAGTTTCATGAAAATCCGCCAAGAAGTTTCAGAGGAGTAGTCGCTACAAGTTTTTACTATATAATTCTATGTAAACAAAGATGGCCACTGGCAGCCATGTTTAATGTCGAATCAAAACGATTTTCGACAAGGACCAACATCATGTCATGCTGATCATTTTAGAAAAAGTCCCATATCAATATCACTTATAGTTTTCAAGAAGTAGTCGCTACAAACTTGTATTTTAAAAATCTATTTTTAGCTTTGGCGGCCATCTTGGATTTCACATCAACATGAATTTTTGCTAGGATCAACTAGACTTCATGGGCAACATTTCTGTAAAGTTTCATAAATATCCATCCTGTAGTTTCAGAGGAGTAGACGCTACAAATAAAAGTTTACGGACAGACAGACGGACAGACAGACGGCCGGACGCCGCACCACGGCATAAGCTCTGCTGATCTCTGATCAGTCGAGCTAAAAACAAATGACAACATGATATTGGCAATGGAAAGATTACAAGAGCATAAAGAATTGCAGGGAAATCCATAGTGCCCCACAGGGCCAGACAAACATTTTCCAGACATTTTCTATGATGGAGGTCAAAGATCAAGGTCAAGGTCACAATGACCTTATTTTGGTACGCGACACACCGCTATCCCAAGATGTATTCACATACCAAGTTTGGTGTCTCTAAGTGTTACAGTATTGAAAATACGGTCCGGACAAGCATTTTCTATGACAGAGGTCACAGGTCAAGGTCACAATGACCGTATGTTGGTACATGACACACCGCTATCCCAAGATGTAGTCACATACCAAATCTGGTATCTCTAAGTGTTATAGTATTTAAAATACGGTCCGGACAAGCATTTTCTATGCATTTTCTATGACAGAGGTCATAGGTCAAGGTCACAATGACCTTATTTTGGTACGCGACACACCGCTATCACAAGATGTATTCACATACCAAGTTTGATATCTCAAGTCTTATAGTATTGAAAATATGGCCCGGACAAGTATTTCGGAAGGACGAACAGACGGACAGAAGGACGAACGGACATTCTAACATTTATTGTCTTAAGTGACTAATTAATTCAAATTTGATAGCCACATAAACTCAAATTAGCCACATAAACTCAAAATTGGACATGTTTTATGTGACTAATTGGCTCCTAACCCTAATTAACCCTAATAACACAGAGTCCAAACCACTAAGTGACTAGACACCTAACTACCATTTTGTGTGCTTGGATGGACGGACGGACAGACAGGGTGCAAACCTATAGTCCCCGCCGAGACCGGCGGGGAACTAAAAACTTTGGGTACCAATCATAGCATATTCATTTTAGAATTTGTTTTTTTATACAATTAAATCTAAACAAAACTCAGTGTCCACTTTCTTTTGCAACTGAGTATACGTTTACTTTAGCATGTTTATCATGTTCATACAAAAGTTTAAATTTGTTGGGCCTCATCATCTGATAAAAAAACCTGAACAAAACCGTTTTCTCATGCAATTGTGTGGCTAACAGTGATTTACCTATACAATTCTCTCCCCACTAAATACAATAGGCTGAATATAGGTCCTTAAAGCTACAGAGTCTCTATTTTAACTGGTATATAACTCATGAACATGAATGAGTCACGTGTGAAGTATTTCAAATCGGCGAACACCCCAAAGGTCGGTATATAAGCAGAAATCGATGCGTAAAATATATTACATTTTCATTTAGCCTTCGTACAGGTAACATCGATAAATATATGGCTTCATATATATGTGATAAAAAAAGTAATTGTCCAGAATGGTATTTGAACCACAGATTTTTAAGTTTCGATGGCTGTACGTTTTACCCACTAGACCACGGCTATTTATTGATATGATGTAGCATTTTAACACTAAATAGGCATTACGTAATAACTTCCGCAAAAACTAATCGAACGCTAAATAACAAGTCGAGATATGGTTGTTTTGAGGTGGAATATTAGTTTCACACTGATAACATATAATATTACACCAGGCAATGTTAATTTACACATGCAACAAGATGGACTATACATTTATTGATTCATCTTGAGTTGCGTTCAAATAGGTTAAGTTATTTTGCCTCTTAATAAATGGTAGTTTGTATACCATTTTCTCAAGAAACGTTATAGCTCAATGGATAGAGCACCTGACTTGAAATCAGGTGATGTGTTGGAGTCCCAAAAGACGCAAACTTTTTTTCTTCTGGAAATCATAATGTTACCTGTGTACAGGTACGACGTGCACTGGTCGTTGTCTATACAATAAATGATGTCCTGCGTTATATTTGCTCGTTTAAATACCCGATTTCAACATGAGCTGGTGAACTTGAAGTTACGTAAATAATGACACGCCTACAAAGAAGAAATCGATTGATATAGAGACTGTGTAGCTTTAATACACTCACAGCATATTATGACAATTATTTCAATGTGTCGGCAAAGTCATGTATACCGTTTTTCCCCTAATATTAGAACCCAGGTGCTATGTAAAATACACTCACAGCATATTATGACAATTATTTCAATGTGTCGGCAAAGTCATGTATACCTTTTTCCCCTAATATTAGAACCCAGGTGCTATGTAAAATACACTCACAGCATATTATGACAATTATTTCAATGGGTCGGCATAGTCATTTTATACCGTTTTTCCACCTAATAGTAGGATCCGGCTGCTATGTAAAATACACTCACAGCATATTATGACAATTATTTCAAGTGTCGGCATTAGTCATATCTTATACCGTTTTCCACCTAATAGTAGGATCCGGCTGCTATGTAAATTACACTCACAGCATATTATGACAATTATTTCAATGTGTCGGCATAGTCATTTATACCGTTTTCCACCTAATAGTAGGATCCGGCTGCATATGTAAAATACACTCACAGCATATTATGACAATTATTTCAATGTGTCGGCAGTCATTTATACCGTTTTTCCACCTAATAGTAGGGATCCGGCTGCTATGTAAAATACACGTCACAGCATATTATGACAATTATTTCAATGTGTCGGCATAGTCATTTATACCGTTTTCCACCTAATAGTAGGATCCGGCTGCTATGTAAAATACACTCACAGCATATTATGACAATTATTTCAATGTGTCGGCATAGTCATTTATACCGTTTTCCACTAATAGTAGGATCCGGCTGCTATGTAAAATACACTCACAGCATATTATGACAATTATTTCAATGTGTCGGCAGTCATTTATACCGTTTTTCCACCTAATAGTAGGATCCGGCTGCTATGTAAAATACACTCACAGCATATTATGACAATTATTTCAATGTGTCGGCATAGTCATTTATACCGTTTTTCCACCTAATAGTAGGATCCGGCTGCTATGTAAAATACACTCACAGTATATTATGACAATTATTTCAATGTGTCGGCATAGTCATTTATACCGTTTTCCACCTAATAGTAGGATCCGGCTGCTATGTAAAATACACTCACAGCATATTATGACAATTATTTCAATGTGTCGGCATAGTCATTTATACCGTTTTCCACCTAATAGTAGGATCCGGCTGCTATGTAAAATACACTCACAGCATATTATGACAATTATTTCAATGTGTCGGCATAGTCATTTATACCGTTTTCCACCTAATAGTAGGATCCGGCTGCTATGTAAAATACACTCACAGCATATTATGACAATTATTTCAATGTGTCGGCATAGTCATTTATACCGTTTTCCACCTAATAGTAGGATCCGGCTGCTATGTAAAATACACTCACAGCATATTATGACAATTATTTCAATGTGTCGGCATAGTCATTTATACCGTTTTCCACCTAATAGTAGGATCCGGCTGCTATGTAAAATACACTCACAGCATATTATGACAATTATTTCAATGTGTCGGCATAGTCATTTATACCGTTTTCCACCTAATAGTAGGACCCGGGTGCTATGAAAATGCCAATGCTTTTTTTTGATTTTTTTTATTTGATTTTTTTTTAGGGGAGATTTTTGGATACAAAAGATCGAAAATGTATTGAATTTTGAAGATCTTTTATTTGTTTTGCTTTAATTTGTTTTTAAAGGTGGGAAGGGGTGGTTGGAAAAACTTATTAGTGAATATACGGTATTTGTGAAATACCAAGATTGGTATAATATACAGCACGGTTACCTATGTTGGAGGTGGCCTCCTGCGATGGCATCTGTACCCTGTTGGACACCTCCAGATCTATGGCTTCCGTCTCCAGCCGTACAGCACTGGCTGTCGGAGTTGTGGCCGTTATTTGTATACCCTGGTTTGTATAAAATAAGTAAACAATTTATTTTTTTGAAAACATATCTCTCTTAGGCCAAGCAAAATTATATGTGTGGTTCCTATTACATGCTAAGAAAAAATAAGGTATGTAGGTAAGAAAAATATTTCGTTTTATATTAAAAAAAATCCACACTCAATAATTTTAAAACCTAATAAACTGACTTAAATACATGTTTGTTAATATCATTGATATCAGGTAAAATACAGACAGAAACATCATTTACTTTGAAAATATTTCTTTTTTCAAAATGTATTATTTGGGGGCATAAAATGTTTAGGGTCGGCCCTTAAAAACGGGATCGGTCAGGCAAACGTAACCACACATATAATTATATTTGGCCTTAAATATAGTGATAGTTAGTTGTAGGTTTATATCTTTTCAAAGCCGTTACGGCAGATTTGGAAAAGCCAAAATAAGACATGTTTGTACATTTTAGTTTATTTTGATTGTCAACACTCCCTCACCACCTCCACAAATTTGATGTCTGTCAAGAGGAAAAAATGCAACAAAAATCATGCACGTATTACCTTCAACTTGAAACAAGAAATTTGGAACTGTCCGATAAAATTAATAATTTCTTTTAGAAAATGACCTTGAACAAATCCAGTATGAAACTTCAACCCAAGGAAATAACCTGTTGGAATATCTAGAAATGCAAGAATGGTATCTACCTTATCCCTGGAATATCTAAGAATACAAGAATTGTATCTACCTTATCCCTGGAATATCTAGGAATGCAATAATTGTACCTACCTTATCCTTGGAATATCTAGGAATGCAAGAATGGTATCTACCTTATCCCTGGAATATCTAGGAATACAGGAATTACATTTTCCTTATTCCTAGAATATCTAAGAATGCAAGAATTGTATCTACCTTATTCCTGGAATATCTAAGAATGCAAGAATTGTATCTACCTTATTCCTGGAATATCTAGGAATGCAAGAATTGTATCTACCTTATTCCTGGAATATCTAAGAATGCAAGAATTGTATCTACCTTATTCCTGGAATATCTAAGAATGCAATTAGTGTATCTACCTTATTCTTGGAATATCTAGGAATGCAAGAATTGTATCTACGTTATTCCTGGAATATCTAAGAATGCAAGAATTGTATCTACCTTATTCCTGGAATATCTAAGAATGCAAGAATTGTATCAACCTTATTCCTGGAATATCTAAGAATGCAAGAATTGTATCTACCTTATTCCTGGTATATCTAGGAATGCAAGAATTGTATCTACCTTATTCCTGGAATATCTAGGAATGCAAGATTTGTATCTACCTTATTCCTGAAATATCTAAGAATGCAAGAATTGTATCTACCTTATTCCTGGAATATCTAGGAATGCAAGAATTGTATCTACCTTATTCCTGGAATATCTAAGAATGCAAGAATTGTATCCAACTTATTCCTGGAATATCTAGGAATGCAAGAATTGTATCTACCTTATTCCTGGAATATCTAAGAATGCAAGAATTGTATCTACCTTATTCCTGGAATATCTAAGAATACATGAATTGTATCTGCCTTACCCTTGGAATATCTAAGAATGCAAGAATGGTATCTACCCTATCCCTGGAATATGTAGGAATACATGAATTGTATCTACCTTATCCCTGGAATATCTAAGAATGCAAGAATGGTATCTACCTTATCCCTGGAATATGTAGGAATACATGAATTGTATCTACCTTATCCCTGGAATATCTAAGAATGCAAGAATGGTATCTACCTTATCCCTGGAATATGTAGGAATACATGAAATGTATCTACCTTATCCTTGGAATATCTAAGAATGCAAGAATGGTATCTACCTTATCCCTGGAATATGTAGGAATACATGAATTGTATCTACCTTATCTCTGGAATATCTAGGAATGCAAGAATTGTATCTACCTTATTCCTGGAATATCTAAGAATGCAAGAATTGTATCTCCCTTATTCCTGGAATATCTAAGAATGCAATAATTGTATTTACCTTATCTCTGGAATATCTAGGAATGCAAGAATTGTATCTACCTTATTCCTGGAATATCTAAGAATGCAAGAATGGTATCTACCTTATCCCTGGAATATCTAAGAATGTAAGAATTGTATCTACCTTATTCCTGGAATATCTAGGAATGCAATAATTGTATTTACCTTATCTCTGAAATATCGAGGAATACAGGAATTGTATCTACCTTATTCCTGGAATATCTAAGAATGCAAGAATTGTATTTACCTTATCTCTGAAATATCGAGGAATACAGGAACTGTATTTACCTTATCCCTGGAATATGTAGGAATACATGAATTGTATCTACCTTATTCCTGGAATATCTAAGAATGCAGGAATTGTATTTACCCTTTCTCTGAAGTATTGAGGAATACAGGAATTGTATTTACCTTATCCCTGGAATATGTAGGAATACATGAATTGTATTTACCTTATTCCTGCAATATCTAGGAATACGGGAATTGTACTTATTCCTGGAATATATAGGAATACAGGAATTGCATTTACCTTATCCCTGGAATATCTACGCATACAAGAAGTGTATCTACCTTATCCCTGGAATATCTAGGAATGCAAGAATTGTATTAACCTTACCTCTGGAATATCTAGGAATAGAATTGCATTTGCCTTATTCCTGGAATATCTAGGAATACAGGATATCCCTGGAATATCTAGGAATACAGGAATTCAATTTACCTTATCCCTGGAATATTTAGGAATACAGGAATTCAATTTACCTTATCCCTGGAATATTTAGGAATACAGGAATTGTATTTTCCTCATTTCTGGAATATCTAGGTATACAGGAATTGCATTTACCTTATCCCTGGAATATTTAGGAATACAGGAATTGTATTTTCCTCATTCCTGGAATATTTAGGAATACAGGAATTGTATTTACCTTATCCCTGGAATATCTAGGAATGCAAGAATTGTATTAACCTTACCTCTGGAATATCTAGGAATAGAATTGCATTTGCCTTATTCCTGGAATATCTAGGAATACAGGATATCCCTGGAATATCTAGGAATACAGGAATTCAATTTACCTTATCCCTGGAATATTTAGGAATACAGGAATTCAATTTACCTTATCTCTGGAATATTTAGGAATACAGGAATTGTATTTTCCTCATTCCTGGAATATCTAGGTATACAGGAATTGCATTTACCTTATCCCTAAGAATATCTAGGAATACAGGAATTGTATTTTCCTTAATCCTGGAATATCTATTTAGAATGCAGGAATTGTATTTACCTTATACCTGGAATATGTAGGAATACAGGAATTGTATTTACCTTATTCCTGGAATGTCTAGGAATAGAGGAATTGCATTTACCTTATTCCTGGAATGTCTAGGAATAGAGGAATTGCATTTACCTTATTCCTGGAATGTCTAGGAATACAGGAATTGCATTTACCTTATCCCTGGAATATCTACGCATACAAGAATTGTATCTACATTATCCATTGAATATATAGGAATACAGGAATTGTATTTTCCATATTCCTGGAATATCTAAGAATGCAGGAATGGTATCTACCTTATCCCTGGAATATGTAGGAATTGTATTTACCTTATCCCTGGAATATGTAGGAATACAGGAATTGCTTTTACCTTATCCCTGCAATATCTACGCATACAAGTATTGTATTTACCATATCCTTGGAATATCTAGACATTCAGACATCAGTAATTACCCTTTACCTGCAACATCTAGAACTTTTATTTACCTTCAGTCTAAAATGAAATGAGTAGAGAATCTGGTCCTCGGGCTTTACTGCTTGTTCTCCTGCATCTGCCCATAACGGGACAGGTCTGTCTGTACCCGATACTTTCTGAACTAGTTCATTCACCTCCTAAAATGCAATTTTTACTGCGTATAAAGTTATGTTCTCGAACAAAATTGAGATTTATTTTATTTTTTATTTGTGTGCCCATGCTCTACGGTCCTTTTATAATGTTTCTGGACTAAAGGTTGCAAACACTTTGTCTTCTCCCATTTAATATATACAGACTGGTTTAAACCAGTTATTACATATTGCGCTTGTTTAAATAAATCTTACACTGTGGTGGATTGACCCACTATAGACACAGCTGCATTTAAGTACCCCAAAAAATGTATTTCGACTGAATTCCTTTTTCGTTCCATTTGCACTCCGTTTTTGCTATGTTTCATTCGGTTTGTTTCATTTTTAAAATGCATTCATTTGCATTCTTGAATGCATTCAGTGATAATAAACGAAACCCTGCGTTTATTCAAATGCATGGAACAGCATTTCAAAATGCAAAAGGAATATATGTGTGTTTTTTATGCACCCTTTGACAATCGCAACATCTCTCACAGTAAATTCAACTATGTTTTCGCGCAAACTATATGATTATTAAAGGGAATGTAGCGTCACAGCCAAACAAGCTCTGTTATTGAGAGTTGCGAAAAAGTTGGAAAAGGGTGAAAGAATTAACAAAATTGGATGATAAACAAAAAAGTTATGACCATTTGAAGGTTGTTCTAAAAACGGACATGGAAGCCGCCATTTTGAAATCTATGACATCACAGTTTCAAATTACCGTATATGGAAAACTGATTAATATCATTTAAAGCCAACAAAAACGCTGCAAATGAATGCAAAATCCTTCTCTGGTCACATAAAGCATTATTGTCATTAAGTATACATATAGTTGCTATCATTTCATTTCCTATAAATAGGAAATGTTCATGTTTATAAATATTCCATATATGGTCATTTAGAACTGTGATGTCATAGCTCTCAAAATGGCGGCTTCCATAACAATTTTAACAGAACTTTCAAATGGCCATATCTCCTTTGTTTATCATCCGATTTTGATCATTCTTTCACCCTTATTCAAGTTTTATAGAACTCTCAATAATACAGCTTATTTGGCTGTGTCGCTACATTCCCTTTAGCAGCTTCACTAAAATGGTGCAGAAAGACGGTAAGAAACTTACTGTCTCGGCAAAGAAAGTAATTTTGGAATTACCCACTTTGATAAGGATAACAACAGAAGTTCTCCAAGTAAGCAATATGCAGTTGTCTGTATCTTTAAAACTGCATTTCAGTTTTTGCGTTCATTTTCAATGTTCATTTTGCATTTATAAACATGTCTTCAAACGTTCTGCGCTCATTCTGTATTTATTTGAGGTATGTAAATCCAACTAGGTCTGTGTTTAATATTCTGCTTATTGTACGCTCCATCAGAGGACAATAAATCAGTAAATGGGCATATAAAATGTGAAGGTCCAAACTTTACCCTTTTTATATTACTTTGCTACGTAAATGGCTTCAACAAGCATTTTGTAAAATCTACCATGATGCCCTCTTAAAAACAGTAATGAATGCAGTTATTATTTCTTTTTCAATTTATTTAAAATCAAAATGTTTCATACCTTCATAAAGACCTTTTGTACAAAGACAAGATGATTAAGGAGATCAGTTGTCAGACTGTGTTCAAACATTCCCACCTCGGCCACGGCATTCAGGTAGTTACCCTCCTGTAAATAGACATGGAACCAGTCAAATAATAAACAACTTAGACTGTGTTCAAACATTCCCACCTCAGACACAGCATTCAGGTAAAGATACATGGAACCAGTCACAAAATGTGTGCAATAGCAGCAATAGCAGCTATATAACACTGGCTTCTTTGACTGGTTGACCCTAATAGAAATAGCAAGTGTTGGGAGCTACTGGCTCCTTCTATGTGGTATCACTATAACAGCTGCTACCGTGCAGCATGATGATTATAATTATGAAGACTTTGTATTTGCATTTAGCACTCATCTGTGTAGAATATTATGTGCACGTCCATGAAAAAATTGTTGTGATACAAATCAAACCAAGTCTTTCTAATCTAATTACAAAGTCCTACTTAAAAACAAACTATATGTATGCTTATCTATTATTTTCTTTTACTATCAAATAATGCATAAGAATTAATTACAAAAATAATTTAAATTTACGCTTTAAAAAAAAGAAAAAAGAGTACGAACAATCATGTCACACGCTAAAATTTTCATTTAAAAATGTTTTTCACAAGCTTTAAATCTTAAATTAAAAAATCTCAGGATTTTGGGTTAAAACGTTTTGGCAGGCCTGTTATAATGTACTATGGAAACCATAGGAGTTATGCAGGCCAGGGTTTCTTACAATATCAGGAAATTTTAAGAACATGTATACATTTATCCAAATGGGAAAAGGGAGGGAGGCATATTGTGAGAGCCAGACTGACACTGGGGTATTGTGGTCTGCATGCGCATCAGTGAAGTAAGAAGAGAGTGAATGGACACATAATTGAATCTCACACAATCTCGTATGGCTAAAACGAGAAAGATAAGCATCTCTGTACATGATCAAATATTTCATCGTGAACGCTGGGCGCTCTTTAAATTCGCTTATAACTGCAACATGTGCGCAGTTGACGCTATCATCCAATGTTTTGAATATAGCGGAATGGATTCATTGTATCGGTAATCAGATTATCGTTAATCTAACTGCTATAATGATGTTACACCTTCTTTGCTATTTTGACCTTTAGCTTCTATACATGTACATCTTCTTTCAAGGTTTATTAAAATCAGAGTTTATTATTAGCAACTGTTGGTTAGCGGTTGATGACAATTTTTATTTTGAGTGTTTGTAAAAAAAGTGCATTACCATTAAGCAGGAAGAGTATTTCATCCCAGCATTAAGTTAAGCCGCCTACTAGAGTTACGAGTGCTTTCTGTATTTCGAAATATATTTTAAAGATGTCATTAATAAAAGAGACTGTATATAAAATACATACTATACATGTATAAAATTGCAGTATTTATTTGAATAACTAGAAATGTGTCAATGGGACATGGATGCCCCCACTGAAAACAATCGGTGTAAAAAGACAGACAAGATATTTTAACGTAAAATTTGACGAAAAAAGGGCCGTAAGTCTGGTAATACACAATCTATTCACTGTAAAATAATGTACAAATAACCAGAATGTCAATATCAACTATCAGTAATATAACAACAAATCTTTTCTGCGCAGTATGATGACTTGTTAATCCAAATCAGAAAATTTCGTGGAGCGAAACACTTCATCGATGGAAACAAAATGGCGGATGTTCAGAAAATGTTACTGCTAAAACAAGCTTCCTTCTCGAAGCCATATGAGATTTCAGTCAGCTGCGCTATATCTCCATTATTGGTCACCATTCACTCTGATACGCCTGTATCAGGGTGTGTGTGTGTGGGAGGGGGTAAAGTTACCTTCAACATGAGTCCCTCAGTGAGAGCCTCTGACACTGGGGCATTGGCACTATAGTGTCTGTAGTCTGCATACACATGTATCGGAGGCAGGTCTATGCTGGCAGAAGACGGGATGGATGTCTCAAGAGTCTTTACCTAAAATGATATAAATTTGATTACTGCTATTTACTGCAGCGCTTGTTTACACATATTATTAAGAAGATGTGTTATTGGTACATGGATCCCCGCACAACAATCCCCTACCACCTCTTTTCTTCATTAAAGGTTGATTAAGGCCACTCCAAAGACAGGGGAAGGATACACAGTTATCCAGGATCCTATGGTTCTTTAACATGCTTGGAGGATAGACTTCGATACTTAGGACAGCCCTATTTACTTATCCGAGATCAATGACGGAATGACGGTTTGCTTCAACTTTGGCTATATTTCTGTAATTATTCAAAGAATTGGCATCTCAAAAACAAAGAACAACTAAATATAGGGCTTCTAATATTTATTAGGTGGGCCTCATCATCAGATACAAAATTAAATAGAAATTATCTCTCATGCAATTGTATGCTCCCCCTCACCCCACCCCAGTAATTTCATTTTAGAGACTCAGTGTTAGTAAATAACAAGAATACTTTGGATTCACATAGGTTACAAACTTTAGATATATAAATATTACATACCTTGGATTTGAAGCTCAGTGTATGATGAGGCAGGTCGAGTGTAAATCTTGCCTTCTTTACTGTGATACCACTAATTGTTATAGGTCCAGTCTGCAATTAACAATTATTATAATAGGTCTAGCATGTAATTTTACAATTATTGTTATAGGTCCAGCCTGCAATTATACTGTTAAAGGTCCAGTCTGCAATTATACAATTATTGTTCTAGGTCCAGTCTGCAATTATACAATTACAGTTATAGGTCCAGTCTGCAATTTTACAATTATTAATATAGGTCCGGCATGTAATTCTACAATTATTGATATAGGTCCAGTCTGCAATTATACACATATTGTTATAAGTGCAGTCTGCAATTATACAATTATTATTATTGGTTCATTATGTAATTATACAATGATTGGTATTGGTCCAGTCTGCAATTATACAATTATATAGGTCCAGTCTGCAATTATACAATTACTGTTACAGGTCCAGTCTGCAATTATACAATAATTATTGTTATAGGCCCAGCGAGTAATTATACAATTATTATTATAGGTCCAGTCTACAATTATACAACTAGAAATTGTTACTGTCCATGGGACAAAAACGTATGGCTCCCCCACTCGCCCGAACAGACATAATTGACGACTCTAGGTCCAACTGTTCTTTATTGATCTGAGATCGTTTTGATATTCAATATCCCTGTGACTGTATCTACTATCTTTATCAGTAAGGCCACATAAAAAAATATGTGTGGTTCAAGTAACCCGACCGACGACCCTATTTTTTTAAGGGGCCGACCCTAAAAACTTTTTATGCAAAAATTAAACAAAAAGAAAAAATAATAATAATAATAAATAAAAAAAATAATAATAACAATAAAAAAAAAAAAAAAAAATAAACAAAAAATTAAAATTAAAAAATATTTTTTTTTTTTTTTAACAAAAAATCACAAAAATAAATAAAAATCAATAAATTAAAAAAAAAAAAAAAATCAATAGGGGTCATCTACTGGTCATGACCAACAATCCTTCCAAGTTTGAGGACCCTAGGTCCAACCATTCTCTAGTTATTGATCGGACATCGTTTCACCGCAACCTTGACCTTTGACCTAGTGACCCCAAAATCAATAGGGTCATCTACTGGTCATGACCAACCATCCTTCCAAGTTTGAGACCATAGGTCCAACCATTCTCTAGTTATTGATCGGAAACATCGTTTTGATAGTCAATGTCACCGCAACCTTGACCTTTGACCTAGTGACCCCAAAATCAATAGGGGTCATCTGCTGGTCATGACCAACCATCCTTCCAAGTTTGAGGACCCTAGGTCCAACCGTTCTCTAGTTATTGATCGGACATCATTTTGATTGTCAATGTCACCACGACCTTGACCTTTGACCTAGTGACCCCAAAATCAATAGGGGTCATCTACTTGTCATGACCAACCATCCTTCCAAGTTTGAGGACCCGAGGTCCAACTGTTCTGTAGTTATTGATCGGACATCGTTTTGATTGTCAATGTCACCACGACCTTGACCTTTGACCTAGTGACCCCAAAATCAATAGGGGTCATCCAATTGTAATGACCAACCATCCTTCCAAGTTTGAGGACCCTAGGTCCAACCGTTCTCTAGTTATTGATCGGACATCGTTTGTGACACAGACAGAAACAGACAAAGAAACAGACAGAAAGCACAAAATCACTTTGTGTGGGGGAGCCATAATAATTGTTATAGGTCCAGCATGTAATTATATAATTACTGTTATAGTCCCAGCCAGCAATTAAACAATTACAGTTATAGGTCCAGTCTGCAATTATACAATTATTGTAATAGGTCCAGTCTGCAATTATACAATTATTGTAATAGACCCAATCTGCAATTATACAATAATTGTTATAGTTTGTCTGCAATTATAAAGGCCAAGTTTGGAATTATAGTTACTGTTATAGGCCCAATCTACAACTATAATTATATTCATATTGTTCATCTACTTGTCATGACCAACCATCCTTCCAAGTTTGAGGACCCTAGGTCCAACCATTCTCTAGTTATTGATCGGACATCGTTTTGATAGTCAATGTCACCGCAACCTTGACCTTTGACCTAGTGACCCCAAAATCAATAGGGGTCATCTACTTGTCATGACCAACCATCCTTCCAAGTTCGAGGACCCTAGGTCCAACCATTTTCTAGTTATTGATCCGACATCGTTTGTGACACAGACAGAGAAACAGACAGAGAAACAGAGAAACAGACAGAAAGCACAAAATCAATATGGCTCCCCTACCACACTTTGTGTGGGGGAGCCATAAATAGTTACAGGCCCAGTCGGCAATTTCCTGTTATGTATTTTTGACCCAGTCTACACAAGGGCTTTAGACCCACCTCAGTGGTGATGCCCTGTAGATATTACCTTATGTTGAGCTCTGAGTGAGGGCAGTAGCGCCGCCCCAATGGTGATGCCCTGTAGAACAGCCTTCACGTGTATGTGGAGTGTAACAGCCTTCTTAGTGTCCGCCATCCTCTTGGGGCGTGGCAGTGTGGATGACTGCGAGGGAGCGTTTCCCGACCCCCGGGAATCCAAGGTACCAAACTCTATATCCACGTTACGGCTACAAACATGCAATAACAAATCATGTTGACTGATTACTTCAAATATATAATACAATAACTTGACAATCAATGTGATGAATGCCCCACACAATGCTTAATTTAATAGTAGCAATGGATAACATATTTACAGACTTCATATATAATTATACTCACGATCAATGAAAACGCACCACAAAAAAATCCTTTTAAAAGTTAGAATTTGAGGCGTCTTGGACAAAACGTGATATAATCCATATAGCGAATCGACATTTAACATGTTTTTTGCATGCATATCTGGATTTAATGCTTTCCACACTGGTGTTATGAAATGCACGTGCATTTCCGTTTTTCTTCAGTTACCTCAAACAAAGAAATCATTTTCTCAAAAATATTCATGGCATAATACATGTACCGTCAGACATCAAACAATAAAAAGGTCAGTAAAACCAAATGGAATTTATTCCGAGACATATTAATGCAGCTTGAAATTTAGTGAACAGTTTTCTTTTTATGATTATCCATAGTCAACAACGTTAAATGACAAGGTAAATAACTGCGTAAATGCTTGTCATATAAGTCTACCAATAAACATGTGAGAATGTTTGGTATCAAGATGCAATACTTAAACAAGTAGAAATAATGGTTCAGCAGTTTTATTCCAAATGGTTAGCAAATAATCTAACAGCATAAACACATGGAATTAATGGTGCGTTTTCATTGATCGTCAGTATATATGTTTATTATACATTTAGTTAACACTTCTGTATAAAATGCCTATACTCTAGCGTGAAACATTTTATACTGTTTCCCAATTGTGACGTCAAGCGGTCAACAATAGGAACTGTCTCCTGATTGCGACATCACAGCAAGGCTATTGGGATTTTTCATTCTCAACAGCAGAGGTGCAAATGAATTTTGTTTTGTTTAAATGAGTGTGGTAACACAAGTCTTAACAATAGTATTCCTGTTTTTGCTGACCATAACTTGTTTCTTAAATCAAAACTGGTAAAAATATATATAGATCTAACGAAGGTTTTTAGTAGGTTATCTGCCATTTGCCTGGAGGGTCAAGGTCACACATTCACTTGCTATGTCATCTTGAGTTTTACTACCCGAGTTACAGAAAGACAGGGAAAGGATACACATATAACCACAGTTTAAAGTCTCTATTGCGGGCTGTTCCTGAGAAACTGAGCTAAATGCAACATTAATGTTAACCCGGTTGTCGTCATCGCCGTCACAGACGGAAATGTAACATATAATTTATGTCTCTTTTTATCTTCAAAAGGACGAGAAAAAGGGCAACCCCTACCACTCCTTCATTGACACAACGCCGCCATTACCTGGTTCTAGTTATTGGCCTCCTGAACTCCTGTAGTGTGTTAGACAGCTGATTTGTCCCGCGTGTCAACATGCCGTGTAGAACCACTGGGTGCTGGGGAATATCTACTTCTATCTCGCCTATAGATACCAGAGCAGAGTTATGTCCCTTCCCTCGCCGCTTCACTGTTGTGTGCAAGGCTTGTGATTTATCAACATTTACCGTCACCACAGTTCTAGAAAAATATGGTGAAAATGAAGATAACTTATGAATAACGATAAACTATAACAAGAGGCCCAAGAGGGCCTGTAGACGCTCTACTTGTATGATGTGATTCAAAAACATAAACATGATAGAGGCCAACCCAAGAAACATGTTTCCTATATATAACTCTATGTAAACTTTGGGTTATCGTGGCGGCCATTTTGAATATTTGACGACAACGAAAAACACAAACTTGATAGAGGCCAAAAACAGGAACATGCATATGATATTAAACTAGAATGGAATAAGTGGTAATATGTCGTTTGATAAATGTCCTTAAATTTGACCTAAGTTTAGCCATGGTGGCCGTCATGGATGACTGGAGGCCCCAAAAACGCAAATCTGAGGGGGACTTTCCAAAATATCATGGTGATTAAGTTTCATCAAAATCCTTCAAGAGGTTTCAGAGAAGATGTCATTTTTAACGTTTTCCTATATAACTCTATGTAAACTTTGGGTCGCTGTGGCGGCCATTTTGATTATTCGACGATAACGAAAAACACAAACTTGATAGAGGCCAACGCAAGAAACATGTATATGATATTTCATAAGAATGGAATAAGTGGTTTTGGAGGAGATGTCGTTTGAAATTTCCTTAAATTTAACCTAGTTTAAGCTATGGCGCCATCTTTGAAGACCGGCAGCCGCAAAAAAAAAAAATCTGAGAGGGACTATCCCAAATATCATTATGCTTAAAGACACATTTCCCAACTGAATGTAGTCGTTGAAAAATCATGGATAGCATGCTTTTTAACTGCTTACTTCTCGCTGACTGACTACCACAGAGACATTGTATCGAGGCCCCATCACAGTTTTTTTCTTTTCATTTACTATTACCTTAGTTTTTGATAAAAAATATATTGTAACTAAAAACACTAGACTGTTTATTATGGGGGAGCATATAGTCGCCGCTTTTTCCGTCCTTCGGTGCGTCACACTTTTTGTTCGGAGCATAACTCAAAAAGTATGCTTGATTAAAGTTTGTGTGAATGATTAGGACAATGAGACGGAGTGCAGTTCATACGAATCATAACTCTAACTTCACTACTTTTTTAATTATCTCCCTTTTTTGAAAAATCTTATCCGGAGTATAATAGAGTTCCGTACGGATTCACTTTGAATAAGGAAGCACTCACACTAAAAAATACTTTTTTTCTGTGTAACTTTCGGGATGCATCCATCGGTTCTACCGATTCTCTTGTTGTTATTTTTTATATCAGAAAACAAACAACAACACACGAACTAGAAGTGAGAATTTTACTGCACCATATATTAATATTAGTTCCACTCATTGCGGGGGCATTTATGACCTCCGGTGCACCATTCGAAAAAACATATAATGATGCTTCACATAAACTTGGGGTCGGCCGTGGTCGAGTGCTCTCAGACTTGAAATCACATGTCCCTCACCGCTGTGGGTTCGATTCCCCATGGAGCCAGGACTGTTTAGTATGTGAGTATCAAGCTATATATACAGCTTGCTTGCGGAACGTCGGTGGTTCTACTCAGGTGCGTGCCCGTGCACGAAAAAATGCCCGGGTTCGCACCTGGGGTCTTCCTCCACCAATAAAAAGCTGGAATGTCGCAAAATGACCTTAGCTGTTGGTTCAACTATAAAATCCAGTTTAATTAATTCATATAAGATTTGGTTGAATTCCAACAAGCGGTTTCTGAGAAAAAGTCGTCAGAAGCAAAATATAACGATGACGACGGACGACGGACAGACAACGGACGGACGAAGAGTGATTCCAAAACATCACATTGAGCCTTCGGCTCAGGTGATCAAAAACACTGACAGATGACAACGATTTTTGAATTTTGAAGTCCCGATGAGTTTCTTGCATCTGAGATTTACTAAAACATGGCAGAGAAGTAACTGACAATAGATTATATTGTGCTAAAATACAAAAACTATTAACTGTTAACACGGGTCTTTTAAGAAAATCCATCTATACATAGTTGTTTTAACATATATACAAGTGCACATGAAATGCAAAACGGTTATAATTTTTACTACATTATTATACACTCTTTATGGGACGGGCCTCGTCCCTTGACAAAAAACTAATAATCTCAATTTCCTTGTGCAAATGTATTTCTAACAGCGATTTACAGTAACCTATAGAAATTCTCTCCCCCCCCCAAATACAATAGGCTCGAAATGTGTCTTTAAGTTTCATCAAAATCTTTCAGGCGGTTTCTGAGAAGATGTAATTAATAACCTTTTCCTATATAACACTATGTAAATTTTGGGTCGCCATGGCGGCCATTTTGATTTTTTGACGATAACGAAAAACACAAACTTGATAGAGGCTGACCCAAGGAACATGTAAATGATATTTCAGTAGAATGGAATCCGTGGTTTCGGAGATGTCGTTTGAAATTTCCTTCACATTTTATCAGTTGTTTAATGGTCGCAAAGTTTGTTTAAACATGATTTGCGACAGTAACATGACTGATATACAGTTGCAAGAGTCAACATTTCAATCCTGGTTAACAAAGCATTGTTTTTGACTGTTTAACTCCCAAACCCATTGAAATACAATGCAATGACGTCACATTTTTGACGGTTGAACGTCACATGACTGGATTTTCGACGGGTTATGCACTATTTAATAGTCGCAAATGTCTGAACGTCAACCAATCATAAAAATTATTGCAGGGTTTTTGGCAAGTGCGTTAGAATGCATGTTTATAAGGAAGTGTTTCAATGAAGCAATAGTTTTTATGTAACAATATTGCATGTTTAGAATAAATCATATAAATGATACAACTCTTTCAATGCATTTTGGCGGCTATCTCGGATTAAGACGTGTGTATCTCAAAAGTCAAAAGGTTTTGCGGTCATTTAGGTACCTGCTAATTTGAAAAGGATATGCTTATTACCACAAATGTCTGAAAATGTTCTTTCTTTGAATTTATAATGGACTGTTCTTTCTTTGAATTATACATAGTTTATATAACTACCATATCATACCTTATTTGTAAATAGTTTTATCTTTATACATTTACATTAATTTTCAATTACTACTTCATTCCCTCATCTTTCATCAGTTTTTGCGCATAATATGACCTATTTATGTGTCGACGTGCCGTAAAACACTATTCATTCATTCTTTGAATTAAGACCATTCCATTTATGGGACAAAGGGGTGTTTTGGGGAAAATGACTGAACAGTTGGACAAGTGTAATGCAATCCCTTTGGTTAAGATGAATATGTATCTGAAGTTTCATGAACATAGGGTCAAATACATTTCAAGTTATGGCCAGTTATGAGCTTGGTTAGGTTGCAGGTGAGCTTTATGAAAAGGGGCATAACTCTGCTGAAGTGAAAGTCAGAGTTATTGGTCTTCCGTAACAAAATTATGTGTGGTAACATCACTATGTGTGTTAAGTTTCATGAAAATAGGTCAAATACTTCTTAAGTTATGGCCAGTTATGAGTTTGGTTAGGTTTTATGAAAGGGGGCATAACTCTGCCAAAATGAAATTCAGAGTTATTGGACATGTGTAACAGCATTCCTTGGGTTAAGATGAAAATGTGTTTGAAGTTTCATGAACATAGGTCACATACTTTTCATGTTATGGCCCAGATTAGGTTGCAGGTTAAAGTGAGACAGACGACAGACAAAGTGATCCCAAGTGTCTGCCATGCTACGCAGGCGACACAATGAAATGTTACAAATTGTGACTACACGCTTGAAAACCTTTGTTAGTGCACCATGTTTTAATGTATTTTGTGACAGACATCTTGGATTTTGGTGCATAGACCTTCAATGCTCAGTAAAACCAAAATTCAAGTGAAAGCTTACTGAAGAATAGACCCTTCCAGCAGCACTATCTTGGTATGTCCGACATGAGCCGTAACGGAAGACTCTGAAGACTTTCGCTGCAGGAACCCCTTCACTTTCTCCTTGATGGTACCGCTGGCATGGACATTGCGTAACTCGGCCTCTAATTTCAGTCCACTTAGAACAGCTAGAATGGTCACCTTCTCTAGCTTGGCTATACCGAATACAACCAGTCGTACACTGTCCCCAATATAGATACCTGTAATGAACGACACTGATAATAGTGCAGATTTTACAACTATTTAAGAATTAATTCGCAAAATCTCGGCATTTGTGCAGTTTTGAACGCCATAGTGAATGGTAAATTTCATGAAGCGTGTTAACTCTTTCTTGTAAATTTGCCATTCACTACCAACGCTCAAAACAAACTGCATAAATGCCGATCCGTAAGAATCGACACTTTCTCACTTGACAAGTTGAGCTCCCAGTGGTATTCAAATCCGCAGCGTCTTTACTATCCCGGCCACGGAGGTTTGTAACAAATATGTAGGAGAACAGGTAGTGTGATTAAACGCTTCTGCTTCTCTTCCATTTGTACTTGTGCAAATTAGTCAATACACACATGACCTTGAGCATGACATGAGCTGAGTATGGATCAATACGCACTTTCATCAAGTTTATATTTATTATTCAAGTATAGCACTGCCTAGATAAAAGTGTAAACATATAAACTGCAAGTTAAAATGTAAAAATATTCAGGATTATTTGAGTTCTAATCTGTTAATGCACTTTCAATGGGATTAGGAATGTAAACAAGCTGTTGACTTACTCTGTTTGAACCTGGTTCTGCTGAATGTAGACCTGGCTAGGGGTGTGTTCTCAAAACCTCCAGATACTGAACCTGCTCAAACATCAAAATCGTGCACATATATTACACTTTTAACAAGTTTAAGGACTGTAAATTGCATGTCTAACAAGTAAAATTGGTGTGAAATATACTTAATATGTTTATTTATTATACTGAAAGGAAAAAGAAACGCAACACAGGTATTTCCGCTATATAGTGTATGTACAATATGCTGCTGTTAATCGAATGGTACATGGCTATGTAAGATCTTTCCTTTCGGAAAAAAGACTAAAACAACACGTAATACAGCAAATAGTATTCCTGCAAAGTTTCATTATTGACAGAGTAAGTGTTTGGCTGAAGCATGTGAGCAAACTCTTTACATTAAATACAGTACTGAACTGGTTCAATTTTTCAAAGAGGAACTTCAACATTTACGAATTTCTCTCGTTACAAAGTGTACTGTGATTAAAACATCTACAACATCACAGTTGCGTCCTTTCTTTAACTAACTTCAACTTTTTTACAAAACATCTTAGGATTTCCTTGGAATATATATGGAATTAAGTGTGCGGTATATACAATATATAGCGTAAATTGCCGTGTCGCGTTTCTTTTTCCTTTCAGTATATTTTAATAGTACCATCAACCTTTCAAAGCTCTCCCCCAAAAAAACCCATAAAGATGTAAACTATATTGCTCAGCTTAAAGGGACACATGGCAATCTTGGTTGTCTAAAAACTCATGATGTCCTGTGTGTTTTTCTACAAAATTTGCTTTTTTACAATCATTAATATTAATCATTTATAAGAATAGTATACGGCAAACTGTTTTTGCATATTATTAACTGTTGATTATATTGCACCAATACTATATTTAAAGCTATCATGGTAAAATAAAACTCAAACATTTAATTATATTCAAGCATGTTTAAAGTCAAACAGATACAGAATAAATAAATCTAGACGCTAATTTCAGTGCCTGATAAACACTTTAGGACAGTGCTTTATAAACACTTCAAGACAGTGCTTGATAAACACTTTAGGACGGTGCTTGATAAACACTTCAAGACAGTGCTTGATAAACACTTCAAGACAGTGCTTGATAAACACTTCAAGACAATGCTTGATAAAAATTTCAAGACAGTGCTTTCAAGACAGTGCTTGATAAACACTTCAAGACAGTGCTTGATAAACACTTCAGGACAGTTCTTGATAAACACTTCAAGACAGTGCTTGATAAACACTTCAAGACAGTGCTTGATAAACACTTCAGGACAGTGCTTGATAAACACTTCAAGACTGTGCTTGATAAACACTTCAAGACTGTGCTTGATAAACACTTCAGGACAGTGCTTGATAAACACTTCAAGACAGTGCTTGATAAACACTTCAAGACTGCCCTGTGTCCTTCTGACTTTTGTTAGCATGTGTCAAAGCTGTGAAAATAAAAGTTTCTGCACAGTTTTTAATAGGTGTAACTGAAATTTATACACAGTAGTTCACAGACCTAAAAAGCAATCATTTGTAAGAACATGATCAAATACCGAATAATTGCTTACAAGCTGAAAAGCGTGACCCCGGCTTAATATAGACATATTGCTAAACTTCATATGGAAAAATACGGACAGGTAAATACGGACACTCCTGCATATTTTTCTAAAAGATATGCATTAACATTATACATCATATTTCCTACATAGACCCCATTACCTATTTAAAGATGGTAACAGTGTATTTTTAGTTTTGTACTCTGTCTGTGTTTACCCGGTTTGCCCATATATTTTCTCCATTCCACTTACCAATAGCCCCCTCTTCCTCTGCTGCCAGATCAATCCTGGTCTTGACACTTCCCGATGGTGTACTCATATTGGCCTTCTCTGACGTCTCTTCCTCTATCACCGGTAGCTGATGTTGGGGTTTACGCCCAACCACAGTCTTTGTCTCCGGCATCGTGGAATACAGCTCCAGTAAGTGGTACAGAGTCCGCCAGCACCGAGGAGTGCCTTCCTTAATCTCATCAACAATTGTTTTCTCGGCTATGGCTGGTGACGACGTGTCGGCCATTTCAATGTTTACCGAGTCACTCAGATTCAGAGACTGAGGAGGTGTCAACAACTCGGAACGACCTCCGGGAGATTTTGTATCTTGTTTTGTTTTCTTGGTGTCTTTTGAAAATTTTATGTTTGATTTCTTTAAACTGCTGGTAAACCCTAATCTCTCTGGTCTGATGGTGTCAAATGGGAATTTAAAAGAGGAAATGGACGGCTTGTGACGAATCTTCGAAATGTCCGTTTTGGATTCAGATGAAATGTTAGTCTAAAACAACAATTGAAATATTATTTATCTCCCATTATGTTTGTTCATTTTCAACACATGTAAGGTTATATATGACGGTTGATTTTTTTGTGGTGGAGGCAAACCACCCACTTTTCCTGGGTAGAACCAGTACTGTCGATAAGAATCGACAATTATGTACTTAGTCATAAAACAATAAGTCACTTTAATGACTTTATTTGATGACAGAATAGGGCGAAGTCAACATGACATCATGATGTCTCATGTAAGATGAGTTATTTCCCATGAGAAAATATAAGAATCTTTTATGAGTATCTGGTGAAATTCCAACACAAGGTATAAATATTTCTATTGGAACTGAGGTTCCGATTAAAACAGTTGTATCAAGGTTTGAATTTCCTGAACCAGATACACATGACTGATTCTTTTTCTCGCCAATTCTGACATGAGGTATCACTGTTTTTTATCGGAACCAAAATTTCCCAATCTTCACATGACTGATTGCTGTTCATGCATACAACTAACAATCTGCGAGTTAATGTACTCAACAACTGAAGTTTATTTATACAATGACATCATACAGCTGTTTACGTTATTGAGTGAGTTGTTCAGTCGCGCGGCTTTTGTCTGGGAGTTAGATCAGATTTTGCAGCATAGATTTCAGAAAGAAAACACTCTAACCTATTAGAGGCATTATTAACTCCGTTATAATTAATTTCATGTCCCAAATGCCAAAAAGAGTGATTGTAGAAGAGTAACAATTATAATTCTGAACAGTTATTTGTTAAAAAACAGTCAATCAGGAAATGTTAATAAGGTCAAAACAAAAGTGCTTTGTTTCATGTAACGTGACCAAACTGAAACTTTTACCTCCGACCCATGAATTTATGATGAAGAGATCATAAACTATTCTGGAAGCTTAATGTGTTTTTGATTAGAAAAAAAATTAAAAAATTATATTAAAAAATACCTACCTACAAAATTAATTTTTTCTGCCTGTTAAAGAAAACATTTTTTTTGTTTTGTTTTCGCATTAACAATACAATAGTTAGTTTGGCACTGGGTCAATACAAAATCTTAGATGGATCAATAGTTAGTAAAGTTTGATTGACAATTAGATAAATTCTTTACATACCTTCGATGAAGACAGGGCAGCTGCTTCATCGTTCTTTGAACTTGCGAGACCTGTGCGGGAAATATCCGAGTGTATTGTTTCAGCGCTTGACGATGACCCTTTGGAGTCCTGCTTCCGGTGTGTTCGTATCCAGTCCACGGAAGAGTGCCCCTGCTTCAGCTCCACCCTCGTCTCATTAATATTTCCGATCATTGTCACAAACTGATGTATCAGCCTGAGCAGCGGCATGTCCACATTCTGTGTGACAGACTGACAATTCACCAACAGGTGCACTTGTAGGGTCGCCGGTTTGGCTTCCAGTTTGTGCATGGCAAATTTGAAGGGGAATTTCTTATGAATGTCGCCGCAATCGGAATCCCGCTTTTCAAAATCTATAACATCCCGCATTGAAACTTTCAATGTGAACATCTCGCACAAAAATGCCGACGAGTTTAACACAGATTCAGCTGTCTTTGGATATTTCCTACTTTTCCCTTTACCCTTACCCTTTGTTCTTACGGAATCCGCAATCTGAATTTTCAAAACATCCAACTTTCCCTGCAGCGATAAATTTCCGCCGAATTTCTTCAACATGGCCGTTGGGCGGACATTTTCTACGTGCAACCCTATACACTGTAGGAATGGTTTGAATAGATTCTGCGCATCTGCCAATTGCATGATGGAAGTTCCGAGGGTGTAGTTTTCCATGGCAACGTCTGTGTGACTGTCACCCTGGTTAAGGCCTTGCCCAAATGCCTCGAGAAACGAGTCCTGGCGTTTCACTGTGACAGATCCTGTATCTTCGAGATGCTGGGCACCAAATCCACTTTGTTGCATGGTCATCCACCTATACAGGTCGTCTACCTTGGACTTGAGGATATGCCTGGAACCATCACCCTAAACAATATATTAATGGCATTAAAAGATGAAAGGTGTTTAAAAGATTGGTTAGTTGGATGGTATTTTATGTCATTTTCAGCACATTTTAGGCTATATATGACGGTCGATTTTTACCGGTGGAAGCAGACCACTGTGTTTAAAGAGGCTGGTGTCGATGTGGAAGGATACTGGGTGTTGATGCATCATCATTACGTGTTTCAGTTACATATTCAATGTTCATATGCACTCAACCAGGTCCCATAAAAAATCAATTTGATTGTTAATGAAATAGTTTGGTCAGGAAACCTTGATGATTCGGCTAGTTTTTTTGAATTGAATTGAATTGGGGTTTTAAGGTGCACCAACACATGAAAGGTTATATGGCGCCTGACAGGAATGAACATGCCAGGCTCATCCTCCATGTACATCGAGATAAAATATGGAGAACGGGCCTAGAACCTTCTCACCCTGAACTGCAGAGTTGCTGCAAATTCTATTGCAGACACTCCATTTACGCTGCAGCCACATTATAGTTTTTCTGCCACTGCTCTAGTGATATGAGCGAGACGGCACCTGAAACAAAGCAGGGGTCATGATGAAGACCTTTTATCAGTATGAACAAAAAATTATAAAATGAACATGAAATTGGGAAGGTTCTACCTGGGGCCCCCGGAACCACACGGGATTCGGCTAGATTTCGGTACATAGACCATTAATATTAATTCATGAAGGCTATAATAAATTCTTGTTTTGTGATATTAATACACTTTTCATTTAATAATGTGAACAACTGCTGGCAATATGAATCCATAGTGAATTAACAACAAAAATACACTGAGTCTTCGTGTTTTCCAGCCCAAACATTTTCATAAATAATAATTCAACCAAACTTTAATAATATGTGGCTTATTTAATGCACATGCACATTTCATATACAACTGAAGCACACTATGAGGATTTTGCCTTGTATTTGTATTGGCCCCAACTACTCTTTCAGATCACCTCCAGTCCCTTTAAACAATTACAACATACCCCCTTATGGAACATACCCATTACCAGAAAATGTCATATCTTGTAACAATATGTTTACTTGTACAAGAGGGCCTGAGGATGCTCTACTTGTTAAAATGGTTTCCAAACTTGTAACAATAGAGAGAAATTGATATTAGCATTCTATCAGTTATATGCATACATATCAAGCAAGTTTTGGAGAAAATAAGCAAACATCAACAACTGTGGCAAGTTTGATGTTTGTGTAACACATGATTTTTGTCCGAATGCTTTTTCTGGTTAAGCTAGGGGAGAGGTTCATATATGACAACATATCTTATATGGTGTAGTGGGTGGAGAATGTTTGGGTAGGGTTCATTTATGACAACATATCTTATATGGTGCATTCAAAACTTTCACATCCTGTCATTCATTACAAATTTCTGAGGTGTTGAGATATTTTGTAGGTAAAAATAAAGTGGACGGAGACCGATTACATTAGAGTAGGGTTCTACATCATGATAACCACATACCTTATATGGTGTTTACGATAGGATATGCGTTCATACATGAAAACATACCTTATATGGTGTAGTGGGTGGAGAATGTTAGGGTAGGGTAGGGTTCATATATGACAACATACCTTATATGGTGTAGTGGATGGAGATTGTCCATGTTAGGGTAGGGTTCATATATGATAACATACCTTATATGGTGTAGTGGACGGAGACTGTTCATGTTAGGGTATGGTTCATATATGACAACATAACTTATATGGTGTAGTGGATGGAGACTGTTCATGTTAGGGTTCATATATGAAAACATACCTTATATGGTGTAGTGGACGGAGACTGTTCATGTTAGGGTTCATATATGACAACATACCTTATATGAAGTAGTTGATGGAGACTGTCCATGTTAGGGTAGGGTTCATATATGACAACATACCTTATATGGTGTAGTGGATGGAGACTGGTTATGTTAGGGTATGGTTCATATATGACAACATACCTTATATGGTGTAGTGGATGGAGACTGTTCATGTTAGGGTAGGGTTCATATATGACAACATACCTTATATGGTGTAGTGGATGGAGACTGTCCATGTTAGGGTAGGGTTCATATATGATAACATACCTTATATGGTGTAGTGGATGGAGACTGTTCATGTTAGGGTAGGGTTCATATATGACAACATACCTTATATGGTGTAGTGGATGGAGACTGTCCATGTTAGGGTTCATATATGACAACATACCTTATATGGTGTAGTGGATGGAGACTGGTTATGTTAGTGTAGGGTTCATATATGACAACATACCTTATATGGTGAAGTTGATGGAGACTGTTCATGTTAGGGTAGGGTTCATATATGACAACATACCTTATATGGTGTAGTTGATGGAAACTGTTCATGTTAGGGTAGGGTTCATATATGACAACATACCTTATATGGTGTAGTTGATGGAGACTGTTCATGTTTGGGTATGGTTCATATATGACAACATACCTTATATGGTGTAGTGGATGGAGACTGGTTATGTTAGTGTAGGGTTCATATATGACAACATACCTTATATGGGGTAGTTGATGGAGACTGTCCATGTTAGGGTAGAGTTCATATATGACAACATACCTTATATCGTGTAGTGGATGGAGACTGTCCATGTTAGGGTAGGGTTCATATATGACAACATACCTTATATGGTGTAGTGGATGGAGACTGTCCATGTTAGGGTAGGGTTCATATATGACAACATACCTTATATGGTGTAGTGGATGGAGACTGTCCATGTTAGGGTAGGGTTCATATATGACAACATACCTTATATGGTGTAGTTGATGGAGACTGTTCATGTTAGGGTAGGGTTCATATATGACAACATACCTTATATGGTGTAGTGGATGGAGACTGGTTATGTTAGTGTAGGGTTCATATATGACAACATACCTTATATGGTGTAGTTGATGGAGACTGTTCATGTTAGGGTAGGGTTCATATATGACAACATACCTTATATGGTGTAGTGGATGGAGACTGTACATGTTAGGGTAGGGTTCATTTATGACAACATACCTTATATGGTGTAGTGGACGGAGACTGTTCATGTTAGGGTAGGGTTCATATATGACAACATACCTTATATGGTGTAGTGGATGGAGACTGTCCATGTTAGGGTAGGGTTCATATATGACAACATACCTTATATGGTGTAGTGGATGGAGACTGTTCATGTTAGGGTATGGGTTCATATGACAACATACCTTATATGGTGTAGTGGATGGAGACTGGTTATGTAAGGGTATGGTTCATATGATTATGACAACATACCTTATATGGTGTAGTGGGCGGAGACGGTCCATTTTAGGGTAGGGTTCATATGACAACATACCTTATATGGTGTAGTGGGTGGTGACTGGTTATGTTAGGGTAGGGTTCATATATGACAAAATACCTTATATGGTGTAGTGGGTGGTGACTGGTTATGTTAGGGTAGGGTTCATATATGACAACATACCTTATATGGTGTAGTTGATGGAGACTGTCCAAGTTAGGGTAGGGTTCATATATGACAACATACCTTATATGGTGTAGTTTTTTTACCGAAGCATTGTGGTGTAGTGGTTATAGCGTCTGCCTTGCATTCGGGAGGTCGTGGGTTCGAGTCCCCTGACCGCGTCATACCAAAGACTTTAAAAATGGAGTAGTCACTTGTAACCCTTGCCTGACGAGCAAATAATGGGTAGTGCTACTACTGATTGACCAGTGTCAGAATAATGTGACTGGGTGGGTGGGGGTATCATGTCTACTACGGCGTGGTATTCCAGTGTGGCAGCACTATAAAGAAACCATTGAGTTCGCTGCTTCAAGTAGACATATCATCACATCACACAGCAACACACAGATAAAAGTCCAGACATTGTGCCTATAATCGTCGGGTAGGACGCCTGTCGTAGGTGGAGGGACTATAATCCTTAGTATACACACACACACAATATATGGTGTAGTTGATGGAGACTGTTCATGTTAGGGTAGGGTTCATATATGACAACATACCTTATATGGTGTAGTGGATGGAGACTGGTTATGTTAGTGTAGGGTTCATATATGACAACATACCTTATATGGTGTAGTTGATGGAGACTGTTCATGTTAGGGTAGGGTTCATATATGACAACATACCTTATATGGTGTAGTGGATGGAGACTGTACATGTTAGGGTAGGGTTCATATATGACAACATACCTTATATGGTGTAGTTGACGGAGACTGTTCATGTTAGGGTAGGGTTCATATATGACAACATACCTTATATGGTGTAGTGGATGGAGACTGTCCATGTTAGGGTAGGGTTCATATATGACAACATACCTTATATGGTGTAGTGGATGGAGACTGTTCATGTTAGGGTATGGGTTCATATGACAACATACCTTATATGGTGTAGTGGATGGAGACTGGTTATGTAAGGGTATGGTTCATATAATTATGACAACATACCTTAAATGGTGTAGTGGGCGGAGACGGTCCATTTTAGGGTAGGGTTCATATGACAACATACCTTATATGGTGTAGTGGGTGGTGACTGGTTATGTTAGGGTAGGGTTCATATATGACAACATACCTTATATGGTGTAGTGGGTGGCGACTGGTTATGTTAGGGTAGGGTTCATATATGACAACATACCTTATATGGTGTAGTTTATGGAGACTGTTCTTGTGAGGGTAGGGTTCATATATGACAACATACCTTATATGGTGTAGTGGGTGGTGACTGGTTATGTTAGGGTAGGGTTCATATATGACAACATACCTTATATGGTGTAGTGGATGGAGACTAGTTATGTTAGGGTATGGTTCATATATGACAACATACCTTATATGGTGCAGTGGGTGGTGACTGGTTATGTTAGGGTATGGTTCATATATGACAACATACCTTATATGGTGTAGTGGGTGGTGACTGGTTATGTGAGGGTATGGTTCATATATGACAACATACCTTATATGGAGTAGTGGACGGAGACTGTTCAAGTTACGTTAGCGTTCATATATGACAACATATCTTATATGGTGTAGTAGGTGGAGACTGTTTATGTTAGGGTAGGGTTCATATATGACAACATACCTTGTATGGTGTAGTAGACGGAAACTGTTAATGTTAGGGTAGGGTTCATATATGACAACATACCTTATATGGTGTAGTTGATGGAGACTGTCCATGTTAGGGTAGGGTTCATATATGACAACATACCTTATATGGTGTAGTGGACGGAGACTGTTCATGTTAGGGTAGGGTTCATATATGACAACATACCTTATATGGTGTAGTGGACGGAGACTGTCCATGTTAGGGAAGGGTTCATATATGACAACATAACTTATATGGTGTAGTGGACGGAGACTGTTCATGTTAGGGTAGGGTTCATATATGACAACATACCTTATATGGTGTAGTGGACGGAGACTGTCCATGTAAGGGTAGGGTTCATATATGACAACATAACATATGGTGTTGTGGACGGAGATTGTTCATATATGACAATATACCTTATATGGTGTAGTGGACGGAGACTGTTCATGTTAGGGCAGGGTTCATATATGACAACATACCTTATATGGTGTAGTGGACGGAGACTGTTCATGTTAGGGTAGCGTTTATATATGACAACATACCTTATATGGTGTAGTAGGTGGAGACTGGTTATGTTAGGGTAGGGTTCATATATGACAGCATACCTTATATGGTGTAGTAGGTGGAGACTGGTTATGTTAGGGTAGGGTTCATATATGACAGCATACCTTATATGGTGTAGTAGGTGGAGACTGGTTATGTTAGGGTAAGGTTTACATATGACAACATACCTTATATGGTGTAGTGGGTGGAGATTGGTTATGTTACAGTAGGATTTACATGACAACATACCTTATATGGTGTAGTGGGTGGAGACTGGTTATGTTAGGGTAAGGTTTACACATGACAACATACCTTATATGGTGTAGTGGGTGGAGACTGGTTATGTCAGAGTAAGGTTTATATATGACAACATACCTTATATGGTGTAGTGGGTGGTGTAGGACCCACTGCTGCATCCACACTGACAGCACTGGCAGAATGGAAACTGTAAGTACTGTCGTTACGTAACAGACCGGTCATGTGAGGGTTGGTTTCTCTTTGCGGCGACTCAAACACTCTCCGTGCCTGCAATGTTATTATTTCATACTAAACAGTCTATCAATTCTGTTTAATTTATATTTAGATTCTCGATTTACTCAGTGTAGATTAGAAACCAATAAGTTCTAAGAACTGATTGAATCTTTCCACTTTTGCTAACTTAAACCAATCAGAATTCTTCATTCATACTAAAAATCAATTAAAAATCAATAAAAATAATGTAAAAATTATTGCTTCTATCATGACACACTTTCTGGTATTATGACATACTTTCTACTATAACTGTGGGGTCACATATTTTCACTCAACCAGATTGAGGACTGTTTGAGCATGTTAAGTGTACAAATTACTGTAAAAAAACATGGGATATACACTGTGTGTATCTCTCATTGAGAATGTTGAGTAACAAGTTTCTTGAAACCAAGAATCACAAAATTCTAAATGTAAAATAATTCTGAAGTCAGTTAATAGACAGTTACTAAAGCAAAAATTCTTCTTTTTTTTTAACAAGCCAAAGAGCACTTCCAAGTGCTCTTAGTTGACAACATGACTTTTAAAATAATAGAGGAAGTTATGTATGTCTTCCATCAATAAGTTGGGAAATAACAGGGCATACTCAGTAAAGCAGTATCAGACAAGTACGTTTTGTTTTCCTTTTCCAGTGATATTCAACACTTAATGTATTCCTTTATAACAATCAAGCAAACCTGTCTGACATGTGCTCCTTCATCCATGGCTGTGCATACATATTCCATGAGTTCTTATGTAACAAACCTTCATGTCAAAGGACAAGGTATCAATTCTTACAGATGGCGGGAGGTGTACAGTACCAGTTCTATGCAGAAAAAGTGGGTGGTCTGCCTCAACCACAAAAAAATCGATCATCATAAATGATATAACCTTACATGTTGACAATGACGTAAAAACACAATACATACAAAGGTCAAGGTGTGATAAGGGTATTTTGTTCTGCATGTTCAAGTAAATTGATCATATTCTATCTTTAAAGGATACTTTTATTTATTTTATTTATCTAGTAGATTTAAAATATATAATATAACAAGAGCTGTCGGAGAACAGCGCAGCTTGACTATTCGTTTTTTCAGAGAATAATAAATTATATAGCTAGTATATACCATCAGAAAACAAGGCTACAACAATGTGGGGTGGGGTAGGTGGCACAACATAACTATGTGTAAGAATTGACCAAAACTACACAGAAATATGTAAAAAAAAAAAAAGTAAAAAAAAAGGGCTGAATTGGGGTGGGAGTAGGGGCAGGGGTCGGGGAAGGAGGGAGCCCATGCCCCAATATCGGTGAACTATGAATAAGATGCATAATGCTATAAGAAATCCCAAACCAAAATATGATAGATATATACATGCTTACATGCAAACCTAGATCTGCCTTTATTGCACATTTTATGGGCCATCACAATTTCGGTTCCATGGAAGCCCAGAATTTGCAGAAGGCAAAATTACTTATCTATAAACCCTATACAACATACTATAAGGAAACCAATTCCAAAATTTAGTTCAGCTAGGACAAGAAATGTAAGAGATATAGACCTGTAAACACAGCTTACACGCAAAATTTGATGTAAAACAGACACATCTTAAGGGCTATCAGAATTTTGGTTCAATGAGAGCCCAAGGGTTACAGGAACCAAAATTACCTAAGCAGCCCTTAAGATAATGCTATAAGGAAGCTAATGGCCAAATATGGTTGTACTAGGGCAAGAATTGTAAGAGATATAGACTTGTAAACACAGCTTACACGCAAAATTTGATGTGAAATGGGACACATTTTAAGGGCTATCATAATTTGGGTTCCATGGGAGCCTATGGGTTACAGGAACCAAAATTGCTTAATCAGCCCTTAAGATAATGCTATAAGGAAGCCCATGGCCAAATTTGGTTGTGCTAGGATAAGAAAATTGGGTCTCAATTAATCGGTGGGCATGATTAGCAGATGCGCAGCTTTAGCCTACTCGACTGTACAGCACTATCCGATGCATAGTTAAATATATAGAGTTTAATAACCAGTGTTTTTGAGATACGGGAAATATCTCCCTCAGTAGAGAAATTGCCCCGATATAATAACTCGTGCCTACCGAGAAATGGCCCCGATATAAGAACTCGTGCGGAAGGGCCATTTCTCTACCGAGGGAGATATTTTCAGTGGAACCGGAACTCTTCGTTAATTTTCGTAATCGTTATTTCCTAGTGGCGGAATCTAACGAAGATGTCCGTAAAACAATCGGAACGTCATTTGGCATTCCCGCAACTGACGGAAAAGACCGAGCAATGTTCCGTACTGGGAAATATCTCCCACTTCCCAGTACAGCAAACAAGTAGATATAGCTTTTGTATTCCCAGTATTTCCTGTACAAATCACAGACAAATATGTAATACAGTTGCACTATAAAATAGATTAATATGTCACAAACCGGAAGATGTGGGTATGATCGTTTCGCCCTAGGTGCCCCTTGCAATGACGACGAGCGTGTGATTTCCACATTGGGAACTGCGTCCCCGAGCCTCTGTGGCAACGACGGTCTCGGCTTGGTGAGGCTGGCTTGAGATTCAGTCCTCCTGTAGAACAGAAACAAGAGGTTCATCCCACACTTGTGATGGATTTGTGATGCATGTTTGTGTTTTATTCATTGAAATCCAGCCAGGGGTTCAGGAGAACTATTCCGGACAAAGTTTGTGACATACTGACGATAGACAACAAGGAGGATATATTCCGCAATTTCTTCCTTAATTAATCCAGGAATAAAGTTCCGTGTGGTTATGTTTAAGCTTTGCACACGGCCCAAACAAACTCTCAAAAAATTATTATTTTGACGCCAGGAACTTCTAGACCGTTCAAACTTTGCAATTTTTTCTACATCTTGATCGTCACCATCGCTGTTTTCACCCCCATTTCAATTTTAGAAAAAAATGCAGTTTGAACAGGCTAAAAGTCTTTAGTGTCAAATAAGGCATCTTTCGAGAAAATTGCTGGGCCGTTAGTGAAGCTTAACCAAAATCACACGGAACTGCATTGAATTTCCTGGATTTTTCAAATCAAGGCATATCATACTACCCCACTTGTTTACCTCTATATCTTGCGTTGGAACTACCTCGGAAGTGGCGATGGAGCACTACTGCATATATCTCCAAACAGAGGTAGCGCCACTGATTAGCAGCCATGATGTAGCATGCCAAAATGCTTGTTTACACATTTGCAAAACAGTTTGAATCAACGCAATCCCAGACTCCTTCAATAATAGCTGTAACCATAAGTGACTACCTGGGTAATACCTGTAAGACACCCTACCTGTAAGACACCGCCTCGTCCTCTAAAAACGAAACTCTCTCATCCACCATGTTGTAGTTTACAGATGCTCCGTCATCTTCATCATCGTCTTGTTCCGAATCTGGCACAGTGAACGACACAGTATAGGGGCGATGTTTCTTTGTTTTGAAGCTATACTTTGACAACTGTGGCATGTAGAGTACGTTTTTCCACTGTCGTGTTAGGGCCAGGATGCCCTTTTGTATGGTGATTAGCTGGGGGATGGAGTCAGACTTCGCAGCCTGCTCCACCGTGGCTGTACCAAGCTTGTGGATGTAGCGACGTAGAACGGTAAGAAGCTGACAGGAGGCATCCTCCTGAAGGGTTCTTGAAAAGTTGGTGATACGATTAAACTTGCTCTGAAAATGGAAAACAACATTGGTATAATACAACACTGGTATAATACAACACTGGTGGTATAATACAACGCTGGTATAATACAACACTGGTATATGGTTCTTGAAAAGTTGGTGATACGATTAAACTTGCTCTGAAAATGGAATACAACATTGGTATAATACAACACTGGTATAATTTTAAATACTCTTATTGTCTGTGTATCAACTGATTTTGTTTGGGGTTTTATATCATTTTCAACACATGTAAGGTTATCGATCTTTTTTTGTGGTGGAGGCAGACCACCCACTTTCCCTGGGTAGAACCAGTACTGTACACCGCCTGCCACCTGTAAGAATTGACACTTCCCCACTTACAAGTCGAGCTCCCAGTGGGATTCGAACCCGCAGCGGTGAGAGGGGAGATTTACAACGCAACATCGTTAAACCCTCGGCCACGGAAACATCATTAATAATACAATATAAGGGGGGCGGGTGTTTATAGCTTTAGGTTCACAGTTATCAAGACAGATCTTTTGTGATGCACTATCATCATTTATTACATTTCTATGGGTGAAAGATTGGGATTTCTCAGTGTAAGAATATTCATAATAGCTATATATTAATAACTAACTCCGAACACATAGCTAAATTAGAGGTCGAATCATGACGTCAATACAGTGTTGATAATGTCAACGTCATTTGCCGATAATGTTCAATAAAGGGAATAATTTCTGTTAAAATCACATTACTGATTAAAAATGTAATAAATAGATTATTCAACTGCTGGGTTCGATTATAGGGAAATCCTTCACACGTCTACCATCTCGTTAAATTATCTCTATATCTTTCCACAAAACTTCACTATTCCTGTTTTACAATCAAGACAAAATAGATAGTATAAACTAGATGACACGAGTACCCCAGTTAATTTTCTTTCACATCTTTTAAATGGAATGTACAATTTTAACAAAAGATATGAAAACTCATCTGAGAATCTATTTTAAACAGGTTCATCAAATACAATTAAAAATAAATAATCTGATATCGGATTATATTCAGTCACCGCTTTAAATAACTGTTTCAAAACTGGAGCAAATTATGATGAAATGTCAAGTTTGTTTCTTTGTTTGAATGGTGTTTTACGTCATTTTTAGCACACTGGGCCATACATGATGGTTGATTTTCTTTCCTGTGTGTGGTTGAAGCTTTTTTATGAAAAATCAAAATCTTATTAGCATTTAAAATCGGGGTACTTATAATTGAATTGAATTGAATGTTATTTAACGGCTCATCAACACAGTATAGGTTATTTAGAGCCGCCCCAGAGAGAGGGGAAGGATACATAGGAATCCGGGAACCTTCCCTACTCTTATTATCGAATAGATTCCTATGGTTCTTTAACGTGCTCGGAGGATAGACCGATACACGGGACCGCCCCCATCCGACGGACGAGGCTAAGGAAAAGTGTCTTGCCCAAGAACACACCGATGGAACTCAGTGGCACCACGGAGGATTGAACCCGGGGCCTACGGTTACAAATCCGCCGCGCTACCGACTGCGGGGTACTTATAAGTGTCGTCTATACAGTATTTGCAGATTCAATTCACATTTACCTTATAAGGCATGTGTATACGCTCCACATCCAGTGCCTCGGTCATAATACACGCCATCACGGAGTTGGTGCGATGTGTCAACTCCTGGGCCAGCGTACGCACCGAGGACATCAGACGATCAAGAGGACTCAACCAGGCATTTATAGCAGGTGTGGCGGTGCTCAACAAGTTCCAGTCATACCTGCCAATGCAAAAAATAATTAACTAAAGATGGTCTTACAATACACTCCCATGTATAGCTGACCTTACTTTACACTCCAATGTATAGCTGATCTTACATTACACCCCCATGTATAGCTGATCTTGCTTTACACCCCCATGTATAGTTGATCTTACATTACACTCCCATGTATAGCTGACCTTACTTTACACTCCCATGTATAGCTGATCTCATGTATAGCTGATCTAACAATACATTCCCATGTATATCTGACCTTACAATACACTCCCATGTATAGCTGATCTTACTTTACACTCACATGTATAGCTGATCTTACTTTACACCCCCATGTATAGCTGATCTTACATTACACTCCCATGTATAGCTGATCTCATGTATAGCTGATCTTACAATACACTCCCATGTATAGCTGACCTTACAATACACTCCCATGTATAGCTGATCTTACTTTACACCCCCATGTATAGCTGATCTGACATTACACTCCCATGTATAGCTGATCTTACATTACACTCCCATGTATAGCTGATCTTACTTTACACTCCCATGTATAGCTGATCTTACATTACACTCCCATGTATAGCTGACCTTACATTACACTCCCATGTATAGCTGATCTTACTTTACACCCCAATGTATAGCTGATCTTACATTACACTCCCATGTATAGCTGATCTTACTTTACACTCCCATGTATAGCTGATCTTACATTACACTCCCATGTATAGCTGATCTTACTTTACACTCCCATGTATAGCTGATGTTACATTACACTCCCATGTATAGCTGATCTTACTTTACACTCCCATGTATAGCTAATCTTACATTACACTCCCATGTATAGCTGACCTTACATTACACTCCCATGTAAAGCTGATCTTACTTTACACTCCCATGTATAGCTGGTCTTACAATACCCTTCCATGTATAGCTGATCTTACAATACACTCCCATGTATAGCTGGTCATACATTACACTCCCATGTATAGCTGATCTTACTTTGCACTCCCATGTATAGCTGATCATACATTACACTCCCATGTATAGCTGATCTTACTTTACTCTTCCATGTATAGCTGATCTTACTTTACACTCATATGTATAGCTAATCTTACTTTACACTCCCATGTATAGCTGATCTTACTTTACACCCCAATGTATAGCTGATCTTACATTACACCCCCATGTATAGCTGATCTTACTTTACACTCCCATGTATAGCTGATCTTACATTACACTCCCATGTATAGCTGATCTTACAATACACTCCCATGTATAGCTGGTCATACATTACACTCCCATGTATAGCTGATCTTACTTTGCACTCCCATGTATAGCTGATCATACATTACACTCCCATGTATAGCTGATCTTACTTTACTCTTCCATGTATAGCTGATCTTACTTAACACTCCCATGTATAGCTAATCTTACTTTACACTCCCATGTATAGCTGATCTTACTTTACACCCCAATGTATAGCTGATCTTACATTACACTCCCATGTATAGCTGATCTTACTTTACACTCCCATGTATAGCTGATGTTACATAACACTCCCATGTATAGCTGATCTTACTTTACACTCCCATGTATAGCTGATCTTACATTACACTCCCATGTATAGCTGACCTTACATTACACTCCCATGTATAGCTGATCTTACTTTACACTCCCATGTATAGCTGGTCTTACAATACCCTTCCATGTATAGCTGATCTTACAATACACTCCCATGTATAGCTGGTCATACATTACACTCCCATGTATAGCTGATCTTACTTTGCACTCCCATGTATAGCTGATCATACATTACACTCCCATGAATAGCTGATCATACATTACACTCCCATGTATAGCTGATCTTACTTTACACTCCCATGTATAGCTGATCTTACTTTACACTCTCATGTATAGCTGATGTTACTTTACACTCCCATGTATAGCTGGTCTTACATTACACTCCCATGTATAGCTGACCTTACATTACACTCCCATGTATAGCTGACCTTACATTACACTCCCATGTATAGCTGATCTTACATTACACTCCCATGTATAGCTGACCTTACATTACACTGCCATGTATAGCTGATCTTACATTACACTCCCATGTATAGCTGATCTTACATTACACACCCATGTATAGCCGACTTTACATTACACTGCCATGTATAGCTGATCTTACATTACACTGCCGAGTATAGCTGATCTTACATTGCACATCCATGTATAGCTGATCTTACATTACACTCCCATGTATAGCTGATCTTACATTACACTCCCATGTATAGCTGATCTTACATTACACTCCCATGTATAGCTGATCTTACTTTACACTCCCATGTATAGCTGATCTTACATTACACTCCCATGTATAGCTGATCTTACTTTACACTCCCATATATAGCTGATGTTACATTACACTCCCATGTATAGCTGATCTTACTTTACACTCCCATGTATAACTGATCTTACATTACACTCCCATGTATAGCTGACCTTACATTACACTCCCATGTATAGCTGATCTTACTTTACACTCCCATGTATAGCTGGTCTTACAATACCCTTCCATGTATAGCTGATCTTACAATACACTCCCATGTATAGCTGGTCATACATTACACTCCCATGTATAGCTGATCTTACTTTGCACTCCCATGTATAGCTGATCATACATTACACTCCCATGTATAGCTGATCTTACTTTACTCTTCCATGTATAGCTGATCTTACTTTACACTCCCATGTATAGCTAATCTTACTTTACACTCCCATGTATAGCTGATCTTACTTTACACCCCAATGTATAGCTGATCTTACATTACACCCCCATGTATAGCTGATCTTACTTTACACTCCCATGTATAGCTGATCTTGCATTACACTCCCATGTATAGCTGATCTTACAATACACTCCCATGTATAGCTGGTCATACATTACACTCCCATGTATAGCTGATCTTACTTTGCACTCCCATGTATAGCTGATCATACATAACACTCCCATGTATAGCTGATCTTACTTTACTCTTCCATGTATAGCTGATCTTACTTTACACTCCCATGTATAGCTAATCTTACTTTACACTCCCATGTATAGCTGATCTTACTTTACACCCCAATGTATAGCTGATCTTACATTACACTCCCATGTATAGCTGATCCTACTTTACACTCCCATGTATAGCTGATGTTACATAACACTCCCATGTATAGCTGATCTTACTTTACACTCCCATGTATAGCTGATCTTACATTACACTCCCATGTATAGCTGACCTTACATTACACTCCCATGTATAGCTGATCTTACTTTACACTCCCATGTATAGCTGGTCTTACAATACCCTTCCATGTATAGCTGATCTTACAATACACTCCCATGTATAGCTGGTCATACATTACACTCCCATGTATAGCTGATCTTACTTTGCACTCCCATGTATAGCTGATCATACATTACACTCCCATGAATAGCTGATCATACATTACACTCCCATGTATAGCTGATCTTACTTTACACTCCCATGTATAGCTGATCTTACTTTACACTCTCATGTATAGCTGATCTTACTTTACACTCCCATGTATAGCTGGTCTTACATTACACTCCCATGTATAGCTGACCTTACATTACACTCCCATGTATAGCTGACCTTACATTACACTCCCATGTATAGCTGATCTTACATTACACTTCCATGTATAGCTGACCTTACATTACACTGCCATGTATAGCTGATCTTACATTACACTCCCATGTATAGCTGATCTTACATTACACTCCCATGTATAGCCGACTTTACATTACACTGCCATGTATAGCTGATCTTACATTACACTGCCATGTATAGCTGATCTTACATTACACTCCCATGTATAGCTGATATTACATTGCACATCCATGTATAGCTGATCTTACATTACACTCCCATGTATAGCTGATCTTACATTACACTGCCATGTATAGCTGATCTTACATTACACTCCCATGTATAGCTGACCTTACATTGCACAACCATGTATAGCTGATCTTACATTACACTCCCATGTATAGCTGATCTTACATTACACTCCCATGTATAGCTGATTTTACTTTACTCTTCTATTTATAGCTGATCTTACATTACACTCCCATGTATAGCTGATCTTACATTACACTCCAATGTATAGCTGATGTTACTTTACACTCCCATGTATAGCTGATCTTACTTTACACTGCCATGTATAGCTGATCTTACAATACACTCCCATGTATAGCTGATCTTACTTTACACTGCCATGTATAGCTGATCTTACAATACACTCCCATGTATAGCTGATCTTACTTTACACTCCCATGTATAGCTGATCTTACATGTACTCCCAAATAAAGAGTCAGTGGGAACACTGCCCATGTATAGCTGATCTTACATTACACTCCCATGTATAGCTGATCTTACATTACACTCCCATGTATAGCTGATCTTACTTTACACTCCAATTTATAGCTGATCTTACTTTACACTCCCATGTATAGCTGATCTTACTTCACACTCCCATGTATAGCTGATCTTACATTACACTCCCATGTATAGCTGATCTATCTTTACACTCCAATTTATAGCTGATCTTACTTTACACTCCCTTGTATAGCTGATCTTACTTTACACTCCCATGTATAGCTGATCTTACTTTACACTCCCATGTATAGCTGGTCTTACATTACACTCCCATGTATAGCTGATCTTACATTACACTCCCATGCATAGCTGATCTTACATTACACACCCATGTATAGCTGATCTTACATTACACTCCCATGTATAGCTGATCTTACATTACACTCCCATGTATAGCTGATTTTACTTTACTCTTCCATGTATAGCTGATCTTACATTACACTCCCATGTATATCTGATGTTACTTTACACTCCCATGTATAGCTGATCTTACATTACACTCCCATGTATAGCTGATCTTACATTACACTCCCATGTATAGCTGATTTTACTATACTCTTCCATGTATAGCTGATTTTACATTACACTCCCATGTATAGCTGATCTTACATTACACTCCCATGTATAGCTGATGTTACTTTACACTCCCATGTATAGCTGATCTTACTTTACACTCCCATGTATAGCTGGTCTTACAATACCCTTCCATGTATAGCTGATCTTACAATACACTCCCATGTATAGCTGGTCATACATTACACTCCCATGTATAGCTGATCTTACTTTGCACTCCCATGTATAGCTGATCTTACATTACACTCCCATGTATAGTTGATCTTACATTACACTCCCATGTATAGCTGATTTTACTTTACTCTTCCATTTATAGCTGATCTTACATTACACTCCCATGTATAGCTGATCTTACATTACACTCCCATGTATAGCTGATCTTACTTTACACTCCCATGTATAGCTGATCTTACATTACACTCCCATGTATAGCTGATCTTACATTACACTCCAATGTATAGCTGATGTTACTTTACACTCCCATGTATAGCTGATCTTACTTTACACTGCCATGTATAGCTGATCTTACAATACACTCCCATGTATAGCTGATCTTACTTTACACTGCCATGTATAGCTGATCTTACAATACACTCCCATGTATAGCTGATCTTACTTTACACTCCCATGTATAGCTGATCTTACATGTACTCCCAAATAAAGAGTCAGTGGGAACACTGCCCATGTATAGCTGATCTTACATTACACTCCCATGTATAGCTGATCTTACATTACACTCCCATGTATAGCTGATCTTACTTTACACTCCAATTTATAGCTGATCTTACTTTACACTCCCATGTATAGCTGATCTTACTTTACACTCCCATATATAGCTGATCTTACATTACACTCCCATGTATAGCTGATCTTACTTTACACTCCAATTTATAGCTGATCTTACTTTACACTCCCTTGTATAGCTGATCTTACTTTACACTCTCATGTATAGCTGATCTTACTTTACACTCCCATGTATAGCTGATCTTACTTTACACTCCCATGTATAGCTGGTTTTACATTACATTCCCATGTATAGCTGATCTTACATTACACTCCCATGCATAGCTGATCTTACATTACACACCCATGTATAGCTGATCTTACATTACACTCCCATGTATAGCTGATCTTACATTACACTCCCATGTATAGCTGATTTTACTTTACTCTTCTATGTATAGCTGATCTTACATTACACTCCCATGTATATCTGATGTTACTTTACACTCCCATGTATAGCTGATCTTACATTACACTCCCATGTATAGCTGATCTTACATTACACTCCCATGTATAGCTGATTTTACTATACTCTTCCATGTATAGCTGATCTTACATTACACTCCCATGTATAGCTGATCTTACATTACACTCCCATGTATAGCTGATCTTACTTTACACTCCCATGTATAGCTGATCTTACTTTACACTCCCATGTATAGCTGGTATTACAATACCCTTCCATGTATAGCTGATCTTACAATACACTCCCATGTATAGCTGGTCATACATTACACTCCCATGTATAGCTGATCTTACTTTACACTGCCATGTATAGCTGATCTTACAATACACTCCCATGTATAGCTGATCTTACTTTACACTCCCATGTATAGCTGATCTTACATGTACTCCCAAATAAAGAGTCAGTGGGAACACTGCCCATGTATAGCTGATCTTACATTACACTCCCATGTATAGCTGATCTTACATTACACTCCCATGTATAGATGATCTTACTTTACACTCCAATTTATAGCTGATCTTACTTTACACTCCCATGTATAGCTGATCTTACTTTACACTCCCATGTATAGCTGATCTTGCATTACACTCCCATGTATAGCTGATCTTACTTTACACTCCAATTTATAGCTGATCTTACTTTACACTCCCTTGTATAGCTGATCTTACTTTACACTCCCATGTATAGCTGATCTTACTTTACACTCCCATGTATAGCTGATCTTACTTTACACTCCCATGTATAGCTGGTCTTACATTACACTCCCATGTATAGCTGATCTTACATTACACTCCCATGCATAGCTGATCTTACATTACACACCCATGTATAGCTGATCTTACATTACACTCCCATGTATAGCTGATCTTACATTACACTCCCATGTATAGCTGATTTTACTTTACTCTTCCATGTATAGCTGATCTTACATTACACTCCCATGTATATCTGATGTTACTTTACACTCCCATGTATAGCTGATCTTACATTACACTCCCATGTATAGCTGATCTTACATTACACTCCCATGTATAGCTGATTTTACTATACTCTTCCATGTATAGCTGATTTTACATTACACTCCCATGTATAGCTGATCTTACATTACACTCCCATGTATAGCTGATGTTACTTTACACTCCCATGTATAGCTGATCTTACTTTACACTCCCATGTATAGCTGGTCTTACAATACCCTTCCATGTATAGCTGATCTTACAATACACTCCCATGTATAGCTGGTCATACATTACACTCCCATGTATAGCTGATCTTACTTTGCACTCCCATGTATAGCTGATCTTACATTACACTCCCATGTATAGCTGATCTTACATTACACTCCCATGTATAGCTGATTTTACTTTACTCTTCCATTTATAGCTGATCTTACATTACACTCCCATGTATAGCTGATCTTACATTACACTCCCATGTATAGCTGATCTTACTTTACACTCCCATGTATAGCTGATCTTACATTACACTCCCATGTATAGCTGATCTTACATTACACTCCAATGTATAGCTGATGTTACTTTACACTCCCATGTATAGCTGATCTTACTTTACACTGCCATGTATAGCTGATCTTACAATACACTCCCATGTATAGCTGATCTTACTTTACACTGCCATGTATAGCTTATCTTACAATACACTCCCATGTATAGCTGATCTTACTTTACACTCCCATGTATAGCTGATCTTACATGTACTCCCAAATAAAGAGTCAGTGGGAACACTGCCCATGTATAGCTGATCTTACATTACACTCCCATGTATAGCTGATCTTACATTACACTCCCATGTATAGCTGAACTTACTTTACACTCCAATTTATAGCTGATCTTACTTAACACTCCCATGTATAGCTGATCTTACTTTACACTCCCATGTATAGCTGATCTTACATTACACTCCCATGTATAGCTGATCTTACTTTACACTCCAATTTATAGCTGATCTTACTTTACACTCCCTTGTATAGCTGATCTTACATTACACTCCCATGTATAGCTGATCTTACATTACACTCCCATGTATAGCTGATGTTACTTTACACTCCCATGTATAGCTGATCTTACTTTACACTCCCATGTATAGCTGGTCTTACAATACCCTTCCATGTATAGCTGATCTTACAATACACTCCCATGTATAGCTGGTCATACATTACACTCCCATGTATAGCTGATCTTACTTTGCACTCCCATGTATAGCTGATCATACATTACACTCCCATGTATAGCTGATCTTACTTTACACTTCCATGTATAGCTGATCTTACTTTACACTCCCATGTATAGCTAATCTTACTTTACACTCCCATGTATAGCTGATCTTACTTTACACCCCAATGTATAGCTGATCTTACATTACACTCCCATGTATAGCTGATCTTACTTAACACTCCCATGTATAGCTGATCTTACATTACACTCCCATGTATAGCTGATCTTACTTTACACTCCCATGTATAGCTGATGTTACATTACACTCCCATGTATAGCTGATCTTACATTACACTCCCATGTATAGCTGATCTTACATTACACACCGATGTATAGCTGATCTTACATTACACTCCCATGTATAGCTGATCTTACATTACACTCCCATGTATAGCTGATTTTACTTTACTCTTCCATGTATAGCTGATCTTACATTACACTCCCATGTATATCTGGTGTTACTTTACACTCCCATGTATAGCTGATCTTACATTACACTCCCATGTATAGCTGATTTTACTAAACTCTTCCATGTGTAGCTGATCTTACATTACACTCCCATGTATAGCTGATCTTACATTACACTCCCATGTATAGCTGATGTTACTTTACACACCCATGTATAGCTGATCTTACTTTACACTGCCATGTATAGCTGATCTTACTTTACACTCCCATGTATAGCTGATCTTACTTTACACTCCCATGTATAGCTGATCTTACTTTACACTGCCATGTATAGCTGATCTTACTTTACACTCCCATGTATAGCTGATCTTACTTTACTATGTCATGTATAGCTGATCTTACTTTACACTCCCATGTATAGCTGATCTTACATTACACTCCCATGTATAGCTGACCTTACATTACACTCCCATGTATAGCTGATTTTACTTTACACTCCCATGTATAGCTGGTCTTACAATACCCTTCCATGTATAGCTGATCTTACAATACACTCCCATGTATAGCTGGTCATACATTACACTCCAATGTATAGCTGATCTTACTTTGCACTCCCATGTATAGCTGATCATACATTACACTCCCATGTATAGCTGATCTTACTTTACACTCCCATGTATAGCTGATATTACTTTACACTCTCATGTATAGCTGATGTTACTTTACACTCTCATGTATAGCTGACCTTACATTACACTCCCATGTATAGCTGACCTTACATTACACTGCCATGTATAGCTGATCTTACATTACACTCCCATGTATAGCTGACCTTACATTACACTGCCATGTATAGCTGATCTTACATTACACTCCCATGTATAGCTGATCTTACATTACACTCCCATGTATAGCTGATCTTACATTACACACCCATGTATAGCTGATCTTACATTACACTCCCATGTATAGCTGATCTTACATTACACTCTCATGTATAGCTGATTTTACTTTACTCTTCCATGTATAGCTGATCTTACATTACACTCCCATGTATAGCTGATCTTACATTACACTCCCATGTATAGCTGATGTTACTTTACACTCCCATGTATAGCTGATCTTACATTACACTCCCATGTATAGCTGATCTTACATTACACTCGCATGTTTAGCTGATTTTACTTTACTCTTCCATGTATAGCTGATCTTACATTACACTCCCATGTATAGCTGATCTTACATTACACTCCCATGTATAGCTGATGTTACTTTACACTCCCATGTATAGCTGATCTTACTTTACACAGCCATGTATAGCTGATCTTACAATACACTCCCATGTATAGCTGATCTTACTTTACACTCCCATGTATAGCTGATCTTACATTAAATTTGTAGTGTACCCCCAACATTTAGCAGTAGGGGGTACATGTACCCCCAAATGAAACCATCAGTGGGAACACTGCCCATGTATAGCTGATCTTACATTACACTCCCAAGTATAGCTGATCTAACATTACACTCCCATGTATAGCTGATATTACTTTACACCCCAATGTATAGCTGATCTTACATTACACTCCCATGTATAGCTGATCTTACTTTACACCCCCATGTATAGCTGATCTTACTTTACACTGCCATGTATAGCTGATCTTACTTTACACTCCCAGGTATAGCTGATCTTACTTTACACTCCCATGTATAGCTGATCTTACTTTACACTGTCATGTATAGCTGATCTTACATTACACTCCCATGTATAGCTGATCTTACTTTACACTCCCATGTATAGCTGATCTTACATTACACTCCCATGTATAGCTGACCTTACATTACACTCCCATGTATAGCTGATCTTACTTTACACTCCTATGTATAGCTGGTCTTACAATACCCTTCCATGTATAGCTGATCTTACAATACACTCCCATGTATAGCTGATCTTACTTTACACTCCCATGTATAGCTGATCTTACTTTACACTCTCATGTATAGCTGATGTTACTTTACACTCCCATGTATAGCTGGTCTTACATTACACTCCCATGTATAGCTGATCTTACATTACACTCCCATGTATAGCTGATCTTACTTTACACTCCCATGTATAGCTGATCTTACTTTACACTCCCATGTATAGCTGACCTTACATTACACTCCCATGTAAAGCTGATCTTACATTACACTCCCATGTATAGCTGACCTTACATTACACTGCCATGTATAGCTGATCTTACATTACACTCCCATGTATAGCTGATCTTACATTACACTCCCATGTATAGCTGACTTTAAATTACACTGCCATGTATAGCTGATCTTACATTACACTGCCATGTATAGCTGATCTTACATTACACTCCCGTTTATAGCTGATCTTACATTACACATCCATGTATAGCTGATCTTACATTACACTCCCATGTATAGCTGATCTTACATTACACTCCCATGTATAGCTGATTTTACTTTACTCTTCCATGTATAGCTGATTTTACTTTACTCTTCCATGTATAGCTGATCTTACATTACACTCCCATGTATAGCTGATCTTACATTACACTCCCATGTATAGCTGATCTTACTTAACACTGCCATGTATAGCTGATCTTACATTACACTCCCATGTATAGCTGATGTTACTTTACACTCCCATGTATAGCTGATCTTACTTTACACTGCCATGTATAGCTGATCTTACAATACACTCCCATGTATAGCTGATCTTACTTTACACACCCATGTATAGCTGATCTTACATTAAATTTTTAGTGTACCCCCAAAATTTAGCAGTAGGGGGTACATGTAACCCGAAATGAAAAAGTCAGTGGGAACACTGCCCATGTATAGCTGATCTTACATTACACTCCCATGTATAGCTGATCTTACATTACACTCCCATGTATAGCTGATCTTACTTTACACCCCAATGTATAGCTGATCTTACATTACACTCCCATGTATAGCTGATCTTACTTTACACTCCCATGTATAGCTGATCTTATTTTACACTCCCATGTATAGCTGATCTTACTTTAAGATCCCATGTATAGCTGATCTTACTTTACACTCCAATGTATAGCTGATCTTACTTTACACTGTCATGTATAGCTGATCTTACATTACACTCCCATGTATAGCTGATCTTACTTTACACTCCCATGTATAGCTGATCTTACATTACACTCCCATGTATAGCTGACCTTACATTACACTCCCATGTATAGCTGATCTTACTTTACACTCCCATGTATAGCTGGTCTTACAATACCCTTCCATGTATAGCTGATCTTACAATACACTCCCATGTATAGCTGGTCATACATTACACTCCCATGTATAGCTGATCTTACTTTGCACTCCCATGTACAGCTGATCATACATTACACTCCCATGTATAGCTGATCATACATTACACTCCCATGTATAGCTGATCTTACTTTACACTCCCATGTATAGCTGATCTTACTTTACACTCTCATGTATAGCTGATGTTACTTTACACTCCCATGTATAGCTGGTCTTACATTACACTCCCATGTATAGCTGACCTTACATTACACTCCCATGTATAGCTGACCTTACATTACACTCCCATGTATAGCTGATCTTACATTACACTCCCATGTATAGCTGACCTTACATTACACTGCCATGTATAGCTGATCTTACATTACACTCCCATGTATAGCTGATCTTACATTACACTCCCATGTATAGCCGACTTTACATTACACTGCCATGTATAGCTGATCTTACATTACACTGCCATGTATAGCTGATCTTACATTACACTCCCATGTATAGCTGATCTTACATTGCACATCCATGTATAGCTGATCTTACATTACACTCCCATGTATAGCTGATCTTACATTACACTGCCATGTATAGCTGATATTACATTACACTCCCATGTATAGCTGATCTTACATTGCACATCCATGTATAGCTGATCTTACATTACACTCCCATGTATAGCTGATCTTACATTACACTCCCATGTATAGCTGATTTTACTTTACTCTTCCATTTATAGCTGATCTTACATTACACTCCCATGTATAGCTGATCTTACATTACACTCCCATGTATAGCTGATCTTACTTTAAACTCCCATGTATAGCTGATCTTACATTACACTCCCATGTATAGCTGATCTTACATTACACTCCCATGTATAGCTTATGTTACTTTACACTCCCATGTATAGCTGATCTTACTTTACACTGCCATGTATAGCTGATCTTACAATACACTCCCATGTATAGCTGATCTTACAATACACTCCCATGTATAGCTGATCTTACAATACACTCCCATGTATAGCTGATCTTACTTTACACTCCCATGTATAGCTGATCTTACATGTACTCCCAAATAAAGAGTCAGTGGGAACACTGCCCATGTATAGCTGATCTTACATTACACTCCCATGTATAGCTGATCTTACATTACACTCCCATGTATAGCTGATCTTACTTTACACTCCAATTTATAGCTGATCTTACTTTACACTCCCTTGTATAGCTGATCTTACTTTACACTCCCATGTATAGCTGATCTTACATTACACTCCCATGTATAGCTGATCTTACTTTACACTCCAATTTATAGCTGATCTTTCTTTACACTCCCTTGTATAGCTGATCTTACTTTACACTCCCATGTATAGCTGATCTTACATTACACTCCAATGTATAGCTGAACTTACAATACACTCTGATGTATAGCTGTTCTCACATTTTACCTTTACATGTCCATGTATAGTCTATCTTACATTGCACTACGAAGTATAACTCCTCATATTTCAAAGCCATGTTATGTTGCCTTACATTACATCGATTATCTTAGAGAAGAAAGTATCTTAGAGAAGAAAGCATGTGCTGGTTTATCCAGCTGCAATACCAAAATAATAGTTTGTAATAAAGCAAAAAATACTCGTTAGCAAGTGATACAGTTAAATCAGAAGAAAATCTTCAGACGAGCTTCATAAGAGCAAAAATAATGCTGTCTTACTTTGTGAAGTCTGCCTTCCTCTTGATTGGTAGAGGTGGAGGAGCAGCAAAATTGAACCAGATCATTTTCAAGTTCAGTGTACCACTAGAGGCATCTCCCTGCAGTTCTTCCACCTCCTGTATACTACTGGCATCAGACGGTATCGACACCCTGGAGTCCCAGGAATGAACAGAGTTTGAGCTGGTGTATACTTCCTGCGACCCCAAAATAATTGGTCCCTGTTCATATAGCAGTCTGGTTTTTGGTTTAGGCTGAGTGTAACCTTTTGATTCAGTCGTCCCTTGACCCTGACTGGCAGAACTTGAAGAGCGACCCAGAGAAGTTTGAGCTTTGCTGTGGGAGCTTGAACTCTGACCTTTACTGGCGGCTTCAACATCAATTTTAGTTTTTTCCTGCGTTTGCTCAACTGTTATTTTAATATCGTCAGGTCTTACTTGTAGCAATGTATCTGCTTTGTCCTTATACCCCAATCTTCTCACTGCTGTGATGCTGATATCCTCGAGTCCACACTCAAACATGATGTACCCTATACTCTGTTTATCCTGCAGCGTGCCTCGGGTTATTTTTGGAGATGGCAGATCATCTGGCTTGTCTTTGTTCATACTTTTCTGTCGCAGTAACTTTGGCTGTGGAGCTGCATCAAATGGATTTTCCTCTACTTTTCTGTTTCTCAAAGAAAATCTGTCTTCAGGCGCAACATCATGGCTCACGCGACGAGAAAACGAGGGCCTTTTTCCGGATAAATCTTTTGTCGTCTGAACTGAAGCACTTCTTTTTACTTTATTTGTTCGCAACGACATTGGGGAAAATAGTTTAGTCACATCATTTTCAAATGTAAACATGACTTTAGATTTCTGCTCCGGTATTGCAGTAAGCACAATATCCTCAGAGAAATTGCTGTCCTTCAATAACCGCCTCAACTGTAAATGGATCGCTTTCACGTTAACTGTCCCGACGTCTTCCTCGCGGAGAATTTCCGGAACTTTATCCTTCTCTAACTCCCCAGCATCCGACTTTGCCTTGTTGGAGGTCGGGGAAGAATTCAGGAGGTTTGGCAGCGCATCACTGGACGTCTTGCATGAGTGGCTATTGGACAGAAGTTGACAGCGGATATCCTCAATTGACACGCCCATTAGCGACACGCATGTGAGCTCGTGGATATTGTCCAGGGCTGCGAATGAGATCAGCTCTTCCACCATGCCTGCCTGCAGTGCACACACGTTTATCTGTAATGTAACAGAGGATACTGCAAACAGTAACAAGTTTTACAAAATAAATTGGATTTCATGGATGTAATGAATTTTACTTTAGAAAACACTGTTCGCTATTAACAGAAGTATTTCGAATTAGGAGTCTGTGTAATTTAAAAATACCGGTAGATATATTTTACAGTGAAAATTCTTACCAAGTTATAGAAAATACAAGCAGACAAAAAACAAGAGAAACTTTAAAATTGGTAATTGGGGTCAGTGTGCACACATATTATAGGGGTGTGAACACAATTTGGGCCCAGATCTAGGGGTTGAAATTTTACATTTTACAGAGTTGTGTACACACACGGTAGATGAGAGTTGAAAATCCAACCCACCCTCGGTAATGTGATCAGAGCCTGATAACTTGATGCCTTGACATCGGCTCCTCTGCCCACTCGACTGTCAACACTAAATTGCTGATGTGTTCCTGGCTTGACCTCATCGACGGTCTGGTCACTGTCCGGCGTCTCTGCCTCGAGGCCATTCTCGCCTTTCTTCAGCCGGTTTTGACTCTTCAGTTGGTCTAAACATCGGGTGTGCAGACCGTCCAGGATGGATGAGGGATGGAGGTTTGTCAGAGTGGGTGTCACTGCTTCACATAACCTGGAGACAAAAATGCCATGTAGTGTTTTTATTTGCTGCCCCGTGTGCTGCACTTTCAAAATCATGGGGTGGGGTGTGGGAGTGGGGGGGCCTATGACAGTAAAAGTCAAACAAAGAGTGCTCATCAGGGCAGGACAATTTGTTCCTGGGTTATTTGTCCAACATAATATCTGAATGCTCAAAATGATAAATTGTTATTTTATCTGAATGTCTACTTGTCGTGCATCAATAACCACTTGTCATGGCGAGCAGACGAGTGGAGTTTTCGTGGCCTGCTCATATCTAAACACAATCGGACAAAAGTATTTACAATCTGTTGTAATCAAATGAAATGGGTTTTTATTAACATCCCATAAACACATCATATTAGCTTATACTGGGACAACAATATGAACATGTCCATCCAAGTGGGTGAACAAACACGGGACACTGAGCTTCCGAAGTTGCCTAGTTGTAATCAAACTTTTCCTTTTGGCAAATTACATGTTCTCAGTACATGTATACATACTCAAAATAGTTTGTATGATGGTTTACTTCATTTTCAACACATGTAATCAGTGTTTCATTATGAATTCAGACTGAATGAGTCCCTAGAACTCAAATTAATTAGAACAATGAGTCCCAATGAAAATGAATGGGTTCCGTGATGGTGTTGACAACAGTTTGTCGAAAGATCATAACAGAAATTAAAAGGACTATGATATAGGCTAGGTCAACTGATTTTGAGTTTCCTTATTTTAAATGTTCATTTTTCTCCTTTAGTTTAAGTTACCGTGTAGATTAACCTATTTTAGATTTTCTTAAATTCAGTTTTCAGATTTCAAATGATGCATCCCATGGGATGCACACATTTTGAAATGATGGGTCCTCAGAAAAAAGTGTGAGTCAGGGACTCGGGATGCGCAGCAAAATGAAACACTGATGTAATGTTATATATGACGGTCGATTTGTTTTTGTGGTGGAGGCAGACCATCCACTTTTCCTGCGTAGAACCAGTACTGTACACCTCCCACCATCCGTAATAATCGACACTTCCTCACAAGTCGAGCTCCCAGTGGGATTCGAACCTGTACTCAAGATAGTGTTTAAAATTTAATGGTTTAAAATTTAATGGTTATTTCCCTCTGACAAATAAGCTCACAGTTCAGCAAGACTTTTTCTTTATTTGTCAAACTAGGACTATCACTGAAGGTGATGAATAACCCTGCTTAAATTCTAAGTCAAACAAAGGGCCATAATTCTGTAATAGATTAGGCAATCAACAATGGGTGATGTAGAGGGACATAAGGTAGTCAGTTGTTATGTGTATATGAAGCATGGGAAAACTGTTCGAGAAATGCAAGTAATATAAAAATGTTACGCAACAGGATGGGACTTGACAAAAATGTGTTACGCGACGGGACTTTATGGACAACGTGATTCCTATATAGCCCAAACTTCACTTTATGAAGCAGGGGTTTAATTACCTTTGGAATGATTCAAGTAAGAGTGGAGAGAGCATGATATCCACAGATCCCTTTAGTTTTACAGTAGCTGTCGTTCTGCTTGCATTCTCTAGAGTTGATCCGTCCACTGTATCTGTATTAAACACAGAGTTAAATATACATTTGTTAAAAGTATGAGTAGTAGAACCTGGCTGTATGATGTTGTCTAATGATGCTGAATACGTGTGAAGTTTCAATCCATTACGTAAATTAGTTTCGGAGATGCAATCTTACATACAAGCTATAACCCAGATGCAGACACAGACAACGATCAAGTGATGACAATAGCTCTATGTTTTCATCAAAAAGTCGAGCAAATAAAACAAGAGGTCAATGACCTTGAAGCTCTACTGATTGATTTTGATTTCAGGAAGTAGTCGCTACAAACTTATTTTTTGAAAATCTGTTTTTAGCTGTGGCGGCCATCTTGAATTTCTGGCCGATCTGAAATTTTGCTAGGACCAATTAGACATTAAGAGCAACACTCCTGTAAAGTTTCATGAAAATCCGCCAAGTAGTTTCAGAGGAGTAGTCGCTACAAGTTTTTACTATATAACTCTATGTAAACAAAGATGGCCGCTGGAAGCCATGTTTAACGTCAAATCAAACGATTTTTGACAAGGACCAACATCATGTCATGCTGATCATTTTAGAAAAAGTCCCATATCAATATCACTTATAGTTTTCAAGAAGTAGTCACTACAAACTTGTATTTTGAAAATTTATTTTTAGGCGTGGCGGCCATCTTGAATTTCCGGCCGACCTGAAATTTTGCTAGGATCAATTAGACTTCAAGAACAACATTCCTGTGAAGTTTCATTAAAATCCGTCAAGTAGTTTCAGAGGAGTAGTCGCTACAAGTTTTCATTATATAACTCTATGTAAACAAAGATGGCCGCTGGCAGCCATGTTTAACGTCGAATCAAAACGATTTTCGACAAGGACCAACATCATGTCATGCTGATCATTTTAGAAAAAAGTCCCATATCAATATCACTTAGAGTTTTCAAGAAGTAGTCGCTACAAACTTGTTTTTTAAAAACCTATTTTTAGATTTGGTGGCCATCTTGGATTTCACATCAATATGAATTTTTGCTAGGATCAACTAGACTTCATGGGCAACATTTCTGTAAAGTTTCATGAAAATCCATTCAGTAGTATCAGAGGAGTAGTCATACAAAAAAAAGTTTACGGACAGACAGACAGACGGACGGACGTCGCACCACAGCATATTCGAGCTTAAAATGAGATTTCAATTTTCTTAGTCATTCTATAAATGAAATTGTTAAATATATGAGCCGCAAAAACAAGAAAACGTAAAAATTTTGTCTGAAGGGTCGTTTTCGAGTGTTTCGGCTCATATTATTGGTGCAATATAATCAAAAATTAGTAAAGTGTAAAAACAATTTGCCTTGAACTATTCTAATAACTAAACTGAATATTAATGATTGCATATTCCAAGTGAATAGAAAAACTCATGGGACGACACTTTTAAACAAGAGTTTTAAACAAATCAAGATTGCCAATGTGCCCCTTTAAATATAGTTTGAATGAAACCTGACAAAAAGGTACAGTTGTAGGTTACTGAATTGAATGGAATTGGATTTTATAATCTCACCAACAGTTAAAGTCATATGGTGACTTCCCAGCTTCCATTGGTGGAGGAAGATCCCAGGTACCCTTCTGGACAGTTTTCATCCACTGACGGGCACCAGAGTAGATTACTGGTCCCATGAGGGCTCGAACCCCCAGTGGTGAGGGGGTAATGTTATGGGAATGTTCTGTGTATTACTCTTGTATATAGGATATCAATATCTTGTAGATGGGATATCATTAGCTTGTATGTGGGATATCATTATCTTGTACGTGGGATATCATTATCTTGTATATGGGATTTCATTATCTTGTATGTGGGATATCATTATCTTGTATGTCGGATATCATTATCATGTATGTGGGATATTATTACCTTGTATGTAGGATATCATTATCATGTATGTGGGATATCATTAACTTGTATGCGGGATATCATTATTTTGTTTATGGGATATCATTATCTTGTATGTGGGATATCATTATCTTGTATATGGGATATCATTATCATGTATGTGGGATATCATTATCTTGTATGCGGGATATCATTATCATGTGGGATATCATTATCATGTATGTGGGATATCATTATCATGTATATGGGATATCATTATCATGTATGTGGGATATCATTATCATGTAGGACATCATTATCATGTATATGGGATATTATTATCCTGTATGTGGGATATCATTATCTTGTATGTGGGATATCATTATCATGTATGTGGGATATTATTATCCTATATGTAGGATATCATTATCATGTATGTGTGATATCATTATCATGTATGTAGGATATCATTATCTTGTATGTGGGATATCATTATCCTGTATGTGTGATATCATTATCATGTATGTGTGATATCATTATCATGTATGTAGGATATCATTATCATGTATGTGTGATATCATTATCATGTATGTAGGATATCATTATCATGTATGTGTGATATCATTATCATGTATGTAGGATATCATTATCTTGTATGTGGGATATCATTATCATGTATATGGGATATTATTATCCTGTATGTGGGATATCATTATCTTGTATGTGGTATATCATTATCATGTATATGGGATATCATTATCATGTATGTGGGATATTATTATCCTATATGTAGGATATCATTATCATGTATGTGTGATATCATTATCATGTATGTAGGATATCATTATCTTGTATGTGGGATATCATTATCCTGTATGTGGGATATCATTATCATGTATGTGTGATATCATTATCATGTATGTGGGATATTATTATCCTATATGTAGGATATCATTATCATGTATGTGTGATATCATTATCATGTATGTAGAATATCATTATCTTGTATGTGGGATATCATTATCCTGTATGTGGGATATCATTATCTTGTATGTGGTATATCATTATCATGTATATGGGATATCATTATCATGTATGTGGGATATTATTATCCTATATGTAGGATATCATTATCATGTATGTGTGATATCATTATCATGTATGTAGGATATCATTATCTTGTATGTGGGATATCATTATCCTGTATGTGGGATATCATTATCATGTATATAGGATATCATTGTCTTTTATATTGGATATCATTATCATGTTATGTGGGATATCATTATCTTGTATGTGGGATATCATTATCATGTAGGACATCATTATCATGTATATGGGATATTATTATCCTGTATGTGGGATATCATTATCTTGTATGCGATATCATTATCATGTATGTGGGATATTATTATCATGTATGTGGGATATCATTATCCTGTATGTGTGATATCATTATCATGTATGTGTGATATCATTATCATGTATGTGGGATATCATTGTCTTTTATATGGGATATCATTATCATGTTATGTGGGATATTATTATCATGTAGGATATCATTAACTTGTATGTGGGATATCATTATCATGTATATGGGATATCATTATCCTGTATGTGGGATATCATTATCTTGTATGTGGTATATCATTATCATGTATGTGGGATATCATTATCTTGTATGTGGGATATCATTATCATGTATGTGGGATATCATTATCTTGTATGTGGTATATCATTATCATGTATGTGGGATATCATTATCTTGTATATGGGATATCATTATCATGTATGGATCATTATCTTGTATATGGGATATCATTATCATGTATGTGAGATATCATTATCATGTATGTGGGATATCATTATCATGTATGTGGGATATCATTATCATGTGAGATATCATTATCATGTATGTGGGATATCATTATCATGTATGTGAGATATCATTATCATATATGTGGGATATCATTATCATGTGAGATATCATTATCATGTATGTGGTATATCATTATCATGTATGTGGGATATCATTATCTTGTATATGGGATATCATTATCATGTATGGATCATTATCTTGTATATGGGATATCATTATCATGTATGTGGGATATCATTATCATGTATATGGGATATCATTATCATGTATGTGGGATATCATTATCATGTAGGATATCATTATCATGTAGGATATCATTATCCTGTATGTGGGATATCATTATCTTGTATGTGGGATATCATTATCTTGTATGTGGGATATCATTATCTTCTATATGGAATATCATTATCAACAATTTTACATATCTTGTATATGAGATATCATTATCTTGTGTGGGATATCATTATCTTGTGTGGGATATCATTATCTTGTATATGAGATATCATTATCTTGTGTGGGATATCATTATCATTTATGTGAGATATAATTATTTTATATGAGGGATATCATTATCTGTATATGGGATATCATTATCTTGTATATGGAATATCATTATTAACAATTTTACATAGCTTGTATATGGGATATCATTATCAACAATATTAATTATTAGGATTCTTGACAGGGGACATGGGCTCACATTCCCTGTCTGGAAATTATATTCACCCGAGCCGTTAGGCTATATGGGATATCATGTGTATTGCTTGTGTATATGGGATATCATGTGTATTGCTCTTGTACATTGGATATCATGTGTATTGCTCTTGCATATGGGATATCATGTATATTGCTTGTGTATATGGGATATCATGTGTATTGCTTGTGTATATGGGATATCATGTGTATTGCTTGTGTATATGGGATATCATGTGTATTGCTTGTGTATATGGTATATCATGTGTATTGCTCTTGTATATGGGACATCATGTGTATTGCTCTTGTATATGAGATATCATGCGTATTGCTCTTTTATATGGGATATCATGTGTATTGCTTGTGTATGTGGGATATCATGTGTATTGCTCATGTATATGGAATATCATGTGTATTGCTTGTGTATGGGATATCATGTGTATTGCTCTTGCATATGGGATATCATGTGTATTGCTCTTGTATATGGGATATGATGTGTATTACTGTGTATATGGGATATCGTTTATTGCTCTTTTATATGGCATAGCATGTGAACTGCCCTTGTATATGGGATATCATGTGTATTGCTCTTGTATATGGGATATCATGTGTACTGCCCGTGTATATGGGATATCATGTGTACTGCCCGTGTATATGGGATATCAAGTGTACTGCCCGTGTATATGGGATATCATGTGTATTGCTCTTTTATATGGGATTTGTGTACTGCCCGTGTATATGGGATATCATGTGTACTGCCCATGTATATGGGATATCATGTGTACTGCCCATGTATATGGGATATCATGTGTACTGCCCGTGTATATGGCATATCATGTGTATTGCTCTTGTATATGGGATATCATGTGTATTGCTCTTGTATATGGGATATCATTATCAACAACTTTACATATTTACATTCACTAGAACCTTTCTGTTAAAAAAATTAGCATTAAATTTTGAATCAACTTCATTGTTCACGGATAGAATTGATTTTTAAGGCACACCAATACATGAAAGGTTATATGGCGCCTAACAGGAATGAACATGCCAGGCTCATCCTCCATTTACATCAAGATAAAACATGTAGAATGGGCCTAGAACCTTCTTACCTGCAGTTGCATATTCTATAGTACATACTCCATTTACAATGGAGCCACGTTTCCATGTTTGCATACGCGGTGTCATGATACAGACTTTGAATGAGCACGATAAAAAAATGACAAAATGGATGGGTGGGGGGTGGGGGTGTGTGGCTGGACGGGGGTGGGTGGGGGGATGGAGAGAGGGAGTGAAAATACTCTCAGATGGTAGTTGTCTCTTTTTTATCTTTACCATTCTCTCAAGGCGCGTTATTGGTGGTTCTATTGTTGTTTACATAAGAACTGATTCACATATTTTCGGTGTGCAGTTTAAAACATTGGTTGTGAAAGACAAATTTACTATATAATGGTTTAACTTTGCCATTTACTACCGGTGTTTAAAACTACAATGAATTGTTTGCCATTTAATACTGCCGTTTAAAACCATGTTCTTCCACGTTTATGAAATATTCCCCAATAAATAATTTGTAAGTTTTAGTTATATTACCCAGCAGTGGTTCCTCAATGTTGTCCCATGAATCTGTTTCATCGTGTCTCTCTGCAGGAAACATCATATCTTTGGTCCTCATGATACGGGTGCTGAATCCTTGCTTCATCTACAACACAACCAAACTCAGTGGTTTTTTTCTTATTTAAGCCGTACCAAAAAACGGTACCATTCGCAATGTCACAAAGTATGGGGTATTTTCAGTTGGATTGAAAAAATTCCCAATCCAAAATTATTATTATTATTTTAATATTTAGAGTGAAAATTTAAACAAAAGAGAGGGGGAAACATATTCTTTTAGTAGAGTGTTTACTACAGAGAATGTATACATGGTAATGTGTTTGCAGAGTATTTAGGTGTAAAACATTGATTCTGTTTGATAGTGAAACATTCCCAAGTTAAGGCAAAACAAAACAATTTTTTTCAATTGACCCAAAATTGCTGTATCTGTATTAAATATGTTTGAAAATGATCTGCCCAGGTGTGTAGCTGCCTATACCCTTGTTAGTATTGCAAACAACCTTGTGTATGACGAAAAATGGTCTAGCTACATGCCTGACTTGGTCTGATCTTTCCCTTTACTCTAGTCTACATATAAAACCTATCATGTGACATTTATATAATAGGAGTTTCATATAATTTTCTTATGAGAATGTATTCATACTAGCTTTATTTTTAAAACACATTTTCATATGATGGTCATGAACATTTTTTTCCCAGTTTTATATGATTCTCATATGATATCTATATGACAGGACAATTACATGATTCTTATAACAGATGCCAACGCCAACACCCACTCTGAAATCAGGCTTAAAATGCTTAAAACAAGAGGTCAATGACCTTGAAGCTCTACTGATAGGTTTTTGATAGATAGATCAGCATTCCTGTGAAGTTTCATGAAAATCCGTCAAGTAGATTCAGAGGAGTCGCTACAAGTTTTCATTATATAACTCTAGGTAAACGAAGATGGCCGCTAGCGCCATGTTTAACGTGAAATCAAAATAATTTTTGACAAGGACCAACAACATGTCATACTGATCATTTTAGAAAAAGTCCCATATCAATATCACTTACAGTTTTCAAGAAGTAGTCGCTACAAACTTGTATTTTGACAATCTATTTTTAGCCATGGTGGCCATCTTGAATTTCCGGCAGACCTGAAATTTTGCTAGGATCAATTAGACATCAAGAGCAACATTCCTGTGAAGTTTCATGAAAATCCGTCGATTAGTTTTCATTATATAACTCTACGTAAACAAAGATGGCTGCTGGCAGCCATGTTTAAAGTCATATCAAAACAATTTTCGACAAGGATCAGCATCATTCCATAGCGATCATTTTAGAAAAAGTCCCATATCAATATCACTTATAGTTTTCAAGAAGTACTTGCTTCACACTTGTTTTTTGAAAATCTATTTTTAGCTGTGGTGGCCATCTTGAATTTCTGACCAACCTGAAATGTTGCTAGGATCATTTAGACATCAAGAGCAACATTCCTGTGAAGTTTCATGGAAATATGCAAGTAGTTTCAGAAGAGTTGTCGCTACAAGTATTTACTAAATAATTCTATGTAAACAAAGATGGCCACTGGCAGCCATGTTTAATGTCAAATCAAAACGATTTTCAACAAGGACCAACAACCAACATCATGTCAAGCTGATCATTTTAGAAAAAGTCCCATATAAATATCACTTAGAGTTTTCAAGAAGTTGTCGCTACAAACTTGTTTTTTAAAAATCTATTTTAAGATTTGGCGGCCATCTTGGATTTCACATCAACATCAATTTTTGCTAGGATCAACTAGACTTCATGGACAACATTTCTGTAAAGTTTCTTGAAAATCCATTCAGTAGTTTCAGAGTAGTTGCTACAAATAAAAGTTTTACGGACGGACGGACGGACGGACGACAGACACCGCACCATAAGCTCTAAGCTCTGCTGATCTCTGATCAGAAGAGCTAATAACCATGATATTATTGTGATTTTTTGTTTATCCCATATCATTGCTTCTGGGAATGTAATAAAGCCATGTCTATTTTATCGTAATACATTAGTGCATTCATACAAATGCAAACGAAAAATAAATCACAGTGTTTGTGTACAGTTAACACTTATTACCAATTGTTTTCATGGTATATCATATGATACGTTCAGACACCTTAACTATTTATCATTATTTTAAATCTTACTTCATAAAATGCAAGAAAGTAATGTTAAATTTAGTTTAAGGTCTTGTATTATTTGTAGGGCGAACACATTACAGCCGCGTAACCTAGCTGACATCATGTAAACAACAACAGGACGTCATGATTTCTCTTACAACTTGCCACCGTATACAAAGTAAACTGACAACATTAAGCGGGGATGAGAGGCAGGAGTGGGTTGGGGTGGGGGGTGGAGTGGGCAACATATATGTGTAAGAATCAACTAAAACAACACAAAAATATGTAAAAAAAAAATCAAGTGGGGTGGGGGAGGGGTGGTGAGAGGCGGGGGTGGGGGGGAGGGGTGTTGAGAGGCGGGGGTGGGGGGGAGGGTGCAACATATATGTGTAAGAATTGACTAAAACAACACAGAAATATGTAAAAAAAAAAAAGTCAAAAAAAAGAAAGAAAGAAAGTGAAGTGGGGTGGGAGTGGGGGCGAGTGGGGTGGGAGGAGGGAGCCCATGCCCCAATATGGGTGAAGAATGAATAAGATGCATAATGCTATAAGAAATCCCAAACTAAAATCCCAAACTAAAATTATAGACATATACACTCAAGTGATATGAAAACGCAACACATGAATTTCCGCTATATATTGTATGTACAATATGCTGCTTTTAATCGAATGGTACATGGCTACGTAAGACCTTTCCTTTTGGAAAAAATACTAAAACAACAAATAATACAGCAAATAGTATTCCTTCAAAGTTTCATTATTCACGAGTACGCGTTTGGCTCAATCATGTGAGCAAACTTAGGATGCAACATTTTGCAAACTATTTACGTTAAATACAGTACTGAACTAGCTCAATTTTTCAAAGAGCTACTTCAACATTTATGAAGTTATTGTTACAAAGTGTAGTGTGATTAAAACGTCTACAACATCACAGTTGTGTCCTTTCTCTAGTTAACTGCAACTTTCTTTTTAAAAAACATCTTGGGATTTCTTTGGAATATTATGTGCAATTAAGTGTGCAGTATATACAATATATAGCGGAAATTCCCGTGTTGCGTTTTCATATCACTTGAGTGTACATGCTTACATGCAAACCTAGATCTGCCTTTATTGCACATTTTATGGGCCATCACAATTTGGGTTCCATGGGAGCCCAGAATTTGCAGAAGACAAAATTACTTATCCAACCCTTTACAACATACTTAAGGAAACCAATTCCAAAATTTAGTTCAGCTAGGACAAGAAATGTAAGAGATATAGACCTGTAAACACAGCTTACACGCAAAATTTGATGTGAAACAGACACATTTTAAGGGTTCCATGGGAGCCCAGGGGTTACAGGAACCAAAACATTTAGCAGCCCTTAAGACAATGTTATAAGGAAGCCCATGGCCAAATTTGGTTGTGCTAGGACAAGAAATGTAAGAGATTTAGACTTGTAAACACAGCTTACACGCAAACCTTGATGTGGGACACCAACGCCGACGCCGACGTGATTACATAAGCTCTCTTATTCTTCGAATAGTCGAGCTAAAAATGTGTAGAATAATGAAGGAAATAGAATTCTCATTGTTTTACTTAATTATATGCAAGCAGTTTTAAAGTCAAAATGATGTAGGATTTATAAATTGCATTTTAATGCCTGATATAAAACTCCAGATTGCCATGTGTCCCTTTAAAGCATTCACAATTCATGAGTTGATATGAATAATTTACCTTCATGAAGTGAGGCAGACAGGAGTATGTCTGCCCAAGTTGTACAGATTGACTGGCCGACGACAAAGACATGTGGGAGGGGTCGTTAGACACATCATGGTACCTAGACGGGAATGGTGCCGGCGACGACCAGTTTCTACACTGTAAACGAGTCAGATGGTTGGAGTAGCACGGCAGTAGCACGGGAGACTTGGTGATGGCTTTGTTCACCTGCAATAAAAATACATAAACCAAGAGGGGTTCGTAGCCACGCAAGATGGGCATGGTGCCAGCTATGGCCAGTTTTTACACAACACAAATCTATATGTGACCAACGACTTTAGTCATTTAATAGTAGCCTATCATAACAGGGATAAATAAACAAAAATTCACAGTGAATATAAATGGACAATTATAGACAAAAAGAAAGTGGAGTATTTATAGTCTCTATCATCCAGACACACTCAAGCTGACTGCAAGCGCTAGCGAGCGTCTAGACTCGTGGTTCATTAATATATTTGACCGATCGACGGCGCCAAACGTCAAAACTGACTGTGACGTGATGTCATGTTGACCACAACATCAAAGTGCACGTTGTATTACGCGCAACATTAGTTCCAATGGGATGTGTGTACGTCCTTAATAAATATACAATAAACTTCATTTTTTGTAGTTTCTCTAAAAACATAATATAATCTATATTACAAAATGAATATAATGATGTTTAAAATTTAATTTTTAGCATTAATCGTGATCCGATGACTTTGTTTGGGGTAATTTTATTGCACAACATTGCGCGTAACGTCACGTAATTTTTGACGCCGTCGTAACGTAGGGGGTGATTCCCATAACAAACTGAAGTTGACCAATCAGCGGACGGTGATTTCTTTTTCTACAGACCTTGTTTTGATGTCACAAATTTTAAAGAAGCTTTACTCCAGACCATCGTGGGGACTTCTTTGAGAGAAGTCTCGCGAGAAGTCTGGATGATCGAGACTAGAGTATTTAAAGTCAATGAACATCTCCCTATACGCCGGAGGGTAAAGTGAAAGCGACACCTTGTGTAAAGAATGACATGGATCTACGATTTTAAGTGATAATTCAGTCTGGTTTTGGTTTAAATCAATATGGCAGTATCTCAGTTCTTAACATGTGTTTTGTTATGAGGCAAAACAGTACCCCACACATGCATGATGTCGAGTCGGACGATTTTGATCATGAGTAGGACACCGTGTTTTTGCAAAAATACAGAAGAATGGGTCAATGTGTTGACATGATTTGTGGTACAAAATGGTGATCATTCTGTTTTCTTTCAATCTTGATCATGTAACACATTACGGCAATATACAGGCTCAATCAAATTTGATTGTTAAGTCTTAGGCAATGTCCGACTCAATATCAAGGCAAAACAGCTTTTCATATACCTACTTTGCAATCATACTAGAAGCCAGCAATATTGTACATCTCAACGATTAAACTGGTTCCCTGTTGCTATTGTGCACACTTCATGTGCGTTTGTAGCAAAATAAGAACGGACACATATCGGTCAAAATCGTCCGCCTCAATATCAAGTCTGACTCGAGACCATTTTACCTACCCTATATGAAACTATTGAATACCAATTATAAATCTGCTTTAATCTCATAAATATAAAACTTATACCTGACAATGAAGATCCACCATGGAAAGTTCTTCTGGTAATCCTCCCGACATCGTCTCGTCCGGATCCGTCTCCACGGACATGTAGGACAAGGTGGAGGGTGTACTGGAGGAGACACTACTCTTCCTTTTCTCTATCACCGTTTGGTCGAGCTGCGACAACTGACTCCAATCCATTCCTCTGGGGGATATATCCCCCTTTCCTGGTGATGTCTCCCCTTTCCCCCAAGTAGCGTTGTCACTCTCCGAGGAATGGACATCATGGAATGATGGTCGTTTGTATGGCGGAAAGTTTGGATCAGAAGTAGACAGTGCATCTTCCTCTGCTGAGAAATACATTTCACTCTCCAATGACACTGTGGAGGGTTGTCTCTTAGAGTCGTACCTAGAACCGTACCGGACACGTCTCAAGCTGGGACTGGTGCTGTGTACAGAGGATCGCCCATTGGGACTATGTGCCGATGAGCGTGACGACAAGCTAGGAGCTGCCGTTGGACTGAATGGCGGTGGTGATGATGAAGAACTTATCGAGACACTGTGGGCAGATTTAGTCAACATGTCCTCATTCCCCACATTGTCACTGTCTCGTAGAACTATGGAGTCGACAGACCTTAACGTGTCAAACGGATTCATACTGACATTGTCAAGGGTAGGTAAGTCACCCGGTGTTGGCGTGGTAACCCCTGATGATGACAGCGTCTCAACAGTGGGGCTCCCTGGCAACGCCGACCCTTGACTTAGTACTGGACTGACAATACCACCAGCACACTCCTCTATTACAGTAATACTTGTAGACGCGGTGTCGGGTGTAGTCAGATTACTCATATACCCTCTAGTAAAGGCAAACCCATTGCTTGGTGAGACCCACCCTCCACTGCTGCTTATATCAAACACTAGTTTGTTCTTATGGAGCAAGCTCTGACCAAATCCTGGATCCATACCTTCTGGTGACACTTTGAACACAGCGGTCGGTGTCCCATCACAAGATTTTTTCACATGAAAGAAAGCTACTCCATTTTTATTATTTCCAAAAAAGTTACAGCCACCTAAACAGCCACACTTTCCTATGACAAGATGTGGCACGTTTAGTTGATCTCCTGGCCACAGGAACCATAACCTTGCACTTGATGCATCGTGAAGAGTAAGGAAATCATTTTGAATCTCATGGAAGTCCTGATTGGGTAATGCCATGGCTGCCTCAGCTTTGATTGGTCCAAGTGAGAGACCACCTGACTCCAGCCAGATTTCTGGTTGGTTGATGTCATGTCTGATGGGAGCAGTGGAGATGTACTGTTTCAGGGAGATGTGCTCTATCAATCCAGTAATTCCAGACCTCGTGTTCTCCCCATGGAGATTGCATGTGGCCAGACGCACTGGAAATACCTAAATCAGAGCAGGTTGGATTAGTATATTCATAACTAGAAGGGTGCTCCATGGAACACTTGTGTCGCTTATTTGACGTGCGCTTATTTCACCAAGTACAATCTAACTATAAAGTTTGAAGGCAAGGGGTGTAATCCTTCATGAATAATGAAGCAGTTTTTCTTAAAGTGTTAAAGTTTATGAGAAGGATCATAAATCTGCAGGATAATTGATAAGGAAGAACTGTGTAAAGTTTCATGACCCTATATAGGTCAATATTTTGCAAAGTTATGAGCTAGGTTAGGTCGCAGGTTAAAGTTTTATGAATAGAGTGCCAAAATGAATCAGAGTTATGCCCCTTTTCATGAACATAGGTCGCATACTTTCCAAGTTATGAGCTTGGTTAGTCTTTTTTAGATTAAAGTTTTATAAAACGAGGCATAACTCTGCTGAAATGAAAGTCATAGTTATTGGTCATTGGTAACAATATTCTGTTTGGTAAGATGAATAAGTGTGTGAAGTTTGATGAACCTAGGTCAAATAATTCTGAAGTTATGGCCAGTTATGAGTTTGTTAGGTTGCAGGTTGAAGTTTTATGAAAAGGGGCTTAACTCTGCCAAAATGAAAATCAGAGTTATTGGACATGTGTAACAACATTCCTTGGGTTGAGATGAAGATGTGTGTGAAGTTTCATGAACATAGGTTAAATACTCTTCAAGTTATGGCTAAGGTTAGGTTGCAGGTTAAGTGTGACGGACTACGACGACGATGGACAAAGTGATCCCTAAGTGTCTGCCATGCTAAACGGGCGACACAAAAATGCATTGTAACTTGAATGTTATTTAATGCCTCATCAACACAGCTGACCTTGCCGTTTGCCCTCAAAATCTAGTTATTGTGCAGAAAGCATTTTCATAAGTAGGTCATGATGACCTTTGACCTACCTGCCGCCACCAAAACCAATAGAGAATATAGTGATAGCAAGAGGATTTTTTTTTATAAAGAGTCAACAGTGAAAATGTAGGTCCAGTAGTTTGAGTTATCATGTACACAAAGCATTTTTTTATGATTGGACCATGATGAACTGACCTTTGACCTACTGCCCCTCAAATAAATAGTGGTCATTGCCTTACCAATGGAAGTACCACAGATTCTATTAGAATTGTTAAACAATGGTTACCTGAATATTCAGTGCTGAGCCTCCCTCTACTATAAACAGATTGACAGAATCCACGGAGGCTCTTGTCATCCTGTATTTGATGTCCTCTGATGATGGACATGGAAAGGTGTAATTTGGCTGAGATTTCTTGCACTGTGTTTGAGCGACCATGTGTTGGCATAGTTGATAGGTGACAGCATGCTGGAGACTGTTCTCCACATCCTCTACCAGCATGACAAAAGTCTGCAAGGACTCGACGATATTCTGTATCTGTAAACACAAGACATGTTCAGAAGGAGAGTGTGGACACAATATTCTGTATCTGTAAACACAAGACATGTTTAGGAGGAGAGTGTGGACACAATATTCTGTATCTGTAAACACAAGACATGTTTAGGAGGAGAGTGTGGACATAATATTCTGCATCTGTAAATGCAAGACATGTTTAGGAGGATTAAGTGTGGACACGATATTCTGTATCTGTAAACATAAAACATGTTTAGGAGGAGAGTGTGGACACGATATTTTGCATCTGTAAACACAAAACATGTTTAGGAGGAGAGCGTGGACACAATATTCTGTAGTGTAAACACAAGACATGTTTAGGAGGAGAGTGTGGACACAATATTCTGCATCTGTAAACGTAAAACATGTTTAGGAGGAGAGTGTGGACACCATATTCTGTATCTGTAAATGCAAGACATGTTTAGGAGGATTAAGTGTGGACACGATATTCTGTATCTGTAAACGTAAAACATGTTTAGGAGGAGAGTGTGGACACAATATTCTGCATCTGTAAACACAAGACATGTTTAGGAGGATTAAGTGTGGACACAATATTCTGCATCTGTAAACACAAGACATGTTTAGGAGGATTAAGTGTGGACACAATATTCTGTAGTGTAAACACAAGACATGTTTAGGAGGATTAAGTGTGGACACAATATTCTGCATCTGTAAACGTAAAACATGTTTAGGAGGAGAGCGTGGACACAATATTCTGTAGTGTAAACACAAGACATGTTTAGGAGGATTAAGTGTGGACACAATATTCTGCATCTGTAAACGTAAAACATGTTTAGGAGGAGAGCGTGGACACAATATTCTGTAGTGTAAACACAAGACATGTTTAGGAGGATTAAGTGTGGACACAATATTCTGTATCTGTAAACACAAGACATGTTCAGAAGGAGAGCGTGGACACAATATTCTGTAGTGTAAACACAAGACATGTTTAGGAGGAGAGTGTGGACACAATATTCTGCATCTGTAAACGTAAAACATGTTTAGGAGGAGAGTGTGGACATAATATTCTGCATCTGTAAATGCAAGACATGTTTAGGAGGATTAAGTGTGGACACGATATTCTGTATCTGTAAACGCAAAACATGTTTAGGAGGAGAGTGTGGACACAATATTCTGCATCTGTAAATGCAAGACATGTTTAGGAGGATTAAGTGTGGACACGATATTCTGTATCTGTAAACGTAAAACATGTTTAGGAGGAGAGTGTGGACACAATATTCTGCATCTGTAAACACAAGACATGTTTAGGAGGATTAAGTGTGGACACGATATTCTGTATCTGTAAACGCAAAACATGTTTAGGAGGAGAGTGTGGACACAATATTCTGCATCTGTAAATGCAAGACATGTTTAGGAGGATTAAGTGTGGACACGATATTCTGTATCTGTAAACGTAAAACATGTTTAGGAGGAGAGTGTGGACACAATATTCTGCATCTGTAAATGCAAAACATGTTTAGGAGGATTAAGTGTGGACACGATATTCTGTATCTGTAAACACAAGACATGTTTAGGAGGAGAGTGTGGACACAATATTCTGCATCTGTAAACACAAAACATGTTTAGGAGGAGAGCGTGGACACAATATTCTGCATCTGTAAACACAAAACATGTTTAGGAGGAGAGTGTGGACACAATATTCTGCATCTGTAAACACAAGACATGTTTAGGAGGAGAGTGTGGACACAATATTCTGTATCTGTAAACACAAGACATGTTTAGGAAGATTAAGTGTGGACACAATATTCTGCATCTGTAAACACAAGACATGTTTAGGAGGAGAGTGTGGACACAATATTCTGTATCTGTAAACACAAGACATGTTTAGGAGGATTAAGTGTGGACACAATATCTGTATCTGTAAACACAAGACATGTTTAGGAGGAGAGCGTGGACACAATATCGTGTATTGTAAACATAAAACATGCTAATAGAAGAGGGTGGACAAAATATTCTGTAGTGTAAACAAAAAACATGTTTGAGAGAAAATTGTGGACACAATATTCTGTATCTGTAAACACAAAACATGTTTAGGAGGATTAAGTGTGGACACAATATTATGCATCTGTAAACACAAGACATGTTTAGGAGGAGAGTGTGGACACAATATTATGCATCTGTAAACACAAGACATGTTTAGGAGGATTAAGTGTGGACACAATATTCTGCATCTGTAAACACAAAACATGTTTAGGAGGAGAGTGTGGACACAATATTCTGTATCTGTAAACACAAGACATGTTTAGGAGGATTAAGTGTGGACACAATATTCTGCATCTGTAAACACAAGACATGTTTAGGAGGAGAGTGTGGACACAATATTATGCATCTGTAAACACAAGACATGTTTAGGAGGAGAGCGTGGACACAATATCGTGTATTGTAAACATAAAACATGCTAATAGAAGAGGGTGGACAAAATATTCTGTAGTGTAAACAAAAAACATGTTTGAGAGAAAATTGTGGACACAATATTCTGTATCTGTAAACACAAAACATGTTTAGGAGGAGAGTGTGGACACAATATTATGCATCTGTAAACACAAGACATGTTTAGGAGGATTAAGTGTGGACACAATATTCTGCATCTGTAAACACAAGACATGTTTAGGAGGAGAGTGTGGACATAATATTCTGTATCTGTAAACACAAGACATGTTTAGGAGGATTAAGTGTGGACACAATATTCTGCATCTGTAAACACAAAACATGTTTAGGAGGAGAGTGTGGACATAATATTCTGTATCTGTAAACACAAGACATGTTTAGGAGGAGAGCGTGGACACAATATCGTGTATTGTAAACATAAAACATGCTAATAGAAGAGGGTGGACAAAATATTCTGTAGTGTAAACAAAAAACATGTTTGAGAGAAAATTGTGGACACAATATTCTGTATCTGTAAACACAAAACATGTTTAGGAGGAGAGTGTGGACACAATATTCTGTATCTGTAAACACAAAACATGTTTAGGAGGAGAGTGTGGACACAATATTCTGTATCTGTAAACACAAAACATGTTTAGGAGGATTAAGTGTGGACACAATATTCTGCATCTGTAAACACAAGACATGTTTAGGAGGAGAGTGTGGACACAATATTCTGTATCTGTAAACACAAGACATGTTTAGGAGGATTAAGTGTGGACACAATATCTGTATCTGTAAACACAAGACATGTTTAGGAGGAGAGCGTGGACACAATATCGTGTATTGTAAACATAAAACATGCTAATAGAAGAGGGTGGACAAAATATTCTGTAGTGTAAACAAAAAACATGTTTGAGAGAAAATTGTGGACACAATATTCTGTATCTGTAAACACAAAACATGTTTAGGAGGATTAAGTGTGGACACAATATTATGCATCTGTAAACACAAGACATGTTTAGGAGGAGAGTGTGGACACAATATTATGCATCTGTAAACACAAGACATGTTTAGGAGGATTAAGTGTGGACACAATATTCTGCATCTGTAAACACAAAACATGTTTAGGAGGAGAGTGTGGACACAATATTCTGTATCTGTAAACACAAGACATGTTTAGGAGGATTAAGTGTGGACACAATATTCTGCATCTGTAAACACAAGACATGTTTAGGAGGAGAGTGTGGACACAATATTATGCATCTGTAAACACAAGACATGTTTAGGAGGAGAGCGTGGACACAATATCGTGTATTGTAAACATAAAACATGCTAATAGAAGAGGGTGGACAAAATATTCTGTAGTGTAAACAAAAAACATGTTTGAGAGAAAATTGTGGACACAATATTCTGTATCTGTAAACACAAAACATGTTTAGGAGGAGAGTGTGGACACAATATTATGCATCTGTAAACACAAGACATGTTTAGGAGGATTAAGTGTGGACACAATATTCTGCATCTGTAAACACAAGACATGTTTAGGAGGAGAGTGTGGACATAATATTCTGTATCTGTAAACACAAGACATGTTTAGGAGGATTAAGTGTGGACACAATATTCTGCATCTGTAAACACAAAACATGTTTAGGAGGAGAGTGTGGACATAATATTCTGTATCTGTAAACACAAGACATGTTTAGGAGGAGAGCGTGGACACAATATCGTGTATTGTAAACATAAAACATGCTAATAGAAGAGGGTGGACAAAATATTCTGTAGTGTAAACAAAAAACATGTTTGAGAGAAAATTGTGGACACAATATTCTGTATCTGTAAACACAAAACATGTTTAGGAGGAGAGTGTGGACACAATATTCTGTATCTGTAAACACAAAACATGTTTAGGAGGAGAGTGTGGACACAATATTCTGTATCTGTAAACACAAAACATGTTTAGGAGGATTAAGTGTGGACACAATATTCTGCATCTGTAAACACAAGACATGTTTAGGAGGAGAGCATCGGACACAGTATTCTGTAGTGTAAACATAAAACATGCTAACAGAAGAGGGTGGACAAAATATTCTGTAGTGTAAACACAAAACATGTTTACGAGGAGAGTGTGGACACAATATTCTGTATCTGTAGACATAAAACGTGTATAGGAGAAGATTGTAGACACAATTTCCGAAGTGTAAAACAAAACAAGGTCAGCAGAAGAGAGTGGACACAATTTCTGTATTTCTGTAGTGTAACCACAAAACATGTTTTATATGAGGAGGGTATGGACATTTTATAACTGAGAAAAGGGGAAACAATTAAATAATAAATGTGTGAACAGAATGAAACAAACAAATCAATAACCTAGAAAACATATCTACAGATGAAGAAGAGGAAGAAGAATGCTATTTTCCAAGTGCCAATAATATTTAATTTCTCCAATTTTGAAACAAAAATTCCCAACTGAAAGAAAAACAAATAAATAAATGTTTTCCTGTAATTTTCCCCAATTTTAAGAAAAAACGCGCTAAAATTCCAAAATTCCACTAAATTGTGACGATATATATATAGGAAACAAAAGGTCAATGATCTTGAAGCTCTACTGATAGATTTTGATAGCTTGATCAGCCATGGGAACCTGTGAAGTTTTATGGAAATAAGACCAACACTTTCAGAGAAGTTGTCACCACAAGTTTTTCATATTACCACTCTTGTAACAAAATGAATGCATATTTACTTAGAGTTTTTAACTGTGTTTGTCGGGGCCTCATTTTTCCTCATTATGAATAGGAATGTTGATAGATTTTTGCCAAGCGTATCACTTTTAATCGATGCCTATATCTAATAAATGATCTTTTACTAGATTCATTCTATTGATAAAGAATAAGTTGTTTTGGCGTTTATTTCATCAAAATCCATCAACTATTAAGAAAGTTATGATTTTACAAGCTGTGTATTATAAGTAAATTTGCCAGTATTTACCAGTGCGAGCCTAAGAAATGTATAGAATTCTTATTACGACACTACGTGCAGACCAAGCAGTCCGAATAACATGACATTTGCATGGATGGCGTGTTTCACCAGGTATCCGTGTAGGGACTGTATATATGGGTGTCGAAAGCGTAAGAACTTGTCACAGGATCGCAAGCCGTTATCCAGAGTAGTAGTGACCATTACCATAACGGCAAAGGGTAAGTCAAATCTATTTTATTTGTTGTGAATTAGTGTCATATTTAAATTGTTGTTCTGAAGTAAATATCTGCCGGTAAAAGCCAAAGATAGTTCGCAGGATATTGTCTTTAATTCTTGTACGTTTTCAAACGTCAGAATATTTTAGCAAATTATTGTCTGATAAGATTATTGGGGCATATATTTACATTATTGATAATGCCAGTTGTTCTGTAGATAGTAAATGGAATACGCGATTCAGATTGTAGGTACTTTTCTACGGAGGTTTCTAACTGTCATTACGTTATTGCATAAACAGTTATTGTTTATTGTGCAGTATAAATCTCTCTGAGATTGGTTTTCATATTGTCATAATTATTATTCAATCACTCTGAGGTCGCTGTACCAGTGTAGCCTATAATGTGTTAACGGGATGTAAAACCAATTATTCATTCAGTCTATGGTTGAATTATTATGTTGTAAGTTTTGCATTACATCTAGAAATGTGAGATTTCATTGTCAATAAATTACATCTATAATTGTTTTACACGTTTTGTTAAAGTTTAGCATCATGTTTATTCAAAGAAGGTTTAGAAATCGGGTTTATTCTTTCTGAATAAAGATTGCTTTGCAATCAAGTATTAGGTATGGTGATACCTTAGCGCTATTATAAAATACATGTTGTGATAACATTGTAAGACTGGGTATATATTTTGTAGCCGTAAGTACATGCTAGGAGCGTAGAGCATGTAGAGCGTATTATCGGGAGCGTGGTTTACGGGTTCGTAGGTTGGGAACGCCGTCATAGGACGCGGGAACGACAGCATTCGCCATTTGGGCGACGGACCAGACGGTAGCCAAGGAGATGCTTGGCAAAAGGGCCTGGTTACCAGATAGCTACACAGATAACGTCACCGGATTTGTAATACCGGGACTTGGGCCATCGCCGGAAAGGATTGTGCGAGTGGGCGTCGCGTGTGGATTACATCACCGGAAGTATGTGTGGTACCGGGACGAATAGCAACCGCTAAGGACGGGATTGCAATATAACGCGGGAGTGAAGTAGTAGTGCCGGGAACTGTACCGGAAGGACTCAGCTAGATACAGCTTTAAGAGATAATATAGCGTGTGATATAGCATACATATATCATAAATACAGATATCGGATATTCAGTCTGATTAAAACCGAACAGTTTAATCTAACTTGCAGTGAACATAATTTTAAACATGATTTAAAACTTTGATATTTCTACTTTGTCATTTGTATTCATTTGTATATATATTCATCTTCTTGTAAATAAATCTGTAAATTTATTTATTCTTGATTCTCCCTTGGTGAGTTGTCTCCACTTGGTCCATCTTGTTACAACTCTATCTAAAAAAAAAGATGGTCGCTGACAGCCAGGTTTGACACAGAATCAATGAATTTTGTTTAGGACCAACTCCATGTCATGCCAGTCATTTTAGTAAAGGTTCCAAATCAATACCACTTATTTAGTTGGCACTCGTTGCCACACACTTGTATTTAAGCTGTGGCAGCCATCTTGAATTTCTGGTCAACCTGATTTTTACTTGGGACTAACTGGACATCAAGACCAACATTCCTGTAAAGTTTTATAAAAGTCATTTTGGTAAAGGTACCAAACCGATACCACTTATGGTTTTAGAGAAGTAGTATTTTTAGACATGGTGGCCATCTTGAATTTTAGGCCAACCTGATTTTACTTAGGACCAACTAGACATTAAAAGCAATATTCCTATATTCCTAAATATTACGATTCATTATACAACATTACCTTTGCAACATTATAATCTCATTCAATTTTATCCTACTCTAAAGAATATATATTTTTACAGCTTATAAAAATGTCATGCTACCACAAATTTTAATTTTAAAGCTATATCAACTAAATCCCTTACATTAACCTTAGTATATCCTAGTTTCTGCTCTAAATCACAAATGGAATGATCTGTATTCAGAAATATAGCAGGTTGTGACCAGGTTACAGGTCATATCATGCAATTTCTCCCAAGAATTATGTCTCACCAGTACAAGCAGATTTGCTATTGTCTCAGGTTATATACTCAGTTGCAAAAGAAAGGGTACATTGGGTTTTGTTTAGATTTAATTGTATAAAGTGTTTTTAGAATTAAACTGACACATTCCAAAATGAATATTCCATTTATGGTACCAATGTTTTTATCATTCCATTGCCAATATAATGTTGTCATTTGTTTTTCAATAGGTTGAATCATTAAGGGACTGTCATTTAATAAAGAGGATAGGGTGTAAAGTAAAATGTTCAAAGTGTCCAGTTTCTTTTGCACCTGAGTATAGTTGGAAAATCAGAATTAAAATAAAATCTTAAAATCCTGTCATTTGTTTTCAGTCATTTTCTGAGAGCCGAAAATACAAAGGAGACTTAATCCTTACCCCTCTATGAGTGTTTAATGGACTGTCCTTTTTTTTAATTTGGTCCATTTATAGTGCAATGGGGTTTTTCGATCGAATGACTGGTGAGCACCCAGACGGTGTAAACCCTGATCAGCCTGCAAGATGTTGTGCCAGTCATTTTGTTAAAGGTTCCAAATCAATATCACTTATGTTTTTTGAGCAGTAGTCACCACAAAATCGCATTTTGAAAATATATTTTTAGGCATTGCCGCCCTCTTGAATTTCAGACTGACCTGAATTTTTGCTAGGATAAGCAGACATCAAGAGCAAAATACCTGTGAAGTTTCATGAAAATCCATCAAGTAGTTTCGGAGGAGTAGTCGCCACAAGTTTTTCCTATATCTCTCTATGTAAACCAAGATGGTCGCTGGCGGCAATGATTGACATCGAATCAAAATGAATCTTGGTTAGGACCAAGTAGATATCGCACCAGTCATTTTAGTAAAGGTTCCAATTCAATGTCACTTACGGTTTTTGAGAAGTAGTCGCCACAGTTCCTTTTTTTTAAAATCTATTTTTAGCCGTGGCAGCCATCTTGGATTTCCTACCGACCTGAATTTTTGCTAGGATCAACTAGATAATAAAGAGCAACATTTCTGTCAAGTTTCATGAAATTCCATCTAGTAGTTTCAGAGGAGTAGTCCCCACAAGTTTTTCCTATATAACTCTGTGTAAACAATGATGGCCCTGACGGCCATGTTTGACATCCAATCAAAATTGAACTTAATTTAGGACCAACTACATGTCATGGCAGTTATTTTGGTAAAGGTTCCAAATCAATATCACTTATGTTTTTTGAGAAGTAGTCTCCACAGTCACATTTTTAACATCTATTTTTAGCCGTGGCGGCCATCTTGAATTTCCGGCTGACCTGAATTTTTTCTAAGATCAACTAGACATCAAGATCAACATTCCTGTGAAGTTTCATGAAAATCCATCAAGTAGTTTCAGAGGAGTAGTCGCCACAAAAAAAAGTTTACGGACGTACGGACCGACGGACGGACGGACGATGCACCACGGCATAAGCTCTGCTGATCTTTGATCAGTAGAGCTAAAAAAGCTGCTATATGCCAGCTCCACTTTCATGTTGGAGCATAAAAAGCAAGCCATTTGGATATCTCTTTATAATGCCATTTTAACTAAGAATTTACGTACTCACAAAATCCTAATGCTCTATTGGCATCAAACATACCTGAGGTGTGGACAATTTGCCAGAGATGCTCCCAACTATGGCCTCAACTAGCCAGGCATATTCTAACGTCTCTGACTCGAGGGCCAGACCCTCATGTGAGAACATGGCGTGACCCCTAACCTGTAACCCTGACAATGCTATATGACCTTCCTTCAGGTGCTCCTGGTCTTCGTCACGCTGCCAATAAATATGCAAATGAAGGGTGAAAATCTGAAAATTGTATTGCCATATAATTACACAAAGAGGCCAGGCCACAAGTATCAACAATGGTTACGGCCCTTCAAAAAAGATGGCGTCATTTTCAACACATGCAAGGTTATATATGACGGTCGATTTTTAGTGGTGGAGACAGACCACCAACTTTTCCTGGGTAGAACCAGTACTGTACACCTCCCGCCATCCATAAGAATCGACACTTCCTCACTTGAAAGTCGAGCTCCCCTGTGGGATTCGAACCCGCAGTGGTCAGAGACGAAGGTTTACCTCGCAACGTCGTTAACCATTCGGCCACGGAGGCGCTCAAAGTCTATACTGATATAAAACTGCTTTCAATGAATGTAGTATTTTAATATCAGAAAGACACCGCAGCAATTAAGTAGTTCAACAATTTACAAGCTACAAGAAATAGATTTTGTAAGTATGGTTAAAAAGGTTGAAGAGTTGTTGTGTCTAACACTGGCGTTCTAACACCTCAATAACCGTATCATACTTCTATAACAAACTTCTCATATTTTTAGCCTTGGTGGCAATCTTGGGATTTTCAAGGCAATTTCTCTATAAAGAACCCACTTGACATTATCTACAGTGCTGTGTTCCCGTAAAGTTACAAAAAGATCCGATCAGTAGAAGAAGTAGAAAGAAGTATTTTGGACAAAAAAAAAATCAAGCCAGTAACTCTAATCAATTCCTCTGGAGGCAATTTTTAGTTTTTTTCTATGTTTTGTCTATTTTTAGTTTTTGCAGTTAAGATGTACAGGCTGGTTCCCGATTCTTACGCGGGCACCAGTCTAACAAGTAATGCTTCTGGCTGAAGTGATACAATTTGACAGATAAACTTTATTGAAAGCTGGTGTTTAAATAGCTATAATTTAATTATTAATGGTTCAATTTTGATGATTTAAAATGCATAGTTTTTGTAAAACATATTCTTTCTATTGGTGTAATTTATTTTACAAAATTTAAAAATATTGTAAAACTGTTGTCCTATCTAGTAGAAGAAGTATAAAGAAGTGTTTTAGACAAAAAAAAAAAGTATCACACCAGTAACTCTAATCAATTCCTCTTGCGGCAATTTTTCTATGTTTTGTCTATTTTAGATTTTGCAGTTAGTTATATTTCAATAAGTGAAGCTTTAACAGTGGTGTAAAAGCTTGATTGCTAATTGTAACATTATGATGATGATGATGATGATGATGATAATGATGATGATGATAATGATGATGATGACACTCACCTCTACATTATCTCTAGCTATGAGGACAGCGGGAGAGATGAGAACTTGTAATTTTGTCTCCCTGAATCTCTTGTCCATCTCAAACCCCACCCGTTCCACATACACACTTGGACAAGCAACGTTCTCCATATTACAGTTCTGGAAACAAAAAATATACACTTCATATACTAAATATACAGTTTTTATTTTCAGACTATTTAAAGGGAGTACATCAGGCTTTTCAAAGGGTTCTAGGAGTCAAGACTTAAAATTGACAAATAATGGTCTTTTCTATTTTAAAGCGTCTAAACATAATGAATGATCCTAAAAATGACCCCTTAGTTACAAGGAAATTCATTCTGTACAGTAATGCGTGCTATCCTAGGTTACGCACCAGGGTTAATTTCAGCATTTTATGCCCTATTCCGTCTTAGCTATATGGTGTATTCGAAGTTTAAACCTTAACAATATGATTCGAACATCATAATTTGATGGATATAAGTGTTTTATCATGAATTGGAACATTTTTATAATTTAAGATGTTTCTAGAAAAATCCTGATGTACTCCCTTTAAAGCCATGGTGGCCTTCATGAATTTCTGAACAAGTTTGTGCATATAAGCATTTATTTATCCTTGCTGTTTTGTACTGGGCATTTTAGCTTGCTGACCTCGGTTTAAAGGTTGAATGGCAACCCTTTTTGTAGTATTAACAATTTAACAAATTTAACTCTTAAATATCATATAAACATTTCTTGATAGTCCCGGAGAGAAACATATATTTAAAACTGCTACTAAGTTGTATGTAAAAATAAGTATTATTTGCATGACGTAGATACTACTTTTACCACTGTGTGACTGCACGGGAAAATGAGGTAAATCTGAATTGTATAGCTGCACAACTACTGCCAGAAAATTGATAAATACATTTAACTGTGGATTAATTTACCTGTTCAAAGTTTTCTACGTCATCATATAAAATCTCGCTTTTCACAGATATTGCAATGTGTGAATTGTAAATATCTATTGTTGTGTGTATTTGTTTTGATTTAAATAAACATAAACATGTTCATGAAACAAAACATGGCCGGAGAACTTTCAGACTGTAACTTTTAAAGGTAGGAAATACTTTTTAAATATTTTGATAATTAACCCAAATTCGGTCCTGGCTGGGATTGAATGCGGCATCTCTGGGTTACTAAGCCATGATGCCCACCCAGCTCAATGTCCATAGTATCAATTAGACCTCAACTGCAAATGTTTGTGCACATTAAAAACCTTAGAAATACACGCAAAGGAAAAAGCTAGGCTGTCGATTTGGAGTAAACAATAAATGAAAAATTGACATAGCAATAACAGTCTTCCATATCCTCGGACAATTAACATGTCGCCAGTTGTCAATCATTTATCCATTTCAACCAATCAAACCGAAACAATACCTCCAACAAACAGCATGTCACTGTATAATAAAGAATGTGCAACTATGTTATAATATAACCTATTGTCAATATACTCCGACATCAACAATAGGGCAGAGATATCTAAGTACTGGCGACATGTTAATTACTTTACAGACTGGTTTTTATATTCTCCATACCTCCTTTTAGTAACCCTTAACCCGCTACATATATATAATGGACTGTTCTTTCTTTGAATTAAGACCATTCCATTTATGTGACACTGCGAGTTACTCGCAGGATGATCTGGTTTTACAATGGACGAAAAGGCTAGTATAGTCGTGCTTATCGGGTTAATGGTTCAACCAGAAAAGATTGTTTAAATTTTTTCCCATATAACACTTAGCTACATCTATGACTCCCATGGCAAGAGGAAGTTTTACCCCAGGGTCACCATTTGAACGAAATCGGTAAAGGATCCCAATCTTAAGCTACATATGCAATATATGAGCTCTAAACTGCTCATATAGTAGACTAAGTGTGTTCTTCGAGATTTTTTTCTCTATATAAGTCTACATAAAACATGTGACACCTGGGTCAGATGTTGCCCAAGACATGTATTATTCAGGGATTATATATGGCCAAGAGAACTCTGTCATGAATGTACAAGACGCTTCAAGTTTGAGTACTCTTTTCAAAAGTGAATTTATTTTCATCTCGCAGCTGTACTTCGCACATACCAGAAATACCCTTCCATGAAAGTGCCGTCCCATGTGGGGTGGCTTGTTTAATGTAATAGCGACTGGCATGCATTTGTCAATGTCAAGCAAGTTTACAGGTATATAATATTCAAGTTTGTGTTTAATGCCAAACAATGCATCTCTCATTACTTCCTGGACACAATGCAAATGCATGTCTAAACTCAGTGATTTCTGTGTCAGTTATGCCGCCATTGTTCTGTCAAAATATCGAAAACTCAAAACAAAACTATTCTTGTTACAATGTTTGCATGTTCATCCCTCAATAAGCAAATAAATTCCATATATTCCTAGATGGTCAAGATAATTTCGACAACTATTTTCACCTTGATAAGATGAGCTTGTATATCATGCAATGTGAGGGACACAGTGACGGCAAACGGTCGGTATTTCCTGGCATCAAACTCCTTCTCTGCAACCTCCCGGTCCGTAAGTGGCCCTTGGACACCATCAGCATCCTTAGGCTTTGGATTACTAGAGGGGGCGTCGTAGAAATCTGAGTAGTTCTGGTCCTCACCAAAATAGTTCTCCTAAAAAGAAATATATATCAATGTAGTACATGATAATTAACTTGACGGGTCGTCGGAGAAATCTAAGTAATTCTAATGCTCCACAAACAGACAAAAGACAAACAGTTCCAAATAATTTGCATTTTAATTTACTGATATCTGCATGAAATCTGTTGTTTATAATCAATCACTTATAAAATAAATTGCTTAAAGGCAAAGTTTGTTATTATAATTTTTATGGAAATTTCATGTTATTTTCTATGGAAATTTCATCTTTAAAACAAGATGCTCAAGTATTGCAGAGCAATACACGTCCCCTACCAAGCATTTTGTAGTAACAGTGACCTTGACTTTGACCATGAATGCAATCCCAAACTTGCTTTTCATATACACCACCTACACACCAAGTTTCAGGCCAATATCTCATTCCTAAGTAAAAGTTTATGAGTTGAAACAGTTGTTCTATTTTTAGTAACAGTGAACTTGACATTGTACCCAGTGACCCCAAATGCTATCCCAAGCTTCCTTTTCAAATAAACTACCTACTCATAGTTTCATTACAATATCTCATTCCTATGTAAAGTTATTGAGCGGAAATCAGTTTTCTAGTTTTAGTAACAGTGACCTTGACCTTGACCCCAGTGACCCCAAGCTTCCTTTTCATATAAGCTACCTACTCATAAAGTTTCATTCCTATATCTCATTTCTAACCAAAATTATTGAGCAGAAACAATTTTTCTATTTTTAGTAACAGTGACCTTGAACTTGACCACAGTGGCCCCAAGTGCAATCCCAAGCTTCTTGTTCATATAAGCTACCTCCCAGTCAAGTTTCATTCCAATATCTCATTCCTAACTGAAGTTATTGAGCCGAAACCATTTTTCTGTTTTTAATAACAGTGTATTTTATGTATTTTTTACAATTTCTGTTGCCATAAACCACAATTTTTAACAAATCAATAATTTAACAAAATAATGTGCATGATCTCCTCTTTACCTACACAAATTTTCATTAAACAATCTTCAGCATTTTTTTTGTTATCGAAGGATTCATATATTTTATGTATTTTTACTATTTCTGTTGCCGTAGCAACCATAATTTTTGTCAAATCAACAAAATAATTGAATTGAATGTTGTTTAACAGCTCATCAACACAGTATAGGTTATTTAGAGTCGCCCCAGAGAGAGGGGAAGTAAACATAGGAATCCGGGAACCGTGCCCTACTGTTATTATCAAATAGATTCCTATGGTTCTTTAACGTGCTCGGAGGATAGACCGATACAAGGGACCGCCCGGTTTACGTCGCCATCCGACGGACGAGGCTAAGGGAGTGACTTGCCCAAGAACACACCGACGAAACTCAGTGGCACCACCAATAAAATAAATTAATTTCCTCATTGCCCTCTACCAACATGTCAAGTTTCATAAAAATATTTTCACTACTTTTCTCATTATCGCAGGATCCATATTTGTGGGACGGACTGACGGACGGGGGGCAAACATAAAGTCCCCTCCAGTGACACACCGGTAGGGGACTAAAAATATTGCTTCTCAAACTGATCTGATCAAGTCAAATGATTTAATCATTCCCAACTTCAGTCCCAATGCAATTTAAATAATACTGAAGATTAAATATTTTAATACACAGGTTATAATCAGTGTTTTACATTTGATTTATTGGAATATTTGAATGCATAAGCGTAGTAGTAGTTCAGTAAATACCAACCTTAAGATGTAGGAAGTTCCGCAGCAGTGACCCGTACAAACACAATACAGAGGGCGCCACCTCCAGCTCCACGCTTATTAGGTCCGAATCCATCGAACCTGCATCGAAACCCTCGGGAGGTTTCACCGACTCCATCCTCATTGGGCCCAGCGGGACAAGCTCAATAACTTCTGCCTCGGGGGACCCAGCATACTCGTCGACAGTGGGCACAGAGATGTGATGGCTGTCCACTTTCAACAGGGGCGGCATGGGGTGGTATTTGTATGTGATACTGATGGAAACATTGGACGTCATCCAGCAGTCTACCCACCCTGCACTGTAAACACAGTCATAAAAATTGAGGGTTCAATGCAAAACTACTGTATCTCCTTCTCTATTCATATGTAGTTAAAATAGTTTTGCGCTGACCCCTCGAAATAGTATAAGCTTTTATGGTCAGTATGGCTACTCCATCCTGTCATAAATCAGCAATCTCAATGTTAAACATTAGACATCACTTCATAGTCAACTCTACCCTGTACTGACATCACTTCATAGTCAACTCTACCCTGTACTGACATCACTTCATAGTCAACTCTACCCTGTACTGACATCACTTCATAGTCAACTCTACCCTGTACTGACATCACTTCATAGTCAACTCTACCCTGTACTGACATCACTTAATAGTCAACTCTACCCTGTACTGACATCACTTAATAGTCAACTCTACCCTGTACTGACATCACTTAATAGTCAACTCTACCCTGTACTGACATCACTTAATAGTCAACTCTACCCTGTACTGACATCACTTCATAGTCAACTCTACCCTGTACTGACATCACTTCATAGTCAACTCTACCCTGTACTGACATCACTTCATAGTCAACTCTACCCTGTACTGACATCACTTCATAGTCAACTCTACCCTGTACTGACATCACTTCATAGTCAACTCTACCCTGTACTGACATCACTTCATAGTCAACTCTACCCTGTACTGACATCACTTCATAGTCAACTCTACCCTGTACTGACATCACTTAATAGTCAACTCTACCCTGTACTGACATCACTTAATAGTCAACTCTACCCTGTACTGACATCACTTAATAGTCAACTCTACCCTGTACTGACATCACTTAATAGTCAACTCTACCCTGTACTGACATCACTTAATAGTCAACTCTACCCTGTACTGACATCACTTAATAGTCAACTCTACCCTGTACTGACATCACTTCATAGTCAACTCTACCCTGTACTGACATCACTTAATAGTCAACTCTACCCTGTACTGAAAACAGTCACTAAACAGTGTAAGCTTTAATAGTCAGTATGGCTTTTCCATTGTATCACATAAACTAAATGCTCAAACTGTAAGACATCATTTAAGGGTCAACCCACCCTGCACTGTTAACATTAAAAAGACTCAGTTAAGCTTTTAGTCAGTATTAAGGCTGTTATATGGTATCATGAATCAACTACCTATTTGATAAAAACATTGGACATCGTTTAATGGTCAACCCACCCTGCATGCAAACAGTCACAAAACAGTGTCAGCATTTACGATTGATACTGCTATTTTTGATGTCAAGGTTATCAGTACAACCCTGCTATAAATGCATATAAAAATAAAGAAGAAAATACAACAGTGTTATGACAAACCATCGCTGTCTTAAACCACAATCATCTAACAGTTAACCTGTCACACACTGCAGTTAACAGTCCAAACAGTGCTAGCTGTAGAAGAGATTGGAATATTCTACGCATCTGATTAATTACCAAATAACTCTAAAACAATTAAAGTCAGAGTTATTGGACATGGGTAACAACATTCCTTGGGGTAAAGATGAAGATGTGTGTGAAGTTTCATGAACAAAGGTCAAATACTTTTCAAGTTATGACCTCGGTTAGGCTGCAGGCTAAAGTGTGACAGGTGGACGGAGGACGACGGACGATGGACAAAGGTATCCCTAAGGTGGTTACAGTGTGACAGACGGACGACGACGACAGACAAAGTGATCCCTATATGTCTGCCATGCTACGCATGTGACGAACAGACGATAACAGACAATGCACAAAGTGATCCCTTACGCAGTAACACAAATTGGATGTAATCTAACAGTCAAACAACTTACATTGATGCAAAATAATAATAATAATAATAATGTGTCAACTGTTATAACTGGTATGGGTTCTTGTCAAACCATCCGATTATTCAGATAGATACAGGGAAAGGACAATGACAGTAAGACCATGGTCCAAGGTCAGACTGACAAGTGCGAGGGTGTTCAATGGAAAGACCTCCCGCTAGACAAGCTACATAAACCAAATATGAAAGCCATACCTCAACGGGGTTGAACAGTGGTATATAGTTATAAAAAATTTAGCCTGCTGTCAACAGACGACGCCGACGCTGACGACGCTAGGGTCATGGCAATAGCTTCCTGGACACAGCGAGCTAAAAAGACAGGTACAAACTAACAGAAAGACGATACCTTCTCTCAGTTAATCTCCTCCACTGTTTTTTTATATCGTAACAGAAAGGCTGGTCAAGAATGCTGCCTTCCCTGTCTACGATCTTCATATTCTCCGAGAGGGCGATCACAACGTGACGACTTGTGTTGTTTTCTGGGAGGTGAAGGCGACAGAACGCCGTCTCAACCTGGATACAGATATTGAGAATCATATGACATGAAAACTGCCGTGGTCATCTTTTATATGGTAATGACCATTGCAATAAAGAATACTATATCAGTGCCTTTTACTATGAAGTTTATTACATGAGCTTGAAAAAAAATGAGTGGAGGCAGTGCCAATCTATTCTGCACTTCATGCCAAGCCTGATAAACTCGATAGTAAAAGGATTGACATAATATTCTTTTTATCATGTAGATAATCTACATGTTCTGTACAGTTTACTAATTTTATCTAATCAATTGCGCTTGACGTGGACGCCATCATATTGTTTTTTGTTTTTTAATTGATGACGTGTTATCAATTCAGATAACGTATCGTACAATAAATGTAGAGGAATTCTGCATTGCTTCTGTTTTATTAGCTAATGCCTCCTAATAAAGTAGACTTAATTACACCCCCCGCTTTATCAGGCAGAACAGTGCGCATCTGCCTGATGAAAGGCTAAGTAACAATGTTACCTTAAATATCAATCCTATGGAGTTGGTGACCGGCAGGAAATCTGTGTACGGCAACTGTAGTGACAGATCCAACAAATCTCCACAGAACGCAATGTGAGCTGAAATACCAGTCAAATAGAACTTAAAGTCAATATATTCATGAATAAGGTATGAGAGATTTTTATGCTTTCCTGTGATTTATAAAATGTTCTCAGTGAAATAAAAATGGTAATCCACTGTTTTCAAACACTGAAATTACCATGAAGTTCACTGTTTTTGGAATAACTTTTTTCTACAGTGATTACCTCCCTTTAATAATATAATGTTGAATCATGTTCATGCTGATAGTTGGATGTTTGACGTGATACCTATATAATTTATAACTTTTTTAATGAACTTATGTCACTCTACATCACCCATTGCTGATTGCCGTATTACAAAATTATGGCTCTTTGTTTGACTTAGAATAAAAAAATCTGCAGTATTCATCACCTTCAGTGATAGTTCTAGTTATATCTACGACGTAAGGAACATACAAAGGTCATCAGAAACATTTTACAGAAGCTAAATGGTATAAAAACAACAACAACATCAATATATTTGAATATGAAATGGATTTAGAAATAGATATTTATTTACCATTTTCAAGGTTTTGAGAGGAGGTATCAATCCAGTTGTATTCATTGCAGAGTGTAACCAGTTCAAACTGGTTGATGAGTATGTTTATATTGTAGGTGTAGGGGACAAAGTGAAATATATCTGGTACATTCTTTGTTGACCAGTCTTCAATTAGATCTGCAATATAAAGAATAGATGCAATTTGTGTTTTTATTATAATAATTATAGACTTCATAGCAATAATATATACATAGTACTTGTGACAAAAAAAAACCTGTATGACTACTTGCGTTTTCTGCTTTTGTATCACTACACTACATACGTCCGTATGACCTTGACGTCTTGTGATATCGTCGCCTGTCTAACTAGTCTACTATACGTAGAGAATATTAAGTCAGTGTCTTTTACTATCAAGTTTATTAGGCGGGGCTTAGAAAAGGAAGAATTGTGAGGCTCTGCCCACCCATTCTTGGTTTTCGTACCGAGCCTAATAAACTTGATAGTAAAAGGCACTGACATAATATCCTATTTATCATGTAGATTATCCACATTTTCTGTATGAATTACTATTATTATCTTTTTCGCAGAATGTTACGCTTATCGAGAACGCCGCCATGTTTGTTTTTTTTGTTTGTTTTATGATGTCAGATAACGTAACGTACATGACGTCAGATAACGTTACGTACAATAAACGCCGAGGGATTTCACATCGATTTGCTTTATTGGTCAGTGCCTAATAAAGCAAAATTTATTTGGTCACCCCTTTATACGGCAGAAAAGTGCATATCTACTTGAGAATATGTTATAATATGTTATGAATGTTTTTATGAAACTTCATAATAAAAGTCAGTGTTCTGGAAGCTTGCATCACCTCTGGTGGATATGCCTATCTGCATGATTGCACTCGAAGCTAAGGTTAGGGTTACTCGAAGCCTCTCATGAGATCCTGCAGATATGACATGTCCACTAGAGGTGATATAAACTTCCAGGACATGTTACTCTAGTAAAATTCCTATTGCATTGTAGATGTTTGTAGATACTGAACTATATTATCTGGTACATTCTTTGTTGACCAGTCTTCTAATATATCGAAATTAAGAACAAATCAAATCTGAGTATGTTTTGCCCCACTCCCACACCACAATATCTTGCAAAATTATGTGTTGACCCGCCAAATATGTGAATGTGTCCAGAAAGTTAGTTTACCCCCCACTACCACCCCATCAGGCACCCAGCCCCTATATGTGAAATATCTCGCACATATTAAGGAAACACATGAACAAAGTTACATTAATACATATAATGTAGAATGTAATATTTAAAGCAGGAACCCAGCTTCAAGGTCAGGTTAAAGCTCAATCCGAACTTGAACTTTAAACCAAAATAGAAATCTTGACAACTACTGTCACAGACAATACTTCTATTTGGGTTAAAGTCACAGTGGTTGACAATACTTCTATTTTGGGTTAAAGTCACAGTGGTTGACAATACTTCTATTTTGGGTTAAAGTCACAGTGGTTGACAATACTTCTATTTTGGGTTAAAGTCACAGTGGTTGACAATACTTCTATTTTGGGTTAAAGTCACAGAGGTTGACAATACTTCTATTTGGGTTAAAGTCACAGAGGTTGACAATACTTCTATTTTGGGTTAAAGTCACAGAGGTTGACAATACTTCTATTTGGGTTAAAGTCACAGAGGTTGACAATACTTCTATTTGGGTTAAAGTCACAGTGGTTGACAATACTTCTATTTGGGGTTAAAGTCACAGAGGTTGACAATACTTCTATTTTGGGTTAAAGTCACAGTGACTAAATCATTTTCAAGGTTTCGTCATCGACAAACAATCAATGATCCAAAACCATTTTAATTTTAAAATCAGTAAGGATTACCTTAGTTCACTGTGACCTTGCCTTTCAACATTATGACCTCAAAATCATCAATATCATACGGACTATGCTTACAGTTTCATGAAATTAAAACAGTGGCATTTAAGGTAAACATTTTGTAGTGAATTTTAACTGGACTTGGACGCAACATGGACATCGACACAAGGGGTATATCACAATTTCTCCTATTCTTCAAACAGTCACTCTAAAAATATTTTGCATCATAACATCTTTAACGGCTACCAAGTGCCTAGTCATAAATCTTGGTGGTTGGTTGAATGGTGTTTTAGGTCACATTTTAGGCTATATATGATGGTCGATTTTTTGTGGTATTTAATGTCACCTTCTGTTCTACACACAGTCAACCATATTTAATATTCACAGTATGATACATAATAACGCTTACTTACCACCGAAGAATTGTTTATGTTGAAAAATAAGGAAAAGGGTAGCCTTGCAAGCAGTGAACGAGTATTTCCAATCTTGGTGAGCATTCCATTGAAGAGGGTAGTATCCGGATATATTGAACTGTAATAAACAAATTGTTTGTATAGATCGCATAGAGATAATGTTGTATACAGCGAGTGAGTATTTCCAATCTTGGTGAGCATTCCAGTGTAGAGGGTAGTATCCGGATATACTGAACTGTAATAAACAAACTGCAGTGGGTGATATGGTGAGCATTCTACTGCAGTGGGTGATATGGTGAGACTTCTACCAGTGGGTGATATGGTGGGCCTTCTACTGCAGTGGGTGATATGGTGAGCCTTCTACCAGTGGGTGATATGGTGAGCCTTCTACTGCAGTAGGTGATATGGTGAGCCTTCTACTGCAGTGGGTGATATGATGAACCTTCTACCAGTGGGTGATATGGTGGGCCTTCTACTGCAGTGGGTGATATGGTGAGCCTTCTACTGCAGTGGGTGATATAGTGAGCCTTCTACTGCAGTGGGTGATATGGTGAGCCTTCTACTGCAGTGGGTGATATGGTGAGCCTTCTACCAGTGGGTGATATGGTGGGCCTTCTACTGCAGTGGGTGATATGGTGAGCCTTCTACCAGTGGGTGATATGGTGAGCCTTCTACTGCAGTAGGTGATATGGTGAGCCTTCTACTGCAGTGGGTGATATGATGAACCTTCTACCAGTGGGTGATATGGTGGGCCTTCTACTGCAGTGGGTGATATGGTGAGCCTTCTACTGCAGTGGGTGATATGGTGAGCATTCTACTGCAGTGGGTGATATGCCGATACAGCTATAGAACCGTTTTATTACCGAGCACAAACTAGTTTGAAACGATAGCTAAACGAACTCAAAACGCGGCACAACACAAACGCGTTTAACTGGGTTTCTGCGGATTAACCAATGAACATTGAAGGAAAACGTTTCCAACGTTGTTTTCTGCTGTAAACGGGTTTGTCTCATTCCGAGTTTTTGCGTTTGTAAGTTTAGCCAATCAGGTTGCTGATATTTAGTTTGGCCATTCAGAACACGAAACGCCTAAACTGTAAACGGTGACTGAGCAAACTGTTAAAAACGGGTTTCTGCGTTTTTCCGTTTGACCAATGAGAATGCAGATCATTTAACCACTAAAACATTCCGTTGCGCTAAATAATTATTTCGTAGCAGACGCATACTATTTTATATTAATGGCGATACTCTGTTAAGCTATACATGGTGTTGTATAAATAATGAGTTACATAGCTATATGATACATGTATATTTATTTGCGTTAATGGGATTAACACTTTAAGTGGACTTTAATAAACAGGCGCCGCGCATGAAATGAATGACACACTTACTGCGTGTGTGTGTACTAGGTGTTAATTGTGTAATCGTAATAACTGACACGCTGAACGGCGGAGTTGACTATACGCATTCAATATAAGGGGTTAAACAATTACACATGATTATATTGATCACGATTCGGTTCTTAGAATACATTTAATGCAAATCAAACGTAATGTTTAAAGAGTCAAACATACTTTATATCTGGGACGTCATACAGAGCCCTGTTTATATATACGGCTTTTATTGTGCTTACACAACATGGGTATAGCGATACAAACTAATTATAACAAATTAACTTTAAACGTATGATAAATACAAATACACAAAACAATTTAACGAATCGACATATTAAGAAAATTTCATTCGGCGGATCCAACATGCAGCTGTTCAAAGTACACGCATATTTCAATGTGTCAAATACTATTTATTGTTTACTAATTGCATGTAATAAAGTATTATGTGAAAAAGTATTATTACATCTATAACAGCAACGTTTTGGAGTTTCACATTCATAATCCTGTTTTTTTTACAAACTTCAAAAATGGGATTTTGATTTCAGATAACTATTTGATAAAACACAATAACAAAGAGGAAAAAGCATGCAAACATATAGCTACTAGTGGATATTAACATGTATCTAAGAGAAGCAACAGATATGTATTTATAAACGTATACGTATTTTTTTAATTAAAACCAAAAAATAAAAATAAAAATAATAAGCATAAGAAACAACAATATTATAACTTATCAATAACTTAAAATGTTACGATTAATTTCATGAAGGTCTGCGCTCCCGTTATTGAACGATAACGTGAGCAAATGAACGATAAACTAAGACCATACTTTGCTCTAGATATGATTTATATTCATAATCAAGGATCGTTGTCAGTCTTTCATGTTTTTATTCTGATGATTACTGATTTGACGCACCAAGTGTACATGTATAATGAAAAGTGTACTAATTAAATGCTATACAACAAACCAATTAGCCAAAATGCCAACTGACCACCCGTCGCCATATTTAGTATGTATTCGTTATTAACATAAAATGTATTATGGTAAACACTATAAACTAAATTTTACGGCTTTTTGTTATATTATGAACTAAATTATTTATCTCAAATTAGAAACAAGCATGTGACATGTATGTTACTTTAATAAATATATCAACTTGATTAGTTCAAATACAACAATAAACATAATATATAATTATTGTTTTCGACCAGTCGTGTAGACGCAAATTCAACGGGCTGTTTAAATAACGTGTAGTAACGGGTGAATAATTATCAAAATGGAATGAAAAATAAAGACGATTAGACCATGTGAAGCTTATTTTGAAACGAAACGGATAGGTAGCCTTCCCGACCCCCACATCCACAAACACACCCCACTTCCACTCCACGCCATCCAACACACACGTGCACACACACACATATACGCGCTGTCCGTCCATCTGTATCATTACATCCTGTTGTGTTTCAGAAGTTTATTTTAATTGAATTTGTTTTCAAACGTTTATTTATATGTATATCGCATTCAATGAAATCGCATCGAAACAGAGTCAGGTAATTAAACTGTGCTTGCAACTAATAAAGCTAAGTTGAGAATGCTTAATTATACTCATTCTCCATAAGACAGCTACCTCGGTAGCTCAGTGTAAGGCATTGTGCTTGAAACTATAAATGTATTGTAACAGTCATGCATGGGGGACTTAATTAACGCTGATATTATATTTCTATAACTGGTAGAATCTAGCCATTGAATTATACATGTATGATGTGGTCAGCAGATGAAGCGAGGGTTCATAAGTGGTTAAGTGACACCATCCTGTATACCAGGACATGGATGAGATTTGAACTTTATTTTTAACAAAAGACGTAGGATGATTTTGTTTCCTCATTAAGTAGTGTCATTCAATTGACCAATCAAACGCTGACCAATGTATAATCATTATATTAGTGATACTTAACTTAAGACTCGACATCCTGCACAAACAGGATTCGTGTAGGGGGGTTGATTTTCGATTTTGCTATTATCAAATCTCGCTCTCGTTTTTCGCGAGATTTCGAGTTCGGGGTGTCTCAATGAGTAAACAGTGTTAAATTGTTCTAGACACATTTTAGAACGTATCATGCAAAAATATCGTGCGAGTGCATTTTCTAGTTGTGTTAGTAATATAAGCTGTCGGAATATTTACCTTTTCTTGGTAAAATGGCTTTTTTACTGCCATTATAATGATACCTTAAAACCAAATGTAGGTAGATGTGCGTTATTCAAAGATCATTATCCTCGTGTTTAATAAATTATTTAAAATAATTCACTTTATTTATTACACTTAAATACGTCCCTACATTTTAATCGTATTAACCAAGTTATATATATAACTTTCTTGTAAACAGAAACGATTCATATTAATCTTGTCTACCAGCTATAAAATAAAAATAAAAGAATAATTAAGCATAGTAGTTTGAGAGTCTTTCAATTCTCCTTTAAATAACTTTCATACAAGTATATTCCACAAGCGAATATGTTTCGCAAAAAGTAATTTACTGTTGATACGGCATATATAAAATAACACAACTCTGCAATACATTTTTTTATTCCTACTATAAGATTTTATAAATCATGGGACGTTCATAGATATATAGCCATGCTAAAAACAATTAATTGAACAGTCGCTTAAGTTGGGTTTTATTTACAGGTTGTTTATTGCAATCAAAATATAAACGGTTTCTCCAATCGTAATAATGCGATACCCCGTGGCTAATTGGCTGTCCTAAGCAGGATGTTTGTTTAGATCAAAGAGGCCATAAATCACAAACACTGGCTACGCGTGGAGTGTTGACATCAGATGTATACTATAACTGTGTCATATTTTAATGTGTGACATACGGCGAGAGTAAAAATATTACTTGAGTTAACTGTTTTAATTTTCAATTTTATTTATAGAATGCATTTGTGAAACTAAACACATTACAAATGAATTACGTTCAGTAGGATTTGTCCAAATAAAAAACGTGAGTCAGCACGTACAGTACTGGATTCTCAAACTACTGGTAGACAATATTAATATGAACCGTTCCTGTTTACAAGAAGTTATATATATAATTATAAATAAATAAAACTTGTTAAACATGTTAAATGTGATTAAAATGCAGGTACTTGCTTATTCAAGTGTAATAAGTAAAGCTAATTACTTTAAATAATTTACGAAACATCAGGAGTATGATATTTGAGTAATGCACATCTACCTTAACTTTCAAGGTATTATTATAATGGCAGTAAAAAAAGCCATTTCCCACAGAAAAGGTCAATATTCTAACAGCTTATATTGCTTACACAATCAGAAATAGCACTCGCACGATATTTGTTCATGATACGTTCTAAACTGTGTCTAAAACAAATATACACTGTATATTCACTAAACAGAGTTAATGTTCAGACCCCACAAACTCAAAATCTCGCAAAAAACGAGAGCGGGATTTGATAATGGCAAAATGTGAATATCTTTTATTATTCCGAATATATCAAGTTATCGGATCGCAAACCCTTCTTCTGGGACAGCTTTAAATAACATTCCATGTGGTGACAAACCATTAAACACCATTTAAATATTTCCGTATTTTGTTACAGCGCCGCTTACTGAAGTGAAATGGGTACACTTAAAACGTGTATGCCACTCGCTTATCCATACACTCTAATATCTACACGCGTTGTGGATTTTCACTTGGTTAAAGGGAATACATCAGGATTGGTAGTTCTTTTAAAATTGTTCAAATATATTATTTCGCAATTAAAATAAGGAAAAATGAACTAAATGAGCTATACACGACCAAAGTAAATTACACCTAACATATACAAAAAAATACATACATGTGGTATTGACTAACTAAGGTTACGTGCCAAAGATAGCTATTTTAAGCTTGGCAGTAAAAAAATCGCAACATCTTGCAAAACGAACGTCATGTGTCAGTATCGCCGCGGTGATCATGTGTGTCGGTTATTTATAATCTGGTGATTACTCCATGGCCTAATAAGCCTGTAGTATAGGAAACTTATTGAGCTTGCTATACAGTAGCTTAGAGCCATTTCACAATTTCATAGCTTTGTATTTTATTAATACACGTGTTGCCTCCAAAACCTGATGTACTTCCTTTAAGTTGCGGAAGGACGATATGATTTGTGCATTTTAAAAAATCATGCCTGTAGTAGTAGTAGTAGTAGTAGTGGTGGTGGTGGTGGTAGTAGTAGTAGCAGCAGCAGCAGCAGCAGTAGCAGCAGTAGCAGCAGCCGCAGTAGCAGTTGTAGTATCATCCAAATTAACACAAAATTACGACATGATGTGAACAAACGTAACGCATGCGAATAATAAACGTTATCCTGAATTATTTAATTAAGTTCAGACCCCACAAACTCAAAATTTTACGTTAACCTGAATTATTTAATTAAGTTTTTTTACAGTGCAAGCTTTATCTAATGTGCTCGCTGCCACCGAGCTTCATCGTGCAGCAATGAATGGTGGTTTGTCCTTATACCTGCATTATTAATTATTCGTATTTATTTGTCAAATCAATCATGAATGCTATCAATGTATATAGGACTGGTATCCTGAACTGTTATTTACGAGTGTCCGTGGAGCGTCCATTACTGACCATTACAGTCACAGTTGGGGTTCTCAGCGTCTCGTATGTTGGCCAATCACATGTTGTTACATATAGTCAGTTACTCCCTTTAATTTCAATCAGCCAATCGCAAGTGACGAACTAAATAATACATGGTACAATCCTAAATTTTAATTATGCATGCTGTATTGTATTATATAATTTTATCAGGCGACATAACATTTTCAACTATGATTTACGACGAATATTGATTTAATTTATAATTAAAGAGGCACTTTATGATACTCAAACAGGCTGAAATTTATTTTCAATATATTTATTTGTATTAATACAATGTGCACTGGTCAAAATAATTTTATGATCAGACGAAAACTATCTGGTATTTGATACTCTCAGAAACTATTTTATTGAATAGTTTAAAACTATAAGGAGTAAAACACATTATTAGTTTAGTTTACTTCCGTTCTTGTACTTTCTACGTATATAGTGAGCACAAACAATGTTGTACAAATAATCACAGACATATTAATAATTAGCTATTAGGTCTGTGAAATAATTAGGAATAAAAAAATGTAAACCAGATATAACTATTTTACCACATTGCAATATGATAATGTTGTTTTCTTATGGAATCGGTTAAAGTTAAATAATATAACTTCACAGGATATCGAGCTCTTCAAAGTTAAGTTAATATGTTTTTCATATTATAAGTAACTGTATGACTTTGTTTATATCTCTCAATAACGGCAATATCTGCAGATTTCGAAACATTATAGTTTAGGTTTGAAACACGGCAGCCTTTTTTTTTTTTATTTAAATTCGCGGCGTCCCGTCAATTTCTTTTTCTATAAGTTCAATTAAATTCGTGCCTTTTGTGACTGTTTCTTGTCGTTCGTGTGTATTTTAAAGTAATGAATTCTAAGTTCATACTCTGTACTATAATGTATATATCGGCGTATTCATGCATTTAACCCGCTATTCACGCTTTATTTCCAACCAGTGTACTTATTTTTGCAATCGTAACAGTGCATAATTGTATTCAAATTAAACCAGGAACATATGTTTCACAATATATGACATAATTGCTATGTACACCGTTGTTATAAAAAAAATTCATACGAGCAATTTAATTAATGAATATTTGAATCAGCTTGATTCATATTAAAGGGATAAAGACAACCTGAATTTCTTTAAAGCTCGCGGCATCCCGTTAGTGTTTCTTCGTTAATTGCATATTTTGTTTTTGTATATTACTACATTTGACAATATTGCACAGTTTAACGAAAATATATTCAAAACTCTGAGATGATATAACTTTTTAATTTAAAAATATATTGAAGCAACGTTAGAGGGACACATCGCAATCTTGTTGTTTTTTTTAAACTCAGGCGTCCTGTGGATAACACATTTGTTCAATCATTTATATTAATTATAAGAATAGTAATAAGCAAATTGTATTGTATAGCACCAATAATATATAAAACGTATAATAAAGTAAGACGAAAAAGAGAATACTTTAAATAGTATCTATTTAAATGCAACCAGGTTAAACGTAAATATGATTCTGGTTATATTAATCGAGACACCCATTTCAAACACTTCAAGATTGCTGTGGGTCCCTTTAAAACGAACTCCATACGAAGGTGCTTATTTTAATAAAATTATTCAAGATTGCTCTGCGTCCCTTTATAATCATTAGTGCATTCCATACGATGCAATATATATCTTATTTTTTAATTTCACACGGATCACAAACACGCTAAAACAACGGATGTGGTTATATTGCGACATTCATTATCATGTTGTCCATTTTTCCGGTTTTGCCCTTATTTCCATTACGGCTCTCTCCCATTTATTAGGTAAACTGTGTATATTCCATTTATTTACAAACTAAATTTTACAGCACTAATTAATTTGGAAATATTAAGTTTTCGTACTTCCAGTATGTATAATGTGAAAAATATCTAATTACTGATGTCTCTTGTACACACTACGCGAGCTATGGATTAAACAATTAATGATTGTCGACGTCGGGTGTTTTGTGCAATAAAGCCGTTGTTGCATATCCAAAACCCGGGTAATTAAAGGATGCATCTAGTCAGGGCACTATATGTCATTTTTGACCCAGATTTAGTTAAGCATATATTAACTCGATGGTGGCATGAATATAAATGATGGGAAAATGCATGGGGTTTGCACGTAGGAATTAACATAACTATTAAGTATTAAGCATCAATTTGTGTTTCTAATTAATATAAATGTTTGTTTCATTTGCTGCATCAATCAATTACTGTTAAACCAACGATCGTAGAAGAGAATTATCTAATTGTACTGTCCTTTTTTCATTGGTCAAACGCAAAAAATGGTAAAAACTAAAAAACGCATTTGCAAACTCTGCGCATGCGCACTACGCGCGTTTGGAAACGGAAAAACTCTGAGCATGCGCACTTAAAGCGTTTACAAACCCTTTTTCGGTCGTTTTCCGTTTTAAAACGACAAACGAACGACAAACTGGTTTGAAATGGTAGATTAACGGTAAAACTCGGTAATAAAACGATTCCATAGCTGTACATTGAACTGAATCTTGTTTATTGGCTTATCAACACATGGTTATTCAGAGCTGCCCCAGAGAGAGGGGAAGGATACATAGGACTCTGATAGGAATCCTGGAACCTGCCCTACTTTTACTAACAAATAGATATCTATGGTTCTTTAACATGCTTGGACGATAACACTCTGATGCATGTGTGACCTCCTGGTTTAACCCTTAATTCGGTACATATATATATAAATGGACTGTTCTTTCTTTGAATTAAGACCATTTCGTTTATGTTACTCGCAGGCTGATCTGGGTTTACAATCGGACAGACGAGGCTAAGGTCAAGTGTCTAGCCCGGGAACACATTGACGAAAATCAGCTGCACTATCTATATGCTGAACTGTAACAAACAATACTATCTGTATGCTGAACTGTATTGATATTGGAATGGATTTTATAGTCGCATTAACAGCTATGGTCATATGGCGACTTTCCAGCTTCCATTGGTGGAGGAAGACCACAGGTGCCCCTCCGGGCAATTTTCGTGCACTGGCGGGCACCTGTGTAGAACCACCGACGTTCCGCAAGCCAGCTGGATAGCTTCCTCACATAAAGATTCCTAGGCCCCTGAGGGATCGAACCTACAGCGGTGAGGGGCAAGTGATTTCAAGTCAGAGACGTTAAATGCTGAACTGTAACAAACAATACTATCTATATGCTGAACTGTAACAAACAATACTATCTGTATGCTGAACTGTAACAAACAATATTATCTGTATGCTGAACTGTAACAAACAATACAATATGTATGCTGAACTGTAACGAACAATACAATATGTATGCTGAACTGCAACAAACAATACTATCTATATACTGAACTGTAACAAACAATACTATCTGTATGCTGAACTGTAACAAACAATACTATCTGTATGCTGAACTGTAACAAACAATACTATCTATATGCTGAACTGCAACAAACAATACTATCTGTATGCTGAACTGTAACAAACAATACAATATGTATGCTGAACTGTAACAAACAATACTATCTATATGCTGAACTGTAACAAACAATACTATATATATGCTGAACTGTAACAAACAATACTATCTGTATGCTGAACTGTAACAAACAATACTATCTATATGCTGAACTGCAACAAACAATACTATCTGTATGCTGAACTGTAACAAACAATACTATCTATATGCTGAACTGCAACAAACAATACTATCTGTATGCTGAACTGTAACAAACAATACAATATGTATGCTGAACTGTAACAAACAATACTATCTATATGCTGAACTGTAACAAACAATACTATATATATGCTGAACTGTAACAAACAATACTATCTGTATGCTGAACTGTAACAAACAATACTATCTATATGCTGAACTGCAACAAACAATACTATCTGTATGCTGAACTGTAACAAACAATACAATATGTATGCTGAACTGTAACAAACAATACTATCTGTATGCTGAACTGTAACAAACAATACTATCTGTATGCTGAACTGTAACAAACAATACTATATATATGCTGAACTGTAACAAACAATACTATCTATATGCTGAACTGCAACAAACAATACTATCTGTATGCTGAACTGTAACAAACAATACTATCTATATGCTGAACTGCAACAAACAATACTATCTGTATGCTGAACTGTAACAAACAATACTATCTATATGCTGAACTGTAACAAACAATACTATCTGTATGCTGAACTGTAACAAACAATACTATCTATATGCTGAACTGTAACAAACAATACTATCTGTATGCTGAACTGTAACAAACAATACTATCTATATGCTGAACTGCAACAAACAATACTATCTGTATGCTGAACTGTAACAAACAATACTATCTATATGCTGAACTGTAACAAACAATACTATCTGTATGCTGAACTGTAACAAACAATACTATCTATATGCTGAACTGTAACAAACAATACTATCTGTATGCTGAACTGTAACAAACAATATGTATGCTGAACTGTAACAAACAATACTATCTATATGCTGAACTGCAACAAACAATACTATCTGTATGCTGAACTGTAACAAACAATACTATCTATATGCTGAACTGCAACAAACAATACTATCTGTATGCTGAACTGTAACAAACAATATGTATGCTGAACTGTAACAAACAATACTATCTATATGCTGAACTGCAACAAACAATACTATCTGTATGCTGAACTGTAACAAACAATACTATCTATATGCTGAACTGCAACAAACAATACTATCTGTATGCTGAACTGTAACAAACAATACTATATATATGCTGAACTGTAACAAACAATACTATCTATATGCTGAACTGCAACAGACAATACTATCTGTATGCTGAACTGTAACAAACAATACTATCTATATGCTGAACTGTAACAAACAATACTATCTGTATGCTGAACTGTAACAAACAATACTATCTATATGCTGAACTGTAACAAACAATACTATCTGTATGCTGAACTGTAACAAACAATCTGTATGCTGAACTGTAACAAACAATATATATGCTGAACTGTAACAAACAATACTATATATATGCTGAACTGCAACAAACAATACTATCTGTATGCTGAACTGTAACAAACAATACTATCTGTATACTGAACTGTAACAAACAATACTATATATATGCTGAACTGTAACAAACAATACTATCTGTATGCTGAACTGTAACAAACAATACTATATATATGCTGAACTGTAACAAACAATACTATCTATATGCTGAACTGTAACAAACAATACTATCTGTATGCTGAACTGTAACAAACAATACTATCTGTATGCTGAACTGTAACAAACAATACTATCTGTATGCTGAACTGTAACAAGCAATACTATCTATATGCTGAACTGTAACAAACAATACTATCTATATGCTGAACTGCAACAAACAATACTATCTGTATGCTGAACTGTAACAAACAATACTATCTATATGCTGAACTGTAACAAACAATACTATCTGTATGCTGAACTGTAACAAACAATACTATCTGTATGCAGAACTGTAACAAACAATACTATCTGTATGCTGAACTGTAACAAACAATACTATCTGTATGCTGAACTGTAACAAACAATACTATATATATGCTGAACTGTAACAAACAATACTATCTATATGCTGAACTGCAACAAACAATACTATCTGTATGCTGAACTATAACAAACAATACTATCTGTATGCTGAACTGCAACAAACAATACTATCTGTATGCTGAACTGCAACAAACAATACTATCTATATGCTGAACTGCAACAAACAATACTATCTGTATGCTGAACTGCAACAAACAATACTATCTATATGCTGAACTGCAACAAACAATACTATCTGTATGCTGAACTGTAACAAACAATACTATCTGTATGCTGAACTGCAACAAACAATACTATCTATATGCTGAACTGTAACAAACAATACTATCTGTATGCTGAACTGTAACAAACAATACTATCTGTATGCAGAACTGTAACAAACAATACTATCTGTATGCTGAACTGTAACAAACAATACTATCTGTATGCTGAACTGTAACAAACAATACTATATATATGCTGAACTGTAACAAACAATACTATCTGTATGCTGAACTGTAACAAACAATACTATCTGTATGCTGAACTGTAACAAACAATACTATCTATATGCTGAACTGCAACAAACAATACTATCTGTATGCTGAACTGTAACAAACAATACTATCTGTATGCTGAACTGCAACAAACAATACTATCTGTATGCTGAACTGTAACAAACAATACTATCTATATGCTGAACTGTAACAAACAATACTATCTGTATGCTGAACTGTAACAAACAATACTATCTGTATGCTGAACTGCAACAAACAATACTATCTGTATGCTGAACTGTAACAAACAATACTATCTGTATGCTGAACTGCAACAAACAATACTATCTGAATGCTGAACTGCAACAAACAATACTATCTGTATGCTGAACTGTAACAAACAATACTATCTGTATGCTGAACTGTAACAAACAATACTATCTGTATGCTGAACTGTAACAAACAATACTATATGTATGCAGAACTGTAACAAACAATATTATCTGTATGCTGAACTGCAACAAACAATACTATCTGTATGCTGAACTGCAACAAACAATACTATCTGTATGCTGAACTGCAACAAACAATACATCTGTATGCTGAACTGTAACAAACAATACTATCTATATGCTGAACTGTAACAAACAATACTATCTGTATGCTGAACTGTAACAAACAATACTATCTATATGCTGAACTGTAACAAACAATACTATCTATATGCTGAACTGTAACAAACAATACTATCTGTATGCTGAACTGTAACAAACAATACTATCTGTATGCTGAACTGTAACAAACAATACTATCTATATGCTGAACTGTAACAAACAATACTATCTGTATGCTGAACTGTAACAAACAATACTATCTGTATGCTGAACTGTAACAAACAATACTATCTGTATGCTGAACTGTAACAAACAATACTATCTGTATGCTGAACTGTAACAAACAATACTATCTGTATGCTGAACTGCAACAAACAATACTATCTATATGCTGAACTGCAACAAACAATACTATCTGTATGCTGAACTGCAACAAACAATACATCTGTATGCTGAACTGTAACAAACAATACTATCTATATGCTGAACTGTAACAAACAATACTATCTGTATGCTGAACTGTAACAAACAATACTATCTATATGCTGAACTGTAACAAACAATACTATCTATATGCTGAACTGTAACAAACAATACTATCTGTATGCTGAACTGTAACAAACAATACTATCTGTATGCTGAACTGTAACAAACAATACTATCTATATGCTGAACTGTAACAAACAATACTATCTGTATGCTGAACTGTAACAAACAATACTATCTGTATGCTGAACTGTAACAAACAATACTATCTGTATGCTGAACTGTAACAAACAATACTATCTGTATGCTGAACTGCAACAAACAATACTATCTATATGCTGAACTGCAACAAACAATACTATCTGTATGCAGAACTGTAACAAACAATACTATCTATATGCTGAACTGCAACAAACAATACTATCTGTATGCAGAACTGTAACAAACAATACTATCTGTATGCAGAACTGTAACAAACAAACTGTTTTATGGATCATCAGTGTTAAAAATAGTGAAAATTCATAAATATTTGATGTTGAGTGCCTTGTCATACTTAATATTACATTCTGAATCTACAGTAAAACTCGAAGTTTACAATTAAACTATTCACTTACATCGAGTGTTTCACACTCCAGCAAGGACCTGAACTGCATGCTGGTGGTGGCCTCCAGCAAAAGTAACTGCCCCTTGACCACAGTCACGTACCCTGTTTCGTCTGTAATCCACGGGATACTGGATTCGATGTACGAGCCCTGACCCATGTTCATGTGTATAGCCTGAGTGACCTGGAATCAGAATTGGGAACTATAGGTAGGCTGGTCACTGTTTGAACAGTAGTCAAACCTGCTCAAGAGTCCAACTCGATTAAGAGATCACCTGTTTTAAGAGACCACCATAATCAAAATACACTTGTATTAAATAATGACCTGTGTTAAGAGACCAACTTTTCTCTTTCCTTAAGTGGTCACTTTAATACATGGTCTAGAACTATGCTTCTATTGCTTCACATATTAATAAGAAACTTGTCTCTCGGACATTAATTTCGTGATTATTTACTACTCCAAGGGGCGCAAGTCTGGATATACTGAGGCGATGGGATCGATGATCAAACTTGGCCGAGACATTGTGCCCATATATAATTTGTTTGGAGAAGAATAGATAATAAAATTACCCAAGTTAGAGTCCAGACAACATTTCGACAATCATGCACTGATGGACAGAGGTATACATGCCCTTCCACCATTCTTCAAATGGCAGGGACATTTTGAACATCCACTATACTAGTATGTACCCCGAAAGTGGATAATATATGTATTTTTATGAAATAATATAAAAATAAAATAAGCCTTTTTGACGACAATCCTATATAACATAATCAAGAGAAAAACTGGTCTCTTAACACAGGTGGTGCCTTCATACAGGTGCATTTTAATTTATAAAAGAATGCAACTGGGAACTTAAACTGTGGTCTCTTAACACAGGTGGTGCCTTCATACAGGTGCATTTTAAATTAAAAGAATGCAACTGGGAACTTAAACTGTGATCTCTTAACACAGGTGGTGCCTTCATACAGGTGCATTTTAAATTAAAAGAATGCAACTGGGAACTTAAACTGTGGTCTCTTAACACAGGTGGTGCCTTCATACAGGTGCATTTTAAATTAAAAGAATGCAACTGGGAACTTAAACTGTGATCTCTTAACACAGGTGGTGTCTTAATACAGGTGCATTTTAAATTAAAAGAATGCAACTGGGAACTTAAACTGTGATCTCTTAACACAGGTGGTGTCTTAATACAGGTGCATTTTAAATTAAAAGAATGCAACTGGGAACTTAAACTGTGGTCTCTTAAACACAGGTGGTGTCTTAATACAGGTGCATTTTAAATTAAAAGAATGCAACTGGGAACTTAAACTGTGATCTCTTAACACAGGTGGTGTCTTAATACAGGTGCATTTTAATTTATAAAAGAATGCAACTGGGAACTGAAACCGTGGTCTCTTAAAGCAGGCGGTGTCTTAATACAGGTGCAATTTTATTTTAAAAGAATGCAACTGGGAACTGAAACCGTGGTCTCTTAAACACAGGTGGTGTCTTAATACAGGTGCATTTTAATTTAAAAGAATGCAACTGGGAACTGAAACTGTCAGGGCTTGCACTGGCTATTTTTTTCTTTGCGCAACTACTTTTGCCAAATGAAAAAAATTAGAGCCAAATTGAAAACATTGGAGCCAAATATTTTCTTTATGGCACAAACTCATTACATGAAATTTCAAGTTAACATGGTCCTCAAATCAAATCGTTTGGAGATACTTAACTATAACACTGTTTACTAACTAAAACAAACTGAGGTTACAGATAGAACTTTTAGAGTCACATGTATTGTTCTATAGTAAAAATCATGTTAGAACATTTTGAAACATTTAGGAATTGGAAGCTCAGGTAACTAACAGAGATTTCCCCCAGGACTTTTTTTTAAGGAGTGGTGGCATTTTTGCGGTGGAAGCGGGGTGGGCTGTGGAAGTGAGGGGTGGCATCTTTTTTTTGAGATTTGATGTATATAATATATTCTTTTGCGCAAATCACATTCGCAAATTTGTTTTTTCTTGCGCCATATTTCATTTTTATGCGCATTTGGCACCATTTGCGCATCCCAGTGCGAGCCCTGACTGTGGTCTCTTAACACAGGTGGTGTCTTAATACAGGTGCATTGTAATTTAAAAGAATGCAACTGGGAACTGAAACCGTGGTCTCTTAAAGCAGGCTGTCTTTAAATTGAGGTGGTCTCTTCATCAGGTCTGACTGTATTTTACAAGTGTTTTAAAAAAGATCATAATTTTGTTTACAATATTTACCGTATACCCCCGTTTATGGCCCCATATTAATGTTGTCTATTAAGGGGGGTGGGGTGCATTTATACAGGAGTATATGGTATGTATTGTGCTGTATGATAAATTTGATATTCACTACTGGCATTTAATACCACATAAATGCAATAAATAATGCTAATCAATTTTTATTTCCTTCGGTATAATACCAACAATAACATGCCCTGGGGGTATGATAATGATAAAAAATGTGCATGAGAGATGCTTTTTTCCCCGAAAGAAAGTTTCAAATGAAGGTAAATATTTCCTAAATATATTCTTGTTTTGTCCTCATGGATCAATACATGCATAAACCAGCATGGAGAAATAGGGAAATATCATAAAATACAGGAGTGTTGACAACCAATTGTTAAAGAATTTCAACATCTTCAAACTTACCGAATTTTTAGTGAACAGTACATCATTTGTTGCTTCTGTTACAATGTTCATTCTGAACTCGAATGTCCTGTACTGTCGTCGTTCACCGGGTTCTGCCTTTTTTGTCACAATGAGAGGCTGGTAGTCCGACGGGTAAAACACCTTCCACAGATATTCCCTGAAGTATTGGTATAGAGAGTTTTTATTTTACTGTTATTACTATTTCAGTTTCGTTGTCGACAGTTATGGACAGCAACATTGTCCCGTAAATGTGATCGGTTTTCAACTTGTCTGAGTTTTCATTAATATTAAAGGGACACATGGCAATCTTGTAGCGTTTGAAATGGGTGTCTCGATTAATATATCCAGTACCATTTTTACTTTTACCCTGGTTACATTTAAATAAATCAAATTTTATGAATTCGCTATTTTATCATAATTATTATACTGTAAGTTTTAATATATTATTGGTGCAATAATATCAAAAATTAATAATATGCAAAAACAAATTGCTTAATACTATTCTTATAATTAATATTATTATTAAACAAATGCAAGTCATGCAGAAAAAACTAGCGGGACACCGCGAGATTTTAAAAATAAAAGATTGCCTAAAATAAAAGATTGCCGTGTGTCCCTTTAACATTCTGGCCAATTGTGATCAAAATAAAGATGAAGAAGCTGGAGTCTTAAACGAAGCAAAATATCATATTTAACTAAATTAAGGGTCATTGATAAAACTGTAATATCAGTTACTTGTATAATCAGTTGCTTCCCTTGTTTTTATGGTTTAATATGTTGGTTTTATACAAAAGCTGTATTGAGAGGGCCTCATCAACTAAAACAAAATTGAGAACCACAATATGTTCATGCAATTGCATATCTAACAGTGTTTTACAGTGACCCTTACAAATGTTTCCCCTAATACAATAGGCTGGGAATAGGTCCTGAACTATTACATGTACATCTACTGGCTCACTGTCTGTATTGAACAACTGCATGTCATACATACCGTTGTCTATCTGCCCAGGGTCCGTAGTTAAAGTCTGTATTTTTGCCACACTGTACATCAAGACCAAAGGTGGGGTAGGTCCGTCTGACCACAGTCTCTCCATCTGCCAGTTCTACCATCTCTGGCTCGTATGGCACAACACCTGCAAAACACACACAACACTATTATTGGTGAATTTAAGCTTGTGTGTATATAATGGCATAACACCTGCAAAACACACACAACACTATTATTGGTGAATTTAAGCTTGCATGTATATATGGCACAACACCTGCAAAACACACACAACACTATTATTGTAAGTCACGTGTTTACTTGATATTACAAGAGGTGAATGCCTTATTGTTGTAACGTATTCACATAAACAACAAGATACGTGTTATTTCACGTGTTTACTTGATTTTACAAGAGGTGAATGCCTTACTGTCGTAACGTATTCACATAAAGAACAAGATACGTGTTATAAGTCACGTGTTTACTCGATATTACAAGAGGTGAATGCCTTACTGTCGTAACGTATTCACATAAAGAACAAGATACGTGTTAAAGTCACGTATTTACTTGTCATGTTATAAGTCACGTGTTTGATATTACAAGAGGTGAATGCCTTACTGTCGTAACGTATTCAAATAAAGAACATGATACAATAGTTATGCATTCACCCATTGACTTAGATCCTTGTCAGAGGACCAACAATAGTTTTGCATTCACCCATTGACTTAGATCCTTGTCAGATGACCAACACAGATCACTGGCATGATACAATAATTACCCATTCACCCATTGACTTAGATCCTTGTCAGAGGACCAACAATAGTTATCTATTCACCCATTGACTTAGATCCTTGTCAGAGGACCAACAATAGTTATCTATTCACCCATTGACTTAGATCCTTGTCAGATGACCAACAATAGTTTTGCATTCACCCATTGACTTAAATCCTTGTCAGATGACCAACAATAGTTTTGCATTCACCCATTGACTTAGATCCTTGTCGGAGGACCAACAATAGTTTTGCATTCACCCATTGACTTAGATCCTTGTCAGATGACCAGCAATAGTTTTGCATTCACCCATTGGCTTAGATCCTTGTCAGAGGACCAACAATAGTTTTGCATTCACCCATTGACTTAGATCCTTGTCAGAGGACCAACAATAGTTTTGCATTCACCCATTGACTTAGATCCTTGTCAGAGGACCAACACAGATCACTGGCATGATACAATAATTACCCATTCACCCACTGACTTAGATCCTTGTCAGACGACCAACAATAGTTATCCATTCACCCATTGACTTAGATCCTTGTCAGAGGACCAACAATAGTTTTGCATTCACCCATTGACTTAGATCCTTGTCAGAGGACCAACAATCAGTAGGAACGCCAAGCCGCCGCGGAGGGATATTTACTTAAAAACGTCACGCGCAAAAAACGTAAACAAACTGCGTTTTGAGCAGATTTCAGGTTGGCGGTCAAAATGACACCGGTGATGTAAACTGTATTCAACTGTCAATGTACAACGATGACACACATAAACAAATACATGAATTCGTTTGTTACAGAATGGATTTTAAGTTTTTACGTGTTTTGTCGATTATTTTTTATTAAAAATACGATTTCTCGGCTTTTACAAATTACCGAATGTTTCGAAAAAATATGTGAAATTTGAGCTTTTAATCAAATTGATAATTACAGTTTGTTCTTATAGCGAGAAAAAAGACGAAAGCAATAACGTCGAGAAAAAACCTTCCTCTACAGGCCTGTAAAATTTCATCAAAATTTGGAAAAAGTACTTTTTTCTACCCAAAAATATGTTTCATGACCGTTCATAAAATTCCACACAAAAAAGTGAGACTCTCTTCAACCGCGTGCTTCATACAAAAACCTTTCAGAATCATATTTTTATCACTACAGTTAAAACATAATTTATACAAGTCATTTCCTTATAAAATAACCGTCATTTTCATGGTGTACTTTTAAAAATAAATTTAGGTCTATGTTGAGTTATTGTGAAAATTATTTCAGTCAACAAACATGCGAAAGAGAAAAATGTCAGCTGTTTATCGATCGACTTCAATTTTTTTATTTTGTACCTCGATTTGTATGAAGATTTTAACAGCGAGAAAAAAGACAAGAACATGAACGAAAAGTTTAATCCTTCCTCTGGCAGTATGTGAATTTTCAAGCAAATTTGAAAAAAGTACTTTTTTCTACCCAAAAAAACGTTTGGTCACTGTTTTACGCAAGCGTTTCGAACGTTGTTTTTGTGTAGTTTTGTTTACACGGCATGGAAATACGGCACGCAATACATCAGTCAGCTCTGTGCGATAAACTCTGAAATTACCTGATATATCGTAGTGAACAGACAGTCGATAAGAGACAAAATATTTATGCTAACATAATATATTTTAAAATCGATTTTTATTGAAAATATTGCGAAAAAATCAATACCGTTTTCCCCCAAAGACCACATTCCAACACAGAATTGTGACGTCACAATGGTTGTAATAGTATAATCACAGTGTGAAAAGGTGTACGCGAACAATTTTTTAACTCTTCGAAAGGACGTGGGTTTTTATTGTGTTTTTTTGGTCGAAGAGCCCTTTAAAAAAAGTATCATTGGCTATTATCCTTTCAACCCATTCCCCACCACTCCCCACCACCCAGCACATTTTTTTTTTAAATGGACATAATTAATCTAGAATGCGAATTATGATTTTCAATGTATTTTAAAGGCCATTTGGATTGCCGACGCAAATATAAATTGAACTAGGGCTTTATTGATTTGAACAGCGACCGCAGAGGGAAGTAAGATGGATGAATAGTCCCATTAGACATGCCATCACCTGGCAATATCTCCTCCATTCTTACGCAGAGCTACGCCAATGACATCTACCATCTTTTATGAAACTCTATTAGTACCAATCAGTAATTTTTTTATTTTGTATCTCGATTTGTATGAAGATTTCAACAGCGAGAAAAAAGACAAGAACATGAACGATGAGTTTAATCCTTCCTCTGGCAGTATGTGAATTTTCAAGAGAATTTGAAAAAAGTACTTTTTTCTACCCAAAAAAACGTTTGGTCACTGTTTTACGCAAGCTCTGTGTGTGATAAATTCTGAAATTACCTGATATATTGTAGTGAACAGACAGTCGATAAGAGACAAAATATGTACGCGGACAATTTTTTAATTGTCCGTCGAAAGGACGTGTGTTTTTATTTATTTAAAAAAAGTATCATTGGCTATTGTCCTTTCGACCCATCCACCCCCGCCCCAACCCCACCCAGCACATCTTTTTTAAATGGACAGAATTAATCTAAAATGCGAACTATGATTTTAAATGTATTTTAAAGGCTATTTGGATTGTCGACGCAAATATAATATGAACTAGGGCTTTATTGATTTGAACAGCGACCGCAGAGGGAAGTAAGATGGGTGAATAGTCCCATTAGACATGCCATCACCAGGGCTCCAGCTCCTTAGGTTCAACTCCTTTTCCACTGTGTAACCGAGGCCTTTTTTTTGAAAGTCTGTGAAATAGCATCTTTGAAACAATCTGTGTATTAAACTTGCCAGCGCCTTTACATCTGAGATACCAAGAACACATGATTGGCAATCGACCACTTACATGTATGTGTACCCTGCTGCATCCCCTCCCCTCCCCTCCCCCCCTCACCGCCACCACTTACACAGTTTAACTCATCTTAGTGGGGTTCGGGGTCCCTCCCGCCCTAACTCCGTTTAACTTATCCTAGTTGGGTTCGGGGTCATGCTACCCGTATTATGTTTTTTTGATGTTACAATGCTCGTTCTGACGTATATTTCAGAGTTATAAAACGGTAGATAAAGGTAAGTACACACATGTACCTGAAAATCCCCCCCCCCCCCCCCCCCCCCCCCCCACCGACACACACCCCACAAACCCCACACCGCCAATACCTCCTCCATTGTTATTGCATTTTTGGACTTTTTATTTCGATTTCCGAGTTAGGCGTAGGGTCGGGCGTACCGTCTTTTATGAAACTATATTAGTACCAATCAGTAAGGGATGGGCAGAACCCTGCAGTCTATAGGGTAGATAGGCTCGCGAGGGTAATAACCCTAAACTTAGTATCCTTTTATAAAATTCGGATTCGGCCGGGTTAGCGATGACCAAGACACTTTCCCTTAGTCTCGTCCGTCGGATGGGGACGTAAACCGGGCGGTCCCGTGTATCGGTTTATCCTCCGAGCACGTTAAGGAATCTATTCGATAACAAGAGTAGGGCAGTTTCCGAGATTTCTATGTATTCCTTCCCCTCTCTCTGGGGCGGCTCTAAATAACCTATACTGTGTTGATGAGCCGTTAAACAACATTCAATTCAATTAAAACGTATATTGTCTCGTGGTCTAGCTTGTGTGTCGTCTCAACATGGGATAAATAAGAGCTATTAACATTGTATATTAGGCAAAAAAAAAAATACCTGTGTTTCCGGTGGCCCGACCGACCCTATTTTTAAACTTTTTATGAAAAAAATAAATATATATATTTGTTCTGAACAATGATTTATCACAATATATCGAGGTAAACTGACATCACAGAGAAACTTTCAGCTGTATCATCAACGTGAATGGGGTTTATGATATAAATATCTTGCTCCGAAAAAAAAGAAAAGAAAATGCCTACCTACCGACCCTATTTTTTCAGAGCATGCAATAGGAAACACACCTATTTTTTTGTTTGGCCTTACTATATGTAACTTATAAATCGGTTACTGTGCAGCTTCTTCTATTTTTTAATTTTCTAACGTACTTAAAATTTTAAGATGGTCGCCAAAATGAGAAAAGCACGGAAAACAGCATCATGTATTATAATACACAAATCTATCATGTGCTTTTGTCAGCAAGGACATTTATCATTCCTGATTTATTTTAAATGGATTCGAGGCGGTCTGGAAGACTATAGGCGTCTGTCTATTCAAATACGTAATGCGTTTCATTTTCATATTCAATGTACATAATATTATGCTCTAACCACAACTTTGCCAAAATCAAATTCATAGTTATTGAACATGTCAATAGCATTGAATAATTGCTAAGGAAGAACGTTATACATATTTTCATAGAGTAAGACGAAAATGTGTGTTTCATGAACATAGGTAATAGAGGATCTTACATGAGAGCTGACAGAGCTTAAAGTGATCCCTAAGCGTCTGCCATGTCCATTGGCACAGATATATATATATTATAGGGAGGTCAAGTGTAGTTCAAATGTTGGATATACTCAAGTTTAATGAATTCATAAGTCATTCAACTGAAAAAGTGATCATTTGTTTAATAGGCATGTCAAACATATAATACATACTGGTAATGGCTGTGAGTGAAATGTATAAATTATTGGTGCAATATTATCAACAGTTTAGTAATATAATAATAACTATTAGCTTTGCACTATTCTAGTATTAATATTAATGATTGCAAACATGTGAATTATGTAGAAAAACTAATGGGACGCTGCGAGTTGTTAGCTTTTCAGCAAATCAAGATTGCTGTGTGTCCCTTTAAGGTCCATAATTAATATGTTAATAAAACAAGTTACAACCCTATGCTGTGTTTTTTTAAAGTTGTGTCACAGGTTTTGAACATAGTTCAGCATCAACATGTATTCTCCGTTATATGTACATGTAACAGTCAGTTCAATAAAACTGTTGCTTCAACGTCTCAAATGGAATGATGAGTATTATTTTATTGAGTATTAAATAAGCAAAACTACTTTTCACATCACTCTCATTGGCATGGATGACAGCGCTAAATGCATGTAGGAGGAAACCAGCATGCACAGATCCTTGTGAAAAACATGAGTGTCAATTAGTGTTGAGAACAAGAACTGTAGATGTAGTTCAAGATAATCCATTCAATTTATTGTTCAATACTTGGATCCATTACAGTTGTATAAATGGCAGCATCTTGTCTGAAAAATAAAGAAAATGCAAACACTGAGTATTACAACTTAAATATCTGGTGTACATGAAATACTAAAACTTGATCACTTTTAATAATATACAAAATATGTATTTTATATAGAACCTATACAGGCCAAATAAAATAAAAATTAAACCTATGTTTACATATCATTGTCAATAAAAGTGGGCCATTATGTTTATTTGGTATCAAATATTTACTTTTTCTTTTTTTTACTCCATTAATTGTATTTAGACCACAAGATCATTAAATAAAGAAGAATCTGACAGGCTGCAAGCTTAAACATATTAAAACAGATTATATTATTTTTTTACCTCAGAATAACTGATTATTATTTTATTCCCAATAAAAAGAGGAGTCATCAGTGTATTAAGGGAGTTTGCCTGGTTTAATACAGTAAACACAGACCTGTATATTTAATTAGTCAATATAAAATTTACTGAAAAAGATTACCAAATGTTGTTGTTTTTTAATACTGAGAACGTATGTATTGTTTAAGATCCTTTTCATGCTTTAATACTGTCTCTCAGTTCCACCTTTCAATGTAAGGTTTCCAGGTGTTTTAACTAGATTTATCTAATTATTATTATTTTATTCTTTTTTTTGGCATTGATGTGAAATGCTTCCCCACAATACAAATAAGTTCTGCTTACAAACCTTTATGAAATCCATCTTGTTTTTGTGAGCTCCTCCAACCTCACCTCATCCAACCAAGAGTCGCATTTCAGATCAGAATATGTAAGATGCAGGCATCATGTCTGTGAGACTGATATCTCCCTATGAAAAAGATAATGACACAGTGTATAAACGAAATTGCCAAATTTCATTTGGATCTGAACATTTCTGAACATTTCACTGAAATTAAATAATAATTAGATAGATCTATGTATTCAATTCTTATTTCTATGTACTGTTACTTAGAAAATTTGCTTTTTTCCACAAAATTGGGAAGAGGCCCAGGCCTTTCCATTTTGGGGAAAAAAGACGAGCTTATTTCTCATTTTGGGAAAGATGTAATATTTTACCAATTAAGTAAATTTGACAATACTATGCTGTATTTATATTTTCAGCCAACAGTTATTATAATTACTGTTTCTCAGTCAGAACTGACTCCACAGACAAAAACACATTAATGCTTTTTCTCAAATTCTGAGACACTGCTTTTTTTTGATTGGCAAATATTTCTGCCACAACTGGGGAAAAAACAGTCAAGTTCTCAACTGGGAAAGAGGCCTTTTAGAGGTGTTTCTGTTTCATAAGGTAAAAAAGCCCTGTTCATGGTACACAGATCACTTTAGCAGAGTCAGTCACATAAAATAGAACTGGGATGTAGTGTATATTTTGTTTTTAATTGAAAACCAAGTGTTGCAGTATTTAGCATTTCATTGAACACATTTTAAGTAGGGTTTGTAGAGAAAATATGGGGGAGGGACGTAGAAGAGAGGGGAAGGGGGTTGGGGATAGTGGTGGGGCAGCAGGGCCTTTTAACCAGTTTTGGGGAAGGGGCCTTTTGCTCTTAATTGGGGGTGGAATACATAAATGGAGAATGAAATTTCCAAGCTAAGTTTAAAAAGTGGGGAAGTCTGCATGCTTTTAAAAGAAATGAGAGTGGGGAATAGGCCTTTTACAGGCTTCTTCAAAGAAGGGTAAAAAGTCCATGGGGAGGGTATGCGTCAGCTGCCTGTGGGTAAATGTAGAGAAGGGGGTGGCAGGGATGTGGTTTAGGAATTGCTGTGTCCCATGACCATGCAGCATATGTGGGGTTTGACACTGGCCATAACAGGCATACCATAAGATACCCCTTCACAGGGTTCAGGGCTGAGGGTCTCCCAGCAGTTTTGGGGAACAAGGGAACATATTTTTGGGGAACAAGGCTAAACTTTTAGGGATCACCGGGTCGTATTGTCAGGGAACAAGGGAACATGGACCACCCCTGGAAGGGCCTCATGTCTATGGCTACAGGTCTTGTTATACAAACAAGAATGATTCTGAGAGAGGAATCATATGAATAATTCAATGAAATCAACAACTGTCACGGCTGATCCAGTTATGTTTACTATTTACACAGTTTGTCAACATTAACACCATCGATGTGCTTGGCAAATTTCAAGAAAACACTGCAAAAAGAGTTGTATATGTACACATTTGAACTCACGTTTTATTTGCCTGCAGAGTTCTAAGACAGTCAACTGTTTCCTTCATTACGTTAACCTGTGTACATATTTCCAATTGTTTATCCCAGTGTGAACACCCTGAATCAGATATCGCTATCGAAACACAGTGGATTCCACGTTTACCAACGTGTAAACACATTCTACGTATTGATGACGTAATCCAAAACTGACATGTTACAAAAAGTGTTCACTCCTGTAAACTAGGTACGCGTAAAATTGATATCTGCGGTCTAAATCGACGTTTTTACAAAAAGAAAAATGGCGGCGTTTTGTGATTTTTTTAATGAAATAGTCCGGCAAACACTAAAAAAATAATCCCTGTCGCGGAGAATCAAAATGATCAAAAAAGCTGAATAATTAGTTCCTGGCGTTCCCACTGAATAGTTACCCATTCACCCATTGACTTAGATCCTTGTCAGAGGACCAAAAATAGTAATCCATTCATCCATTGACTTAGATCCTTGTCAGAGGACCAATACAGGTGACTGTTTTGGTACTCTGGCAAGCGAGCTCAAAACACAAAATATCTGTTATTGATTTCTTAAATATATTTTGCAAGTTACAAATCTTTAATTATTTTCAAACAAAATTCCTATAAACTGACCAGGCTCATCCATATAGTAGTGTAGTTTGACATCTGTGGATTGCATCAGTACGAAACCTTCTCCCATCATTCGAGGGGGTCTGAAATATGACGAGTTTTATAATTAGTTTAATTTGTTTGATAGTGTCCTCAAGAAGTGGTTTATCAGTGTGTGATGGCGTCCACATCGTGGTTTATCTGTGTTTGATAATGTCCACATCAAGTAGCTTATCTGTGTGTGATAATGTCCACATCAAGTGGTTTGTCTGTGTGTGATAGTGGCCACATCAAGTGGTTTATCTCTGTGTGATAGCGGCCAAGTGGCTTATCTGTGTGTGATAGTGTCCACATCAAGTGGCTTATCTGTGTATGATAGTGCCCACATCAAGTGGTTTATCTGTGTGTGATAGTGTCCATATCAAGTGGTTTATCTGTGTGTGAGAGCGTCCACATCAAGTGGTTTATCTCTGTGTGATAGCGGCCAAGTGGATTATCTGTGTGTGATAGTGTCCACATCAAGTGGTTTATTTGTGTGTGATAGTGTCCACATCAAGTGGTTTATCTGTGTGTGATAGCGTCCACATCAAGTGGTTTATCTCTGTGTGATAGCGGCCAAGTGGCTTATCTGTGTGTGATAGTGTCCACATCAAGTGGCTTATCTGTGTGTGATAGTGCCCACATCAAGTGGTTTATCTGTGTGTGATAGTGTCCATATCAAGTGGTTTATCTGTGTGTGAGAGCGTCCACATCAAGTGGTTTATCTCTGTGTGATAGCGGCCAAGTGGATTATCTGTGTGTGATAGTGTCCACATCAAGTGGTTTATTTGTGTGTGATAGTGTCCACATCAAGTGGTTTATCTGTGTGTGATAATGTCCACATCAAGTGGTTTATCTGTGTGTGATAGTGTCCACATCAAGTGGTATATCTGTGTGTGATAGTGTCCACATCAAGTGGTTTATCTGTGTGTTATAGTGTCCATATCAAATTGTTTATCTGTGTGTGATAGTGTCCACATCAAGTGGTTTATCTGTGTGATAGTGTCCACATCATGTGGTATATCTGTGTGTGATAGTGTACACATCAAGTGGTTTATCTGTGTGTGATTGTGTCCACATCAAGTGGTTTATCTGTGTGTGATTGTGTCCACATCAAGTGGTTTATCTGTGTGTGATAGTGGCCATATCAAGTGGTTTATCTGTGTGTGTGATAGTGTCCACATCAAGTGGTTTATCTGTGTGTGATAGTGTCCACATCAAGTGGTTTATCTGTGTGTGATAGTGTCCACATCAAGTGGTTTATCTGTGTGTGATAGTGTACACATCAAGTGGTTTATCTGTGTGTGATTGTGTCCACATCAAGTGGTTTATCTGTGTGTGATAGTGTCCACATCAAGTGGTTTATCTGTGTGTGATAATGTCGACATGAGGTGGTTTATCTGTGTGTGTGTGATGGTGTCCACATCAAGTGGTTTATCTGTGTGTGATAATGTCGACATGAGGTGGTTTATCTGTGTGTGTGTGATGGTGTCCACATCAAGTGGTTTATCTGTGTGTGATAATGTCGAAATGAGGTGGTTTATCTGTGTGTGTGTGATGGTGTCCACATCAAGTGGTTTATCTGTGTGTGATAGTGTACACATCAAGTGGTTTATCTGTGTGTGATTGTGTCCACATCAAGTGGTTTATCTGTGTGTGATAGTGTCCACATCAAGTGGTTTATCTGTGTGTGATTGTGTCCACATCAAGTGGTTTATCTGTGTGTGATAGTGTCCACATCATGTGGTATATCTGTGTGTGATAGTGTCCACATCAAGTGGTTTATCTGTGTGTGATAGTGGCCATATCAAGTGGTTCATCTGTGTGTGATAATGTCGACATGAGGTGGTTTATCTGTGTGTGTGTGATGGTGTCCACATCAAGTGGTTTATCTGTGTGTGATAATGTCGACATGAGGTGGTTTATCTGTGTGTGTGTGATGGTGTCCACATCAAGTGGTTTATCTGTGTGTGATAGTGTACACATCAAGTGGTTTATCTGTGTGTGATAGTGTCCACATCAAGTGGTTTATCTGTGTGTGATAGTGTCCACATCAAGTGGTTTATCTGTGTGTGATAATGTCCACATCAAGTGGTTTATCTGTTTGTGATAGTGTCCACATCAAGTGGTATATCTGTGTGTGATAGTGTCCACATCAAGTGGTTTATCTGTGTGTTATAGTGTCCATATCAAATTGTTTATCTGTGTGTGATAGTGTCCACATCAAGTGGTTTATCTGTGTGTGATAGTGTCCACATCAAGTGGTATATCTGTGTGTGATAGTGTCCACATCAAGTGATTTATCTGTGTGTGATAATGTCCACATCAAGTGGTATATCTGTGGTGTGATAGTGTCCACATCAATGGTTTATCTGTGTGTGATAATGTCCACATCAAGTGGTATATCTGTGTGTGATAGTGTCCACATCAAGTGGTTTATCTGTGTGTGATAGTGTCCACATCAAGTGGTTTATCTGTGTGTGATAATGTCCACATCAAGTGGTATATCTGTGTGTAACAGTGGCCACATCAAATGGTTTATCTGTGTGTGATAGTGACCACATCAAGTGGTTTATCTGTGTGTGATAGTTGTCTGTTGTTCTTGGTGTACAATAAACAGTATTAATGTTACAATTATGAAATGAATGTTTTACTGTATTTTTCCGAATTTTAAGAAAAATCGCACTAAAATTCCCAGTTGTGACCTTATGGGTTATGTTCCCAAAATATAGAAAAACAAGAGGCCCAAGAGGGCCTGTAGACGCTCTACTTGTATGATGTGATTCAAAAACATAAACATGATAGAGGCCAACCCAAGAAACATGTTTTCTATATAAAACATTTTGAATATTTGACGACAACGAAAAATACAAACTTGATAGAGGCCAACAACAGGAACATGCATATGATATTTTACTAGAATGGTAATATGTCGTTTGATAAATGTCCTTAAATTTAAGTTTAGCCATAGTGGCCATCATGGATGACTGGAGGCCTCAAAAACGCAAATCTGAGGGGGACTAACCCAAAGATCATTGTGATTAAGTTTCATCAAAATCCTTCAAGCACTTTCAGAGAAGATGTCATTTTTAACGATTTGCTATATAACTCTATGTAAACTTTGGGTAGCCGAAGCGGCCATTTTGATTATTTGACGATAACTAAAAAAAAAAACTTGATACGAGGCTAACCCAAGGAACATGTATATGATATTTCACAAGAACGGAATAAGTGGTTTCGGAGATGTTGTTTGAAATTAACTTAAATTTGACGTAGTTTTAGCCATGGCGGCCATCTTGGATGACTGGGGGTCGTGAAAAACATAAATCTGAGAGGGACTATCCCAAATATCAGTGTGATTAAGTTTCATCAAAATGCTTCAAGCGGTTTCAGAGAAGAGTTCATTTTTAACCTTTCCTATATAACTCTATGTAAATTTTGGGTCGCCTTGGCAGCCATTTTGATTATTCGACGATAACGACGATAACGAAAAACATGAACTTAATAGAGGCCAACCCAAGGAACATATATATGATATTTCAGTAGAATGGAATCAGTGGTTTCGGAGGAGATGTCGTTTGCATTTTACTTAAATTTGACCTAGTTTTAGCCATGGCGGCCATCTTGGATGACAGGCGGCCGCGAAAAACACAAATCTGAGAGGGACTATCCCAAATGTGTGCTTAACTTTTATCAAAATCTTACAGGCGATTTCAGAGAAGATGTAATTTTTAACCTTTTCCTATATAACTCTATGTAAATTTTGGGTCGCCGTGGCGGCCATTTTGACTATTCGACGATAACAAATAACACAAACTTGATAGAGGCCAACCCAAGGAACATGTATATGATATTTCAGTAGAATGGAATAAGTGGTTTCGGAGGAGATGTCGTTTGGAATTTCCTTAATTTTGAGGTAGTTTTAGCCATGGCGGCCATCTTGGATGACTGGCGGGCGCGAAAAATCTGAGAGGGGCCCCCCAAGTAACATTGTGATGAAGTTTCATCAAAATCCTTCAATCGGTTTCAGAGGAGATGTCGATTTTATAAAATTGCTGACAGACAGACGGACGACAGACGAAAAGTGATCGCATAAGCCCTCCTGGCCTTTGGTCAGTAGAGCTAAAAATAACTGTACAGTTCAGCGTACTCATCTACAATTCCTCCTGTATACTTGTCGCTGGGCACAAACATGATCCGCAGGTTATCCGACTTCACCTTCACGTCATGCATGAACATGTCAAATGGGGTGGAGGCGGTGGTTGTCGTGTAGGTCACATGACTGTCATCCAGGTGGACTATCAGCGTGTTGGGAACCAGGCTGTTACCAAACACAAACCGACTCTACAACAGATAAACACAAGTGAATTACATGTATATCTTTCATTATCTTGTGCATGATGAAAAAGGGTTTATCACATAACATGGCTTCTGGGAGAGTAATAAAGCCTGACTTATCATAAAACACAAGTGTTTTATAGATGTAAATGAGGATCGAATCACTGTGTTTGTGTAGAGCAGTATCAGTAGCTTGCATGGTATATCATACGATATTTTCAGATACCTTAAATATTTATCACTATAGGGAATCTTCCTTTATAAAATGCATAAATAACAGTAACGTTAAACTTGGTTAAGGTGTCACATTATTTGTAACTGCGAACGCGTTATAGCCATGTAACTTAGCGTCATGTAAACAACAGAACGATGTCATTTGTCTTACAAATTGCTGCCGTATACAAGGTAAATTGACAATATTAAAGAGGAACTATCACGTCGTAAGTGTGTTATGTGATAAGCAGAATCTTACATTTGTGTCTGTGTATTATTGACTTTAATAAATCGTAGAATAAAAAGGTAAGACACTCGGCAGAGCCTGGTATCCTATCATTTTATCCAACTCGTTTATTAAAATCAATAAAACACAGTCACTCATGTAACATCCTCTATGTAATGATCATTTTTGAAAACTTTCAAAATCTGTTCAGAGGTTCTTGAGAATGTCAAGCACCTTGGAAGTTGCACTGACCTAATTTTAAAAAAAAACTTGAAAGACACTGACCTTAGCAACATCCATGTGAAGTTCGGTCAAAACGACTAAGGGGTTTCAGAGGAGAAACGATCAAAAGGAAACATTACTAATTGATAGGTATCAAGGGAAGTCTGACAGTAATTATGTCCACCTTGCATACAGGTATCAAGGAAAGTGTTACAGTGGTAATGTCCACCTTACATACAGGTATCAAGGAAAGTTTTACAGTGGTAATGTCCACCTGACAAACATGTATCAAGGAAAGTGTTGCAGAGGTAATGCCTACCTTACACACAAGTATCAAGTAAAGTGTTACAGAGGTAATGCCCACCTTACACAAAAGTATCAGGGAAAGTGTTACAGAGGTAATGCCCACCTTACACACAGGTATCAAGGAAAGTGTTACACAGGTAATGCCCACCTTACACACAGGTATCAAGGAACGTGTTACACAGGTAATGCCTACCTTACACACAGGTATCAGGGAAAGTGTTACAGAGGTAATGCCCACCTTACACACAGGTATCAAGAAAGTGTTACAGAGGTAATGCCCACCTTACACACAGGTATCAAGGAAAGTGTTACAGAGGTAATGCCCGCCTTACACACAGGTATCAAGGAAAGTGTTACAGAGGTAATGCCCACCTTACACACAGGTATCAAGGAAAGTGTTACAGTGGTAATGCCCACCTTACACACAGGTATCAAGGAAAGTGTTACAGTGGTAATGCCCACCTTACACACAGGTATCAAGGAAAGTGTTATTTACAGTGGTAATGTCCACCTTGCATACAGGTATCAAGGAAAGTGTTACATTGGTAATGTCCACCTTGCATACAGGTATCAAGGAAAGTGTTACTTACAGTGGTAATGTCCACCTTGCACACAGGTATCAGATCCCTCCAAGGCCAGTTCTTCTTTGTGATATTGTTGACACTGAATATAAAGCGCATGGTGTCTTATATAACAATTCTAGTGACACTGAATATAAAACGCACGGTGTCTTATATAACAATTCTAGTGACACTGAATATAAAACGCATGGTGTCTTATATAACAATTCTAGTGACACTGAATATAAAACGCATGGTGTCTTATATAACAATTCTAGTGACACATATTGCTCCAAATATTAATTTTTTTCGGACAAGTTAGAAATTTAAATAACAAGAAAATCGGTAGAACTGATGGATGCTCCCCGAAATGTATCCTCAACTTATTATATGACCTTGTATCACCCAGCAGTTTTCAATTTGCAGTTCCGAGGGCTGGCGTGGCGCAGTCGGTAGCGCGGCGGATTTGTAACCGGAGGCCCCGGGTTCAATCCTCCGTGGTGCCACTGAGTTCCGTCGGTGTGTTCTTGGGCAAGACACTTTCCCTTAGCCTCGTCCGTCGGACGGGGACGTAAACCGGGCGGTCTATCCACCGAGCACGTTAAAGAACCATAGGAATCTATTCGATAATAAGAGTAGGGCAGGTTCCCGGATTTCTATGTATCCTCCCCCTCTCTCTAGGGCGGCTCTAAATAACCTATACTGTGTTGATGAGCCGTTAAACAACATTCAATTCAATTCAATTTGCAGTTCCATTAGTAGTTTTTGCTTTGGACAAAAATTACAAGTTTTACAATTACACAAAGCAATAACTCTTAATTTGAATGAAGATTGGGTGTAAATATCTGCACTTTCTCTCAATGCCCTTTATGTGTGAAGTTTTATTGCAGTTCCATTAGTAGTTTCTGAGTTATGCTACAGCCATGAACTATAAGTATAAAATTCCAAAGGGCAATAATTCTCTTTTGCATTAAGATAGAGTTATGGGTTTGTGCTCTACACTTCCTCTCGTTGACCTTTATCCCTGAGTAAAGTTTCATGGAAGTCCCAAGAGTGGTTTTTGAGTTACGCTCAAGACAAGAATTGTAAGTATAAAAGGGAAATAAGTTTAATTTAAAGAAAGAGTTATGGCTCTTGTACTCTGCACTTCTTCTTACGGCCTTTTATCATTGTATGAAATTTCATTTCAGTCCCATTAGCGTTTATTGAATTATGCTCTGGACAAGAACTACAAGTATAAAATAACAAATTCGAATGAAGACAGAGTTATTTTTTATTCTAAACTTATTTGTTTTACATCAATTGTAACGAAAGCTCTCTGAACTTATTTGAATCAATCTCGATGTCTTCCTGGGTAGAACCAGTACTAAGAAAATGCAGATAAAGCATCTTGCTCAGGGACACAATGCATATGGTCATGGCGGGGATCGAAGCTATGACTTTTTGATCATGGGTCCAATGCTCTACCACTAGACCACAGTGCTCCACAAGACAGAGCTACGGTTCTTGCACTCTGCACTTCCTCTCATTGCCCTCTGTCATTGTATGATGTTTCAATGTAATCCCATAACAAGAGGCCCAAGAAGGCATATGGACTCTATACTGGCTAAGACGGTTTTTATATCAAGGGTTGTCGTCATAAAACTCCCATTCTTTTAAAACATTGCAAAAAAACACACACAAAGCAACAACACCTACAACAGAAACTTAAACCCTTGAGCTATGCTAACAATTTAAACAAGCGGTCTTAGTTCTAATTTGGTATGGTTATTTAGGGTCTCGAGACACAACAATTGTATAAAAAGGTGTTGACCACCTGCAGAGGGGCCCCTTTATGCAGGCGGTCAAAACCCATTTTATATAATTGTTGTGTCTCGAGTCCCTAAATAACCAAACTAACTTAGAACTTGGGTAGTTTTTAGTAAAAACTGATGTCTCCCCTACAGGAGAAAGGGCCATAAAACGGTCAAAAATCATTCAACTGGAACACGACAAAGACATGTACAACTGGGCTTGGTAATGGTCATCCCTACCAAGTTTCATGGAAAGACAATGATATATGCAACCAAGTTTTGTTGAAAGCAGAATGGTGGTTGAGGAGAACTAGTTTGTGCATTATTATAATTAAAACGTTCTAAAGAGTCACAACTCCACCAAATATCATTCAACCGGAACACGACAATGATATGCACAATAAGGCTTGGTAATGATCATTCCTGCCAAGTTTTATTCAAATCCAACCAGAGGTTCGGGAAAACTAGTCCGGATATAGTTTTTGTATAACGGCCAAAACTCGTGTCAAAAATCATTAAACCAGAACATGGCAATGACTTGTGCAACTAGGCATGGTACTGATCATTCCTGACAAGTTTCGTTGTAATCCAGCCAAGGGTTCAGGAGAACTAGTCTGTACAAAGTTAGTGTATTAAAGCCTTTAAAGGGTCATAACTCCGCCAAAAATCATTCAACCAGAATACAGCAATGATATTCACAACTAGGCTTGATCCTAATCATCCTTGCCAAGTTTCGTTGAAATTCGGCCAGGGTTCAGCAGCACTAGTCCGGACGAAGTTTGCGTATTAAAACCTGCAAAGGTCCATAACTCGGACAAAAATCTTTCAACTGGAACACGGTGATGAAATGCACAACTAGGCTTGGTACTAATCATCCCTGCAACGTTTCTCTTAAATCCGAAAAGGGGTTACGGAGTCCGGAGAACGTTTGTGTAGCAAAACCTATAAAGGGCCATAACTCCGCCCAATGATCATCCTTGCCCAGTTTCGTTGAAATTCGGCCAGGGGTTCAGTAGAACTAGTCCCGACAATGTTTGTGCATTAAAACCTGCAAAGGGCCATAACTCTGTCAAAAAACTTTCAACCGGTACACGGTGATCATATGCATAACTAGGCTTTGGACAAATCATCCCTGAAAAGTTTTACTGAAATACGGCAAAAGAAGGCCTTATCCTAACAATTTGGTAAAGTTTGGTAAAGATCGGATGAAAAATAAAGATGATATCATAGTGTGATCACATTTTTCAATAATTCAAGGGCCATAACTTCAGTGTTACTGGTCCAATCTGGCTGGTTTTCGAACCTGACCGAGCTTTCATCAATTTCAACAATCTGGCATTAGTTTGGTAAAGGTAGGATGCAAAATGGAGGCGCTAGAGTGTTGACAAGACAAACTATAGCAATATTTGTTAATTCAAGGGCAATAACACCAGTGTTACACGTCTGATCTGACTGGTTTTTTTTCACTCGTCCGAGCTTTCATAAATATTAACAATCTGGTACAGTTTGATAAAGATCGGATGAAAAACGAAGTTGCTAGAGTGTTGACATCAAAAAGTTAACAGACGACGGACGGACAAAAGACCATGGCATAAGCCCTACTGGCCTGGCCAGTAGAGCTACGATTGAGCAAATAGAGCTCAAAAAAAGGTGTTAAAAGTATGTCAAGGTTGTGCATGGTGACCTTCTTTTGATACAAATGTCTAGTATCCATATAGACATATCTGTGTATAAAGTAAGAGTGTGGAGAAATTCATGACTGACAGAACGGATAAATATATTACCAAGATGGCTAGACCATGATGAGACTGTCTAGGCTCACGTTAACCATTCGCCAAATCGCCATAGGCGAAAAGAAACCCGAACTGGCGAATGAAAATCGTAAGAAATACATATCAAATTCGCCAGACATCGGCGTTCTGGCGAATCCAAATTTCCAACCAATTTTGTCTAACATCTCGGAAAATCCCGAATTCTAATACACAAAGTCTTTCATGGTTTATATTAAAGCCACTATCCCGCTGAGTTTTGTTAGCTAATTAGCGACAATCAATTTGGACTGATAAACTAATTATCGCAGTGTTTATTGAAAACGCTGTCAAATTGTCAGTGTACGATAGACTCAGCCCACTGTGCTGCCTCTTGCTGTCAATCAACTGGTTTGTGACCCCGCGCTCAATATTATCCACATATTTAACAGCATTATCGAGCCGGGTAAAACATCAAATAACGTGGAGCCCTCTAGCGGCCAAAATGGCTTTTCAAAACAGAAAGTTTGGCAAGTTTGCTTACGAATTAATAAGCTGGAGATGCTGTCGGTATTTTTGAACTTTACGATCACTGATAAGACTTATTAGTTGTACACACGGTAGCGTAAACTGGAACAATGGCAAGTGTGAACCGATGTTTGATCAGCTGTCTCTAAATTGGGATAATTTTATGGTTGATTTGAACAATCAACATGAAAAAATACAAAAGGTGCGCTTACACAAAATGTTGGTACAATTTTAGAATGAAGTGGCTTTTATTACTTACTCTGTGCATGATAGTCGTGGTGTATGTAGCATTTTTGAATTTTGTCTCACAATGCAGCGCGATCTTTCTAGCTCCTTTGGAACTCCTGTTAGTTGAACTTGTTTAATATAGCTCAGCTTAGCCTTACATTTTTAAATATATTATTATTTATTTTATTTCTACGAATGTTAGCATATTGAAATACATCTAATGAAAATATTAAATGGTCTAATAAATGGTGACAAGAGTCTGTATTTTTATATTTTCTTATTATATGCATGCGTTCATTCAATCTCCACGCAGAGTTATCGTCATTGCACTCACATATATCAAATGAGGAACGAGTGTACTCTGGGTAGAGATTGGCATTCATTGTCCTTTTTTAAATTTCAGTCTTTTTCAGACAATATTTAAAAATTAAAATTGCATTAAATTAAATACAATTTTTAAAAAGTTCTGAATATTGTACAACTCCACTTGTAATTATAAGCACTAAAGCAAATTGCATATGATGTGGACATATTGATACCCTATACATGTAGGTTAATAAAGCGTACTCTTTTAACTTACGATTGATGTTTACGCAAACGCGAAGTTTAAGCGCTTCAACTCGTTCAAAAATATCTCGGCAAAAGTCTGGCTAAAGACATTATAATCTGGCTGAAGGCATTTTTAGGGCTTTAGCCAGATTTGGCTAAAGGGTTTAAAATCCTAGCGCTAGCCTAGACTGTAAACTGAAAAATCAGACGTTGCAAATGTAGATCACAGCGATAATAGTCACCGAGAGGAAGATAAATATCAAAGACAAGATGCAGGTGAATGCAGGACATGACATATCACAATGTATGGTCCATAAAGAAGTGCCCCGGCTGTAAGCTGCCAGCTGAAAAGATCATAACACCGACAAAAGCCAGTCGACCAGTGCAACACCAAGGTATGCACAACTAAACGTCATACGGATACTTCCTAGCAAGTATTGCCAAAATATGTTTGAAAGGAGTAGTCTGGACAAAGAAGTGTGACATGTGTGATGTACATACGGACAGGAAATGGCAACAATATATGGCCACCCCCACCCCCATATATAGACGGGTCATAAAAGCACTGATAAAGCTTGGTCAACATACGTTTCAAGTTAATAATTAATGACAATGACCACACCTGCTCTTTTTTTCCTCCACATCTTCTGTTGACTTTTCCAGTTTAACGGCGCCAGCATCTGCAACCTTTTCCTCCTCTTCTTCATCGTCGTCAACTTTCTTTAAGCCAAACAACTGCTCCAGACGTTCATATGTTCCTGAGCGATTGTAGACGTGAACTTCAAACCCATCTATAAAAACAAACAGCCTGGTCTCTGCGTGGGACATGTCTGCAATACAAAGAAGCTATTCAATGATTTCAGCCTCATGCTTGTTATACACTTATCAATGTTTTCCCCTACCAGGGGGTTAGAGGGCATACCCAAGGCAGGGTTGGAAAATTCTTTGAAAGTGTACTCGTCCTGTAGGACAAGTAAACTCTAAAAATTACTCGTCCTGTAGGACAAGTAATAGGACAAGTAAACTCTAAAACTTACTCATCCTGTAGGACAAGTAATAGGACAAGTAAACTCTAAAAATTACTCGTCCTGTAGGACAAGTAAGCTCTAAAACTTACTCGTCCTGTAGGACAAGTAAACTCTAAAACTTACTCGTCCTTATATTTTGGTGATTTTCATAATGTTTATGAAGCTTGAAGTCTTAAATTTCATTTAAATGCTCACTTTATTCGAATTCTGTTTTATGGTAATTAAATGAGCATCCAGACGAATGTTGGTATTTGTTTAAAACCCGGGACCTAGACAATTGTGGAATTTCTGTCAAAACAAATATTAATTTCGTTCAAATATAAATGCAGCAAATATTTTATATGTATTTTTAAACAGTTAAACATTATCTTAATTTGAACGATCCAAGTTTATTCACACAATAAACGAAATAGACTGGTTTGTTAAAATCATAGTATTCACACTTTACTCATGGAACATACAAATTCGGTCCCGGGTTATAAAGGTTTTACATCTGGGTAATCAACAACGGCCAGTTCGCATGCGCTGCATTGTTGTTGTTCCACTTGTCATTTTTGTTGGGGAAGTAATAAACACAATATTTTAAACTAAAATTCAAAGAAAATAAAGTCAAAGATTTTTTGGACAGACGGATGAAAAGAAGAAAGGACAACGTCAGCTCTATATCCCGATATTAATAACATAAAATTACAAGAAGAGACGCATATTCCTGCACCAGTGCCAGCCCTTCCATACCTTACCTTCACCAAACTTCCTGTAGACGTAAGGTCTCCACCATACTTTATCTTCACCAAACTTCCTGTAGGCATACGCTGTTCTCTGACAGCTCTTGTTATAACTCGTATTTAGAAAGAAGTTTCACAAATATGTGTAAATGTTACATTGATTTCTGTTTAATACTACATTTAGAAGGCATTATAATAAAAAAAGGTTTCCACCATAGCTTACCTTCACCAAGCTTCCTGTAGACGTAAGGTCTACACCATACCTTACCTTCATCAAAAATTCCTGTAGACATATGGTCACCATACCTTACCTTCACCAAGCTATGCTCTCAACCATACCATCCCTTCACCAAGTTTCCTGTAGAAATAAGGTCTCCACCATACCTTACCTTCACCAAGCATCCTGTAGACATGAGGTCTCCACCATACCTTACCTTCACCAAGCTTCCAGTAGATATAAGGTCTCCACCATACCGTACCTTCACCAAACTTCCTGTAGATATATTTTCTCCACCATACCTTACCTTCACCAAGCTTTCTGTAGACACATGGTCTCCACCATACCTTGCCTTCACCAAGCTTCCTGTAGACATATGGTCTCCACCATACCTTACCTTCACCAAGCTTCCTGTAGACATATGGTCTCCAGCATACCTTACCTTAACCAAGCTTACTGTAGACATATGGTCTCCACCATACCTTACCTTCACCAAGCTTCCTGTAGACATAAGGTCTCCACCATTTGAAGATAATCCAACCATACTCTATTCTGACGGAGAAATCTTCCGTCATGACATGTACAGCACGGAACATGATCTTCCCTGACAACACCGACATGGATAGTGACCCTGAAATATAAACACAGACATGGATAGTGACCCCGAAATATAAACACAGACATGGATAGTGACCCCGAAATATAAACACAGACATGGATAGTGACCCCGAAATATAAACACAGACATGGACAGTGACCCTGAAATATAAACACAGACATGGATAGTGACCCTGAAATATAAACACTGACATGGATAGTGACCCTGAAATATAAACACCGACATGGATAGTGACCCTGAACTATAAACACAGACATGGATAGTGACCCTGAAATATAAACACCGACATGAATAGTGACCCTGAAATATAAACACCGACACGGAAAGTGACCCTGAAATATAAACACCGACATGGATAGTGACCCTGAAATATAAACACTGACATGGATAATGTCCCTGAAATATAAACACAGACATGGATAGTGACCCTGAAATATAAACACCGACACGGATAGTGACCCTGAAATATAAACACCGACATGGATAGTGACCCTGAAATATAAACACTGACATGGATAGTGACCCTGAACTATAAACACAGACATGGATAGTGACCCCGAAATATAAACACAGACATGGACAGTGACCCTGAAATATAAACACAGACATGGATAGTGACCCTGAAATATAAACACTGACATGGATAGTGACCCTGAAATATAAACACCGACATGGATAGTGACCCTGAACTATAAACACAGACATGGATAGTGACCCTGAAATATAAACACCGACATGAATAGTGACCCTGAAATATAAACACCCACATGGGATATTGACCCTGAAATATAAACACAGACATGGATAGTGACCCTGAAATATAAACAAACACATGGATAGTGACCCTGAAATATAAACACAGACACGAATAGTGACACTGAAATATAAACAAACACATGGATAGTGACCCTGAACTATAAACACAGTCAGTGCTCCAAGAAAATATTTTTAGGGGATTAGCCCAGGGCTAGTGGGTCCTCAAAATCCACTAGCCCTGTTTGTTTTTTCACTAGCCCTGAGTTTTTTTGTCACATGCCCTGTTTTTTTTACTTGCCTTAAAAATAATGTGTCTTGTTTGTTTTTGTCTTTGTCAGGTATCATTTATCTTGTTTGGCCATACTTTTACGGATCTCGTTTTATTAAAATTTATTTAAATGAACCAGCTCACTGAGACCCGACTATCTATTACTTATACCCAGCGGACGACATCTCATTATGTTAAAGCTGATTCTGATTTAACGGATTCAGATACTCATTATAATCTGGGCTGATAATTATATATAAAGTCCTGTTATAATTCATTAAATACTGAGAAAATTAAAAATTCAGTAATTCTTATCTTCTCATAACCAATTGCTGTACGTTTAAGTTTCGTTGGCAGTAGTCATTGGGTGAAAGCGTAGCAATGGTAAGATGGAACAATCTAGGATTTTTATTTTTTTTTAGCATTACCCCACACACAAATTGTATACAGTGATACAAGTTTTCAAGTCCAGTTCCTCCAGGAAGGCATTTTAATCGGCAAAATACATCGGAAAATAATTATAAACTGTTAACTGTATATGAAAATAACTGTGTTTAAAATTTATTTACAAAGAAATCGATATTTCTTCTCACAAATATATTACATATATTTCCGTGTATCTTAATTTCACTTCGCGAGAGTTCTTTCCCCTGAGTCAGGAATTTCTAAATGTTATCTAAGTATTGATATATTTCGCTTTTCACAGTTTCATATAAAGCATGCTTCCATTATCAAAAATCCATGGTCTCTTGATTCATCAAAAGTCGCCGACAAATCAGCGTGATTGTGTTGATTGCGATTCTGTATCGGCCAATTTGTAATCGTTCACGTGACGAACATGTGATCAACCAGTAGTATTTTTAAAAAGTGGTTTCATTGGCTAATCGACCCGAGTTGAAATACTACACATCAATTGATTGGATAATGCCGACTGTCAATTATGGTTCTTGGAGGATGGACAGTATGTTTTGTTTTGATGTTCGCCGATGCCCGCGGCGAATGCTAATTGAATTACCTAAGCGAGTGCAATTAACAGGTTATGAAACATGTGGGGGATGTTTTATTACAGGTGCCTGACTGGCGCTTGTTTGTTATACACAGATCGTGTAATTTAGGCAGTGGGATTTTTGTTTAATTTTTTTTTTTGGATTAGCCCGACGGGCTAACTGCATGGAATTTGTTACAAGCCCGACTTCAATTTTGACTAGCCCCGGGCGTCGGGCTATCCAATTTCTGGAGCCCTGCTGTCACAGACATGGATAGTGACCCTGAAATATAAACACAGACATGGATAGTGACCCTGAAATATAAACACTGACATGGATAGTGACCCTGATATATAAACACCGACATGGATAGTGACCCTGAAATATAAACACCGACATGGATAGTGACCCTGAAATATAAACAACGACATGGATAGTGACCCTGAACTATAAACACAGACATGGATATTGACCCTGAAGTATAAACACTGACATGGATAGTGACCCTGAAATATAAACACCGACATGGATAGTGACCCTGAAATATAAACACAGACATGGATAGTGACCCTGAACTATAAACATTGACATAGATAGTGATTGATTGACTGAATTGGATTTTATAGTCACACCAACAGCTAAGGTCATATGGCGACTTTCCAGCTTCCATTGGTGAAGACACTAGGTGCCCCTCCGGGCAATTTTCGTGCACGGACGGGCACCAGGGTAAAACCACCGACGTTCCACAAGCCAGCTGGATAGCTTCCTCACATAAAGATTCCTAGGCACCCGAGGGATCGAACCTACAGTGGAGAGGGGCAAGTGATTTTAAGTCAGAGACGTTAACCACTCGGCCACGGACGCCCCGACATAGATAGTGACCCTGATATATAAACACAGACGTGGATAGTGACCCTGAAATATAAACACCGACATGGGATAGTGACTCTGAAATATAAACACAGACATGGATAGTGACCCTGAAATATAAACAAACACATGGATAGTGACCCTGAAATATAAACAAACACATGGATAGTGACCCTGAAATATAAACACAGACATGGATAGTGACACTGAAATATAAACAAACACATGGATAGTGACCCTGAACTATAAACACAGACATGGATAGTGACCCTGAAATATGAACACAGACATGGATAGTGACCCTGAAATATAAACACTGACATGGATAGTGACCCTGAACTATAAACACTGACTGATATATATAAACACCGACATGGATAGTGACCCTGAAATATAAACACCGACATGGATAGTGACCCTGAACTATAAACACCGACATGGATAGTGACCCTGAAATATAAACACAGACATGGAGAGTGACCCCAAAATATAAACACCGACATGGATAGTGACTCTGAAATATAAACACCGACATGGATAATGACCCTGAAATATAAACACCGACATGGATAGTGACCCTGAAATATAAACAAACACATGGATAGTGACCCTGAACTATAAACACAGACATGGATAGTGACCCCAGGGCTCCGGAAATATGGTTGCCCGACGCCCCGGGCAAGTGGAATTTGGGTACGGGCAGGTGTCCTTCGCAAATCTGGTTGTCCGACACTTGCCCGACTGGACGTTTCCGTTTTAGACAAAAAATCAAACGAAAACTCGGCTTATCATAAAGTGTGCCGATTACGAACCCATCGCTTTCGCCGCGAGCGGTAATTAAGAAATCCCTCCCACTTTGACAGTTTGTCAAAACCTGATTGGCCGAGGAAAGTTTGAGGTGCCAATCAAAAATGTCCATGCGCCGATAGCATTAATAATATTCATCTCCCTATTTATACTAAAGTGTGTCCTCTACTAACATGATAAGACCATCCCAAAAATTAATCCAATTATAATCAAATTAATCCAATTATAATCGATAAAACGTAACCATTGTAAAGTTTGTAGACTTCTGTTATGCATTATTTTACGCGCAACATAAATCATATGTTTAGCCGAACTTTCGAATTATGTTTGAAGAGTATAACCGCACCAAGATTTTATGCAACGCATATTGTGTATTGACGCTGAATGTTATCGGGAAAGGTAATGAATACACACTGATCAGTCCGCCAAGTACTTACAGCTGTGTAAAAGGTGAAACGCGGGTCATTGGAAAATTGTAAACAAACAGCAATTTATAAACGATTACGGCAAGTACTGTACTATACACAAATAAAGTAGAAATTAATTACTGGCACTAATTAAGGAAGGTATGTGAATGCAGCGGGTTGCTTTATTGAAGTTATTTTGACACATATTATTAAACAAACTTTGTTTGCGAGTTTGTATTTTGTTTGGCACATTTGGTAACACGATTATCACTTTATTTGTGGCCTGGCGTTGACGATTAAAGCTGAGTAGGCAGATGTTTTGTTTGCAGTTACTATAAAGGTAAACTTTTGAAACACATTCACGAATGTTGATGTAAAATTGATGATGTAATCAAAGGCGGTTTGGAAATGTGTGAAAAGGGGTCATTGTTTCTTTTGATATTCATGAGTTTATATGGTAATTCATAGGAATCGGACGTATTGTAAACATAGTACAGTATCCCCATATGTAGGTCCCCGCATGTATATAAAAATATATTTTAATATACTAGTAGTGGATAGTCAATGTGGTTTATTACATGCATTTACAATATGTCGGATTCCTATGGGTAATTACATGATGCAGTATATAATAAATGATCCTTCATTATTTCAACAATCTTACAAAAAAAGTTACAAATTAACCATGTCTCTATTACGTTCCTTGTAAGGACAAAACCTAAACATGTGTCTAAAATTACTGAGGAAAATACACCTGGTGATCTTAGAAATGTTGATTTGTGTGATTCTGGTGGTCAGTCTGACAGTGAACTTGGATTTAAGGATATTAGTGATGGTGTTGATTTGTGTTCACCCAGCCAATCTGAAAATGGATCTATTTCTCGTGATTCTCCAGTGAAATCCAGTCCTAAACGTAATCTACTACCCACCATGGATACGTCGGTGGCGCGCAGCGTCTAGAAAAGTTTGGTACGTTGACAAAGGCTTGATTTTGGGACATTAGTGACTTTTGAATTTGGGGCAAGTGACATTTTGGACAGGGCAAGTGGATTTTGAACAGGGCAAGTGGATTCTGAAAATCCACTTGCCCTGGGCAAGTGGATTTTCAAAATATTTCCAGAGCCCTGGACCCTGAAATATAAACACGGACATGGATAGTGACCCTGAAATATGAACGTGGACATGGATAGTGACCCTGAAATATAAACACTGACATGGATAGGACAGTGAAAATGGCTTGCTTGCTATGAGCTATGATGATGGAATTAAGGTCCCACACTCGCACACCCCCACTCCCCACCCCCCGCCCACAAACTGGCACTGAGACTACCCCACCAACCCCTCTGGCATTGAGACTACCCCCCTCTCCACCCCCAACCAAATCTCCTGCCTTCTGCAAAACACCACCACTCACCCCATCACACACACACCCACACGCTTGTATGCATAAAGAACAGTAAAATCCAGCATCCATACTTACCAATATTGATATGCCCATACTTGGCCAACTTGTTCACGACGAAGGTTGCAATGAGGCCTATCACTCTCGAGTTGTAGTAGGCGAGGTAGATTGTCCATATCACGGCCGCAGTCAAAGATATGAAGAACCAGTAGAGAGTGGACTTGGGCAGCTCCACCTCAATACGATTAATGATGTTGTTGGTATCATTGCTCAGCTTGTCAATCATTCTGCCACACCACACTCAACATCCAGAACAATCCAGTCTCGTATATCTCGTACGTCTACTATTTCTATACAGATAATCTGTTATTAAATTTTCCATGACATTTGCTTTATGCAACCAACACCCTTTGATATTTAACACTAAGACTAGTAAGTCTTAAAAAATAACTTAGCCAATCTCAAAGCACATTTTCCTGATAAGTTTAAACACATATATTCCTCAATTTAATTTCACGTATGGCTCTATAAGTTCAAGTGTTCATCAAAAGTCTAAATGACCTACAGAAGTGTGGGCATTATCCTTCAGGCAGTTACTTATTCATCTGAAAAGATAAATAAAGAATAACAATGTAACTACATGTAGACGGTTTTGTTTTTTTTAACAAAAACATGTCTCCACCGATAATTTATAAACCAACCCGGCTGAAAGTTGCGCTCTGCACTTTGTCTCGATATGGTGAACATTTGCGCCAACCTAGGTCGGACGTAGCTGGAAGTTGCGCTCTGCACGTCGTCTCAATATGGTGAACTTTTGTGCCAAGTTATTTCAAAATCCCTGATATGGAGATGACACAACTTGTGACGAACAGAGAGACAGGCATCCAAGCTAAAAACAATATGTCTCCCCAGTATGGGGGGAGCGACATAATTCAGTTATCATTCAATGTTTACTAATTAGCAAGACATTTCAATCCAACATGAAAGAGTTGTATAAAATATATGTTTAATTGGCTGCTAAATTATATTATCAACACGATCAAACAAATTTTATTTAAAACAGCTCTAAACAAGAAACGTTGAAATTCCATAAAAGCGGAAACTGTTTTTCTATTTTTAGTAACAGTGAACCATGATCTTGACCTCAGTGACCCCAAATACAATCCTAAGCTTCCTTTCCATATAAGATACCTACATAGCAAGTTTTGTTCCAATATCTCATTCCCAACTAAAGTTATTGAGCGGAAACTGTTTTTCTATTTTTAGTAACAGTGACCTTGACCTTTATTCCAGTAACACCAAATGCAATCCCAAGCTTCATTTCCATATAAGCTACCTATCCTGCAAGTTTCATCACAATTCCTCATCCCGTACAAAGTTATTGAGCGGAAACTAAGAGTTTGACACTGCACGCACGTCCGTCCACCAAACGACATACCCCAATCTTATAACCACTTTATAGTAGAGTGTAAACGAATGATCAAAATACCATAAAAGATATATATGACAGCATGCTTGACTTTCGAGGCCTTGTCTATGTTTAAATCGTACATCAATTTATAGAAACATGTTAAAATACACATACCAGTAATATGCGTGACAGATTGTTCTAAAAGTTGATGTTCATTATACCCACGTTTTTGGAAAAAAAACAGTGTATATTAAAATCGCTCGGTTAATCAGTCTGTCCATCCGTTACCGTATCTCTTCCTTAACCACTGCCCTGGCTGGGGCCCAGGGTGGGTGGGGCGGGCGGGATTTGAGGTAATTTTTTTTCAATTTTTTTTTGTAATTATGTCTCAAATGAAACATTATGATGATGGCGCTGCAACCAGGGTCCCTCAGGGCGGTCAAAAGGTCTAAAAATGCAATTACACTGTCATTTTTCCATATTCTTGCACATAACTTGGTGACTGTAAACGTCTATAAAAGATTCTATAAGGATTTCCAAAGATATTAGACTATTCTTATTCTGATCTGACAAACATTCAACACAAAAAAGTAACTATTACTGGTAATAATTTAAGTTGGCATGTTTGTATGCCCTGTAAGTCGAGCTATTCATAATTTTGATAGAGCATCATCAAAAACAAGAGGTCAATGACCTTGAAGCTCTACTGATTGATTTTGATTTCAGGAAGTAGTCGCTACAGACTTGTTTTTTGAAAATCTATTTTTAACCGTGGCGGCCATCTTGAATTTCCAGCCGACCTGAAATTTTGCTAGGATCAATGAGACATTAAGAGCAACATTCCTGTGAAGTTTCATGAAAATCCGTCAAATAGTTTCATGGGAGTAGTCGCTACAAGTTTTCATTATATAACTCTATGTAAACGAAAATGGCCGCTGACATCCAAGTTTAACGTCGAATCAAAATAATGTTCGACTCGGACAACCATCATGTCATGCTGATCATTTTAGAAAAAGTCCCATATCAATATCTCTTATAGTTTTCAAGAAGTAGTCGCTACAAACTTATTTTTTAAAAATCTATTTTTAGCCATGGCGGCCATCTTGAATTTCCAGCCAACCTGAAATTTTGCTAAGATCAATAAGACATCAAGAGCAACTTTCGTGTGAAGTTTCATGAAAATCCATCAAGTAGTTTCAGAGGAGTAGTCGCTACAAGTTTTCATTATATAACTCTATGTAAACAAAGATGGCCACTAGCAGCCATGTTTAACGTCGAATCAAAATAATGTTCGACTCAAATAACCATCATGTCATGCTGATCATTTTAGAAAAAGTCCCATATCAATATCACTAATAGTTTTCAAGAAGTAGTCGCTACAAACTTTTTTTAAATCTATGTTTAGCTGTGGCGACCATCTTGAATTTCTGGCCAATCTGAAATTTTGCTAGGATCAATTAGACATCAAGAGCAACATTCGTGTGAAGTTTCATGAAAATCCGTCAAGTAGTTTCAGAGGAGTAGTCGCTACAAGTTTTCATTATATAACTCTATGTAAACGAAAATGGCCGCTGACATCCAAGTTTAACGTCGAATCAAAATAATGTTCGACTCGGACAACCATCATGTCATGCTGATCATTTTAGAAAAAGTCCCATATCAATATCTCTTATAGTTTTCAAGAAGTAGTCGCTACAAACTTATTTTTTAAAAATCTATTTTTAGCCATGGCGGCCATCTTGAATTTCCAGCCAACCTGAAATTTTGCTAAGATCAATAAGACATCAAGAGCAACTTTCGTGTGAAGTTTCATGAAAATCCATCAAGTAGTTTCAGAGGAGTAGTCGCTACAAGTTTTCATTATATAACTCTATGTAAACAAAGATGGCCACTAGCAGCCATGTTTAACGTCGAATCAAAATAATGTTCGACTCAAATAACCATCATGTCATGCTGATCATTTTAGAAAAAGTCCCATATCAATATCACTAATAGTTTTCAAGAAGTAGTCGCTACAAACTTTTTTTAAATCTATTTTTAGCTGTGGCGACCATCTTGAATTTCTGGCCAATCTGAAATTTTGCTAGGATCAATTAGACATCAAGAGCAACATTCGTGTGAAGTTTCATGAAAATCCGTCAAATAGTTTCAGAGGAGTAGTCGCTACAAGTTTTCATTATATAACTCTATGTAAACAAAGATGGCCGCTGACAGCCAAGTTTAACGTCGAATCAAAATAATGTTCGACTCGGACAACCATCATGTCATGCTGATCATTTTAGAAAAAGTCCCATATCAATATCTCTTATAGTTTTCAAGAAGTAGTCGCTACAAACTTATTTTTTAAAAATCTATTTTTAGCCATGGCGGCCATCTTGAATTTCCAGCCGACCTGAAATTTTGCTAAGATCAATAAGACATCAAGAGTAACTTTCGTGTGAAGTTTCATGAAAATCCATCAAGTAGTTTCAGAGGAGTAGTCGCTACAAGTTTTCATTATATAACTCTATGTAAACAAAGATGGCCACTGGCAGCCATGTTTAACGTCGAATCAAAATAATGTTCGACTCAAATAACCATCATGTCATGCTGATCATTTTAGAAAAAGTCCCATATCAATATCACTAATAGTTTTTAAGAAGTAGTCGCTACAAACTTTTTTTTAAATCTATTTTTAGCTGTGGCGACCATCTTGAATTTCTGGCCAATCTGAAATTTTGCTAGGATCAATAAGACATCAAGAGCAACATTCGTGTGAAGTTTCATGAAAATCCGTCAAGTAGTTTCAGAGGAGTAGTCGCTACAAGTTTTCATTATATAACTCTATGTAAACAAAAATGGCCACTGGCAGCCAAGTTTAACATCGAATCAAAATAACGTTCGACTCAAATAACCATCATATCATGCTGATCATTTTAGAAAAAGTCCCATATCAATATCACTTATAGTTTTCAAGAAGTAGTCGCTACAAACTTTTTTTTAAATCTATTTTTAGCTGTGGCGGCTATCTTCAATTTCTGGCCGATCTGAAATTGTGCAATGATCAATTAGACATCAAGAGCAACATTCATGTGAAGTTTCATGAAAATCCGTCAAGTGGTTTCAGAGGAGTTGTCGCTACAAGTTTTCATTATATAACTCTATGTAAACAAACATTGCCGCTGACAGCCATGTTTAACATCGAATCAAAACGATTTTTGACAAGGACCGACATGTCATGCTGTCATGCTGATCATTTTAGAAAAAATCCATATCAATATCTCTTATAGTTTTCAAGAAGTAGTCGCTACAAACTTATTTATTTTAAATCTATTTTTAGCTGTGGTGGCCATCTTGAATTTCCGGCGAGCCTGACATTTTTCTAGGATCAACTAGACATCAAGAGCAACATTCCTGTGAAGTTTCATGAACATCCGTCAAGTAGTTTCAGAGGAGTAGTCGCTACAAGTTTTTACTATATAACTCTATGTAACCAAAGATGGCCACTGGCAGCCATGTTTAACGTCGAATCAAAATAATGTTCGACTCGGATCAACATAATGTCATGCTGATCATTTTAGAAAAAGTCCCATATCAATATCACTTATAGTTTTCAAGAAGTAGTCGCTACAAACTTATTTTACAAAAAATCTATTTTTATCTGTGGTGGCCATCTTGAATTTCTAGCCGATCTGAAATATTGCTAGGATCAATTAGACATCAAGAGCAACATTCCTTTAAAGTTTCATGAAAATCCATCAAGTAGTTTCAGAGGAGTAGTCGCTACAAGTTTTCATTATATAACTCTATGTAAACAAAGATGGCCACTTGCAGCCATGTTTAACGTCGAATCAAAACAATGTTCGACTCAAATAACCATCATGTCATGCTGATCATTTTAGAAAAAGTCCCATATCAATATCACTTATAGTTTTCAAGAAGTATTCGCTACAAACTTTCTTTTTAATCTATTTTTAGCTGTGGTGGCCATCTTGAATTTCTGGCCAATCTGAAATTTTCCTAGGAACAATTAGCCATCAAGAGCAACATTCGTGTGAAGTTTCATGAAAATCCGTGAAGTAGTTTCAGAGGAGTAGTCGCTACAAGTTTTCATTATATAACTCTATGTAAACAAAGATGGCCACTGGCAGCCATGTTTAATGTTGAATCAAAATCATTTCGACTACTATAACCATCATATCATGCTGATCATTTTAGAAAAAGTCCCATATCAATATCACTTATAGTTTTCAAGAAGTAGACGCTACAAATTATTTTTTTTAATCAAATTTTAACTGTGGCGGCTATCTTCAATTTCTGGCCGATCTGAAATTTTGCAAGGATCAATTAGACATCAAGAGCAACATTCCTGTGAAGTTTCATGAAAATCCGTCTAGTAGTTTCAGAGGAGTAGTCGCTACAAATTTTCATTATATAACTCTTTGTAAACAAAAAAAGCCGCTGACAGCCATGTTTAACATCGAATCAAAATGATTTTTGACAAGGACCAACATCATGTCATGCTGATCATTTTAGAAAAAGTCCCATATCAATATCTCTTAATAGTTTTCAAGAAGTAGTCGCTACAAACTTATTTATTTTAAATCGATTTTTAGCTGTGGCGGCCATCTTAAGTTTCCGGCGAGCCTGACATTTTTCTAGGATCAACTAGACATCAAGAGCAACATTCCTGTGAAGTTTCATGAACATCCGTCAAGTAGTTTCAGAGGAGTAGTCGCTACAAGTTTTTACTATATAACTCTATGTAACCAAAGATGGCCACTGGCAGCCATGTTTAACGTCAAATCAAAATAATGTTCGACTCGGATCAACATCATGTCATGCTGATCATTTTAGAAAAGGTCCCATATCAATATCACTTATAGTTTTCAAGAAGGGTCGCTACAAACTTATTTTTTAACAAGAGGTCAATGACCTTGAAGCTCTACTGATTGATTTTGATTTCAGGAAGTAGTCGCTACAGACTTGTTTTTTGAAAATCTATTTTTAACCGTGGCGGCCATCTTGAATTTCCGGCCGACCTGAAATTTTGCTAGGATCAATTAGACATTAAGAGCAACATTCCTGTGAAGTTTCATGAAAATCCGACAAGTAGTTTCAGAGGAGTAGTCGCTACAAGTTTTCATTATATAACTCTATGTAAACAAAGATGGTCGCTGGCAGCCATGTTTAACGTCAAATCAAAACGATTTTTGACAAGGACCAACATCATGTCATACTGATCATTTTAGAAAAAGTCCCATATCAATATCTCTTATTGTTTTGAAGAAGTAGTCGCTACAAACTTATTTATTTTAAATCTATTTTTAGCTGTGGTGGCCATCTTGAATTTCCGGCCGACCTCAAATTTTTCTAGGATCAACTAAACATCAAGAGCAACATTCCTGTGAAGTTTCATGAACATCCGTCAAGTAGTTTCAGAGGAGTAGTCGCTACAAGTTTTTACTATATAACTCTATGTAACCAAAGATGGCCACTGGCAGCCATGTTTAACATCGAATCAAAATAATTTTCCACAAGGATCAACATCATGTCATGCTGATCATTTTAGAAAAAGTCCCATATCAATATCACTTATAGTTTTCAAGAAGTAGTCGCTACAAACTTATTGTTTAACAATCTATTTTTAGCTGTGACGGCCATCTTGAATTTCCGGCCGACCTAAAAAATTTCAAGGATCAATTAGACATCAAGAGCAACATTCCTGTAAAGTTTCATGACAATCCGCCAAGTAGTTTCAGAGGAGTAGTCGCTACAAGTTTTTATTATATAACTCTATGTAAACAAAGATGGCCGCTGGCAGCCATGTTTAACGTTGAATCAAAACGATTTTTGAAAAGGATCAACATCATGTCATGCTGATCGTTTTAGAAAAAGTCCCATATGAATATCACTTATAGTTTTCAAGAAGTAGTCGCTACAAACTTGTATTTTAAAACTCTATTTTTAGCTTTGGTGGCCATCTAGGATTTCACATCAACATGAATTTTTGCTAGGATCAACTAGACTTGATGGGCAACATTTCTGTAAAGTTTCATGAATATCCATCCAGTAGTTTCAGAGGAGTTGTCGCTACAAATAAAAGTTTACGGACAGACGGACAGACGGCCAGACGGACGGACGACGGACGCCGCACCACGGCATAAGCTCTGCTGATCTCTGATCAGTCGAACTAAAAATCATTTGAGAAAATTAGATATTTTCTAATAGTGCGGAAATGCTCTTCCAAATACATCTCCATGTAAATCACGGTTTTATAGATGGATATTGGGTTAATAATATGAGATTTTGGGGCAAAACTTGGAAAAAATGAATAAAATCGTTGATTTCTGTAATACATTTGGTGTTACTAGGCTATAAATTAAAAAAAAAACTAAATGAGTTGTAAAAACTTAATTTCTTACTGTTTTTCACAGAGAAAGGTACAGAGATGTGCCAGAAAAAAGTCCTTTAGCATACGACGATATAAATTACTTTATTTTTGAGTCTAAAAATGTGTTTTTCATAAAAAATCGCTGAAAACAGGAATCATTTTGTAATAAGATGTTTGAACATAAACTTATCTGATGAAAGTGATAAAATGGTGCACAATTATATATACAAATGTTTCATTGTATCGGAAGTTTATGTGAAAGTTCACATTGTGAGATTTTGGGGCAAAATGCTGAAAAAAATAATAAAATCGTTGATTTCTGTAATACAGTCATAGTACAGGCCTTTAAGCTAAAGAAGTAGGGAAATGAATTATAAAACAAGAGGTCAATGACCTTGAAGCTCTACTGATTGATTTTGATTTCAGGAAGTAGTCGCTACAGACTTGTTTTTTGAAAATCTATTTTTAACCGTGGCGGCCATCTTGAATTTCAGGCCGACCTGAAATTTTGCTAAGATCAATAAGACATTAAGAGCAACATTCCTGTAAAGTTTCATGAAAATCCGTCAGGTAGTTTCAAAGAAGTAGTCGCTACAAGTTTTCATTATATAACTCTATGTAAACAAAGCAGCCATGTTTAAGGTCAAATCAAAACGATTTTCGACAAGGACCAACATCATGTCATACTGATCATTTTAGAAAAAGTCCCATATCAATATCTCTTATTGTTTTGAAGAAGTAGTCGCTACAAATTTATTTATTTTAAATCTATTTTTAGCTGTGGCGGCCATCTTGAATTTCCGGCCGACCTGAAATTTTTCTAGGATCAACTAGACATCAAGAGCAACATTCCTGTGAAGTTTCATGAACATCCGTCAAGTAGTTTCAGAGGAGTAGTCGCTACAAGTTTTTACTATATAACTCTATGTAATCAAAGATGGCCACTGGCAGCCATGTTTAACGTCGAATCAAAATAATTTTCCACAAGGATCTACATCATGTCATGCTGATCATTTTAGAAAAAGTCCCATATCAATATCACTTATAGTTTTCAAGAAGTAGTCGCTACAAACTTATTTTTTAAAAATCTATTTTTAGCTGTGACGGCCATCTTGAATTTCCGGCCGACCTGAAATTTTGATAGGATCAATTAGACATCAAGAGCAACATTCCTGTAAAGTTTCATGACAATCCGCCAAGTAGTTTCAGAGGAGTAGTCGCTACAAGTTTTTACTATATAACTCTATGTAAACAAAGATGGCCGCTGGCAGCCATGTTTAACGTTGAATCAAAACGATTTTTGACTAGGATCAACATCATGTAATGCTGATCATTTTAGAAAAAGTCCCATATCAATATCACTTATAGTTTTCAAGAAGTAGTCGCTACAAACTTATTTTTTAAAAATCTATTTTTAGCTGTGACGGCCATCTTGAATTTCCGGCCGACCTGAAATTTTTCTAGGATCAATTAGACATCAAGAGCAACATTCCTGTAAAGTTTCATGACAATCCGCCAAGTAGTTTCAGAGAAGTAGTCGCTACAAGTTTTTACTATATAACTCTATGTAAACAAAGATGGCCGCTGGCAGCCATGTTTAACGTTGAATCAAAACGATTTTTGACTAGGATCAACATCATGTCATGCTGATCATTTTAGAAAAAGTCCCATATCAATATCACTTATAGTTTTCAAGAAGAAGTCGCTACAAACTTGTATTTTAAAACTCTATTTTTAGCTTTGGCGGCCATCTTGGATTTCACATCAACATAAATTTTTGCTAGGATCAACTAGACTTTATGGGCAACATTTCTGTAAAGTTTCATGAATATCCATCCAGTAGTTTCAGCTGTGAAGTCGCTACAAATAAAAGTTTACGGACAGACAGACGGACAGACGGACAGACGGACAGACGGACAGACGGACGGACGGACGACGGACACCGCACCACGGCATAAGCTCCGCTGATCTCTGATCAGTTGAGCTAAAAATCTATTTTTAGCTGTGGCGGCCATCTTGAATTTCTTGCCGATCTGAAATATTGCTAGGATCAATTAGACATCAAGAGCAACATTCCTGTAAAGTTTCATGAAAATCCGCAAAGTAGTTTCAGAGAAGTAGTCGCTACAAGTTTTTACTATATAACTCTTATGTAAACAGGGATGGCCGCTGGCAGCCATGTTTAACGTCTGACCAAAACGATTTTTGAGAAGGACAAACATCATGTCATACTGATCATTTTAGAAAAAGTCCCATATCAATATCACTTATAGTTTTAAACTTGTATTTTAACAAGAGGTCAATGACCTTGAAGCTCTACTGATAGATTTTGATAGCTAGGTGAAGTGAAGTTTCATAAAAACTGTCAAGTAGTTTCAGAGGAGTAGTCGCTACAAGTTGAAGTTTTTACTATATAACTTTAGGTAAACAAAGATGGCCACTGGCAGCCATGTTTAATGTCGAATCAAAATAATTTTCGACAAGGATCAACATCTTGTCATGCTGATCATTTCAGAAAAAGTCCCATATCAATATCACTTACAGTTTTCAAGAAGTAGTCGCTACAAACTTGTTTTTAAAAATCTATGTTTAGCTGTGGTGGCCATCTTGAATTTCCAGCCGACCTGAAATTGTGCTAGGATCAACTAGACATCAAGAGCAACATTCCTGTGAAGTTTCATGAAAATCCGTCTAGTAGTTTCAGAGGAGTAGTCACTACACATTTTTACTATACAAACTCTTATGTAAACAAAGATGGCCACTGGCAGCCATGTTGAACGTCGAATCAAAATAATGTTCGACTAGGATCAACATCATGTCATGCTGATCATTTTAGAAAAAGTCCCATATCAATATCACTTATAGTTTTCAAGAAGTAGTCGCTACAAACTTATTTTTTAAAAATCTATTTTTAGCTGTGGTGGCCATCTTGAATTTCTGGCCGACCTGAAATTTTGCTACGATCAATTAGACATCAAGAGCGACATTCCTGTGAAGTTTCATGGACATCTGTCAAGTAGTTTCAGAGGAGTAGTCGCTACAAGTTTTTACTATATAACTCTATGTAAACAAAGATGGCCACTGGCAGCCATGTTTAACGTCGAATCAAAACGATTTTTGACAAGGACCAACATCATGTCATGCTGATCATTTTAGAAAAAGTCCCATATCAATTTCACTTATAGTTTTCAAGGAGTAGTCGCTACAATCTTGTATTTTAAAAATCTATTTCTAGCTTTGGCGGCCATCTTGGATTTTGCATCAACATGAATTTTTGCTAGGATCAACTAGACTTCATGGGCAACATTTCTGTAAAGTTTCATGAATATCCATCCAGTAGTTTCAGAGAAGTAGTCGCTACAAGTTTTTACTATATAAATCTATGTAAACAAAGATGGCCGCTAGCGGCCATGTTTAAAGTCGCATCGAAATAAATTTCGACAAGGATCAACATCATGTCATGCTGATCATTTTAGAAAACGTCCCATATCAATATCACTTACAGTTTTCAAGAAGTAGTCGCTACAAATTTATTTATTTTAAATCTATTTTTAGCCGTGGCGGCCATCTTGAATTTCCGGCCAGTCTGAAATTTTTCTAGGATCAACTAGACATCAAGAGCAACATTCCTGTGAAGTTTCATGGACATCCATTAAGTAGTTTCAGAGGAGTAGTCGCTACAAGTTTTTACTATATAACTCCATGTAAACAAAGATGGCCACTGGCAGCCATGTTTAAGGTCGAATCAAAATAATATTCGACTAGGATCAACATCATGTCATGCTGATCATTTTAGAAAAAGTCCCATATCAATATCACTTATAGTTTTCAAGAAGTAGTCGCTACAAACTTGTATTTTAAAAATCTATTTTTAGCTTTGGCGGCCATCTTGGATTTTGCATCAACATGAATTTTTGCTAGGATCAACTAGACTTCATGGGCAACATTTCTGTAAAGTTTCATGAATATCCATCCAGTAGTTTCAGAGGAGTAGTCGCTACAAATAAAAGTTTACGGACAGACAGACGGACGGACAGACGGACGGACGACGGACGCCGCACCACGGCATAAGCTCTGCTGATCTCTGATCAGTAGAGCTTAAAATCTATTTTTAGCTTTGGCAGCATCTTGGATTTCACATCAACATGAATATTTGCTAGGATCAACCAGATTTCATGGGCAACATTTCTGTAAAGTTTCATGAATATCCATCCAGTAGTTTCAGAGGAGTAGTCGCTACAAATAAAAGTTTAAGGACGGACAGACGGATGCCGCACCACGGCATAAGCTCTGCTGATCTCTGATCAGAAGAGCTAAAAATGAGACTATTACTATTAGACCATGATTTAAATTAAATGTATCCATATTGGCGTTTTAAAATCAGACAACACCAAAAGAACATACATAGATGTACACAAAAAATAAAGTTTTTAATATAATTATCACTACAAACTAGTTTTATAAAGGGCTAAAGTCAGTTGAACACTAGTCAGAGCCTTCTCCGACCTTACCAGCCCTTTTTACGATTTTTGATATTTCATCTGGCTGTGTCAGTCAGAGGAACTCGTATAGTAAAAACACGGGGATCTCCTCTTGGGTTTAAATCAATATATCTAGGTAAGTTTTCATTGGATTAACATTTCAAGCATATAAACCCATTATCAATATATTTATTTACCTATCTGAACCGAAATATTTGTTTTATTAACCTTAATAAAGTTGTAACAGTTACTGTCAACCGTTTAAGACAAAGTTAAAAAATATTAAATTTCCAACATTTGTTATTATTCGGGTCAAATGTCACGTGATCGCCACCGGTAAGCATGGTGAGCCAATAAATATTTTCCGCAAAATTCAAAATTGCGACCAACTTTTCCTTTTGGCAATAGCAATACTCTGAACAACATCCAATTGTTTATACCCTAATTATGCTCCGAGAAGAGTTTGTTCCCAAAAATCCCTCGATGCTGTCAGTTGATAGTGGACTTATTTGACGAGTGGAATATGAATGCCTTCACCTCTCGCGAGAATATCACGGGAATTTAATTAATATGCAAAATGACAATACGGCGGATATAGTAAATAAAAGTGTACTTCAAAACAGAAATGTTTTATTGTGTCACTACCATCAATAACGGTGCAGTTTATCATTGCAACTTGGTATAATAAACATTAATTGATCGATCTGTAGAGATAAATTATCGTAAAAAATCGACAAACATCGTTGAAATCGCATGACTCTGCGTTTTTAGTAATCCCCGGCATACATGTGATACTTTCAAGACCTCAATCTGGGAGTTTAGTGGGGTTTTTAAGGAAGATTCGTGCAAAAATCTGGGAGGTTTTTTTGGCGGGCTAGGGCTATTTTTAGCGCGCGAGCAGTATTTTTTACCCAAAATTCCATAACGAATACCTAAAAATACACTTTTAAACAAGTTACTTCATTGATGTCAGGGGAGACAACAAGAATGAATAAAAATAAATAAAAAAATTAAACAATATTTTATTTAATAACCAATGATAAACATGCAAGTTCATCTAACACTATAAATATAAGTGTCATCTCTTGAACACACTCACAGCCCTAACTTTAACACAGTGAACTTCCACTAACTGTCCTAAACTTAGTTGAAAAAATGCAAAATGAACACTTTTTGAATTTTTACTAATCCACGGAAAATCCGCTATCCAACTTGAATTGAACTTTGTCATAAATTCCTCGTCTTGTTAGAACGGGGCGATGCATCAGCATCAGGAGATAATGGACGCTTAGACATTATCACAAGTTATGATATTGAGTTGAAATTTACCTTAAATATATACCTCTAAGATAATTAGTAATTCCAACTTTTATTTTTGTCAAAGACAATGTACAAACATGGAACAAAAGCAACCAACATCAATCAACCCTTTTTTTTTAAAAGTAAAATCTGAAATCAAACACACAAACATCGATCTAAAGCAACATACTTCAATCACCTTTTGAAGTAAAATCTTTATAAATTCATTAATTGTTTTAATTAAATCATACATACTCACCAAATTCACGCCGACAAAGTCTACTTTCGTTTTCGCTAAGATAATTACTGTGTCACCGTTAACAAACATTCATTTTCCACTTCTAAATATTAAATGACACCGTCAATTTGTTTCAAGTCGTATCGATTTAATTACAGACATCATTAAAGACTTCAGAAGTGTGCTGCTAATCCTTTGATAAGATCAATTAAGCCAATAAACTGTTTGCAAATAACAGTTTCACCCACTTTCCCCCCAGGCTATTGATCCAGGTCAAATCCAGGTATGTCATGTGACGATCTCGCGAGTTGTGAGACAATAAAATCAACAAACATATATACCAAACAAAGGAAATGGACTGATGATTTTCGAAAAATCGATTTTAGCAATTTTACGGGAGTTTTTCACACAATTCCGTGGGACCGGGAGGAGGGTTAGAATTTCGTGAGATTTCATCTCACGCCATGAGGTATCACATGTATGCCCCGGTTTTTACTATACATGCTATTCAGGCCCCGACACTAAGGCACGTCCGAACGACATTCACTGCCTGTACCTAGGTCCTGGCTTGCGAATGTCCCAGGAACATGCCCGACCGGTCGTGTACAATAAGAACGGGACATTTACCAATAAGAACTGTTCTTTTAAAATTCCATTTAGTTCTGTGTGTAAATACGTTTCACTTTCACAAAAACGATGAAGCCGTAGTTTGTTATAGATTCACCTAACGTAATGGGCATGCGCGACGGCTTCCCGAATTATTTATATACACGCGGGTTTTCCATTGTCCATGCAGCGATAGAACTAACTGTAAAGGGAGTTAACTCTGTGTGGATTTTAACATGTAAAATATTGTCAAAGGTCTAGACACATCGTTTAATATCTAATCGATGCATACGATAATATACGCATGTAACGAGTGCTAGCTAGATATTTTGCACATTTCAATTGAAAGTCGATCCTATTTTATATGAAACAATATTGCGACATTTGAGACTCATTTCCATTTTGCCATACGGCAACCGCATTTGCCGATTTGTCAGTGTTGATTTCCCCTTTCGAGATGTAACTTGGTCAGGGCACATGAAACTTGGGTCAGGGCTAGTAGGTTCTGCATCTACTAGCCCGACCGGGCTAGTTGAAAAAAAAGTTAATGTTGAGGCCTGCTATTGCAGTTCCTCTGACCCTTTAAAGCCGCAAAAAAAATAAAAAAAATACTTTTAGGATCAGAGAAGGCTCGGATTAGTTGAGCACTAACGATAAACACTGAGTTTATCCCCGGCGGCACGATTTACCCAAATCTACCCAAATCCACCCAAATCTACCCAAATACAGTTTATGATTGCACAAATACACCCTAATTAATTATTTTTTTCGGCAAATACTTCATTATTATAGTTAAGTATGGTATAAACTAATATAATATGTGAAAAAAATAAATTTATTAGCCGCAGATATGAACTTTGCAGCCATTTTTAAAATTCATTGTTATCAAATCGTACACGATTTACCCAAATACAGTCTATGTTTGCACAAATACACCCTATTTAATTATTTTTTTCGGCAAATACTTCACTATTATAGTTAAGTATGTTATAAACTTATATCATCTGTGAAAAAAATAAATATATTAGCCGCAGATATGAACTTTGCAGCCATTTTTAAAATTCATTGTTATCAAATCGTACACGATTTACCTAAATACAGTTTATGTTTACCCAAATACAGTTTATGATTGCACAAATACACCCTATTTAATTATTTTTTTCGGCAAATACTTCATTATTATAGTTAAGTATGTTATAAACTAATATAATCTGTGAAAAAAAAATAATATATTAGCCGCAGATATGAACTTTGCAGTGCCATGTTGTTGTTGTTGAATTTCTTAAGTCTTGCGATGTAGCTGTCTCCAAATATAGCATATCTAGCCATTTCGGTGGATGGAAGAAATGTTAATAAATTAATTCTCTTTGCTCCGTAATATATACGCAGCAGAATCGCTTTGTCATCATTTACTTAAATTGAGTGAATTATATAATTGATATGTCAGTAGTGTTTTTTAATCTGAATGTCCTATATTAATTAAATCATGTGCAAACATTTTACTAATTAGTAAATATAGTTCACTAATCAATTACAAATGAATAAATCGAGTAAGATAATTACTTCTTGTCACTTATAGGAATTGAATAAATCGAGTAAGATCACTTATTATTATAAATTTTATTTTCAGAGATCAAATCTGACGCAAATCACCCAAATACACGTGTCAAATCCAGTGTACAACGACGGGGCTAACAATTAACACCACTACCAGTTAACTCCAAAAAGAAAAAGACCTGAAAGAAAGCCAAAATAAAACAATAAAAATGATTTTCCAAATCTCCAAGAAATGTTTAAGCTTCGGAATAAATGTTATATATCAAAAAGTAACTGTGTTTGTTTTCATTTTCATTTCCAGTTTTAATTAAGATTTACTTAATTAATGTGCTAAATTTCACAATATATAAAAACAGTCAATAAAATATACACGCAATATACTGTCCTAAAATAAATTGTAATATATTATGATATTCTTCCTCCTTTTTTAGATCTTTAAAAATTAAATTAATTACATAAAATATGTTTGAGATTCTGAATTATCTATTGTAAATAATTGTATTATAACAAAACAAAACAACAAACTTTGTGCACTGATTATATAATTGCGCAAAGTATTCCTTTAACAGTTACGCCTAATCGATAAATTTAATCCGTTAATTGCTTGCGCGTAATCTGTGTTAATTAGTTTTCAACAGTTTTGATACTAATTATTTAAGTGATTATCAACAGTTTTGATACTAATTATTTAAGTCAATTAAACTTATTGACTTCAAAGTAAAGCGGAATGTTGACATTTAGTTTTTTGAGTACTTTGAGTAAATTGAGAACTTAATGAATTGTATATATACTAAGCGTTTTTCATATATGTTATCTCTTTTTTGAGGTACAAATTATATAGTTAACTTGTGATATTGTCTGAAATAGTTAATATTCTACTATGGCTAATTTGTCTAAGCAACGTGCGGCTAGGTTTCCATGCGGTGACTGCAAGTGTAATTGCGTTTCCGATTGTGTTCATTGTTCAATGTGCAAAAGTTGGTATCACAGCACGTGTCAAAGCATTGGTGTTGATGAACTAGCAATTTGGAGTGATATTTCATTGGATTATATATGTGTTTCGTGCCGTACAATGGATGGAAAGGAATTTGATTACTTAATGGGGGTGCACAGATTGCAGAAGGTAAGAATGTATATGTGTGTAAATGATATAATTTTCTTATTTTAAATACATAATTAGAGTTAAAAAAACTTATTATTATACACGGGTATTGGCTGATTTATTTTAGTTCCGGGCTATATACGAATAAGTAGAGTATGTTAATTGACGATCACTGAAAACCCAATGGCAACAATCACAGTCCGTATATTTACGAATAAGGGATGTTATAGTCCAAGTTAGATACAAGAGTAAAGTAGTATTTTATATGTATACATTCTTACGTTAAGTATAACACATTTAATTGTAAACGTGTAACTTAAATAATTTCACTTATATTATACGTTAAGTATAACACATTTAATTGTTATAGATTTATAAGTAATCCATTTATTAAGGGGATTAGAAAACAAGACTAGAATCTATATAACAACACATATATTAATATCGATCCCAATATGCAGCTAATGTTAGGAGCGTGTAATTTTCACGCCTTGGTGTCAAACGATGTCTAATATGCAATGCCCTCACGAGTGACACTATATTTTAAAGCATTTAGCACGTACAATAACACACTGTCTCGTGCATATCATGTTTAAAGTTAAATATTTCCCCACAATATTAAGAAATAGAAATTTAATAGGATAATTTGTTCGTATTTAATGAAAAAAACTTATTCATAGTTTGTATCCAGCTGCAAAATGAAAGTGTTATGTATATGTAGGTGTAAAATAAAGATGTATGTATGTATGGTGTAGCTTATATTAGTTATATGTATTAGGTTACCAGTAATACGTTTATTAATGTATATGACCGCCCTTTGTGTTTATCAGTTAAATAATTCAATTCTCAGGCTGCCAGTTCCACCATATTTGGTACTCTGAAAGCCGCAGTACAACGAGAATCCCTCTTCAGCGTATCGTTTGCTCCGCCATCACCTGCATCTCCATCTCAGCTTCCGGGTGTAGATAGTGTGGCTGCCGAAGTAATGGACCAATACGCTGACGACGTCATGGGAAACCCCCTTCGAACAACAGGGAATACTTAACTATAATAATGAAGTATTTGCCGAAAAAAATAATTAAATAAGGTGTATTTGTGCAATCATAAACTGTATTTGGGTAAATCGTATACGATTTGATACGATTTGATAACAATGAATTTTAAAAATGGCTGCAAAGTTCATATCTGCGGCTAATAAATTTATTTTTTTCACAGATTATATTAGTTTATACCATACTTAACTATAATAATGAAGTATTTGCCGAAAAAAATAATTAAATAGGGTGTATTTGTGCAATCATAAACTGTATTTGGGTAAATTCGGTGGATTTGGGTAGATTTGGGTAAATCGTGCCGCCCGTTTATCCCCCTCTACCAGAATGTGGAGGTCTTTTATTTTATTGATCACTGATTTGTCAAATTATTCTGATGATGTCATGTGAAAGTTATGAATTATCTTTTTTACTTGGCCAAAGATTTTTATTTACTAGAAAAGATAAAAACCGAGTAACATAAATTTTATTACCTAGTGAAAATAAAGTAAAATCTCAGCATTTAGGCAATGAAAAATTATGAATAGCTATAAATAAATGTATATAGTACCACCAGACTGGGAAAACATTTCAAAAAGGGCCCAAGAAACCAACGGTTTGAACTGGCCTCGAAGACAGTATTAACAGTAGTAACAGTATTAGACTACCGACATAATAAATTACCGAGAGATAAACACAATACCCCACCCACCTCTGACACCTGTTTGTATCATTTGACAACGTATGCGTTACTTTTAGATACTGCATTTGTTAACACAGTAGGCCTAAAGTATTAACATGGCAGAAATTAAATGCAACATTAGTTAAATAAAATGTATTTACCGTTTTCTTCAAGTTTTTCTTGTTCCGCTTCAGATTCTGATGCAGATTCACAATAAAATTAAACACATTCCGCATGAAGATTTTTAAAAAAAGCAAACGGATTAATAAAAAACGAATGCAACTAGATGACCCAAAACAGGTTGATTATCTCAGAAACTGGTGTGTTTTTTACGTCTCTGATCCTATTTCAGTTAGAGTTAGACAAAGTCAAGGATAGTTGAAGTGTTTGTGGTTGTGTTTCTGATATATTGATAATTATATATATATTATTGCATCTCGCACAAAATCCTAGGAATTTCATTGGATAAGAGTGGTCACATGGTGACCCTCTATTATTCTATAGTATCTGTATCTGTAAATTACGTTGAAGTAACCAATACTGGCTTATATTCAACGGGTTTGGATTGCGTATGAAAAAAATGCTGGTTCACTGAGGTTTTGTCAATGCTGCTCTAAAGCAATCAATGCTCTTGGACAAGACTGTGTTATTGTCCAATTTGTTCCAGCCGTAGACTGTTCTAACAAAGAAAGAATGTTTATAATTGTCACTATTTGCCCTGATGGGTTCAAAAGCTTTTGTATTGTTCACTACTTGATTTTCTATTATATTTCTTGTGACAAAGTCTTGGTATTGTTTTGCCCTGACGGTTCGCTTTGGTCTCTGCCTTTTGAGATAGTGCCGGCACGTGCCCCTCCACCACCTTGTACAGGAGTGTCAGCCTCTGATGTCGCAGTCTGTCTTGTAGTGGCGGGAGTTGGAGATTCTTTAACATGTTGGTGACACAACCTTCATCCCTGGACTTGTAATCTCCTGTTACGAATCTTGCAGCCGACCTCTGAATTCGTTCGAGCCGGTCAATATCGCGTTTTAGGAATGGGTTCCAGATGCTGCAGGCATATTCAAGTTTCGATCTGACGAGTGCTAGGTAGGCGTTTTTCATGCATGATTGTGGGCAGTGTCTTAGGTTTCTGCGTAGGAATCCTACTGTGCATTTCAGGGTACCTATGCGTCGAATATGAATCGAGATATATTTTTATTCCTTTCTGTATGTTTTCATACCTGATATGATTGAATAGAATGAAAACGGACGCTCCTGAATCTGTTTTCAATCTTCGAGTAGCCATCCTCTAAGCTTCGCAAAGCCAAAAAAATCATTTTGAACACCCATGTTTACATGTAATTTTATTGAAAGCCGAAAACCAAAATGGCGACAGCGGGACATTCCATTTTTCTAGGGTAAAGTGACTTAAAATATCAGTTTATGTTTGTTTAAACATATTTATTTTACATCGATTGCGAAGCAAGTTCTTGCAACTTAGATTAATCACTCTCGATGGCTTCCTGGGTAGAACCAGTACTAAGCAATGTGGATTAATTATCTTGCTCAAGGATAAATAACGTGGCCGCGCCGGAGGATCGAACAAGGATAAATAACGTGGCCGCGACGGAGGATCGAACCCACGACCTCTCGATCATGAGTTCGGCGCTCTACCACTGGACCACGCAAAATCAGTTGACCAACAGTGGTGTAAATAATAAAATATAAATGCAGTATACTATTTACCTAGCCTTTATTTGCTAGATATAATGGTTTTCATTCCAAAATAAAGGATAAGTATGATCGATTGCAGAGGTGCTTTTACATTGAACAACAACATCACCCTGCATAACCTACGTTTTACTTGGTACATCCGAACCCTAAAAACAGACATGTGCAGACGACAATTTCCAAAAATAAGGCCGCCATGTTGTTTTAATTTTTACAATATAAACAATGGGGTCAAAATTAATTTTAGGCTTTGTAAAGCATACCGGATGACTAACGTTATGGCAAGATTTTAAACAGATCTAGGAGCGTCTCTTTGCATTCTATCTAACCATATCAGGTATGAAAATATATAGTAAGTAATACAAAAAATATCGAATCATATTTGACGCACAGGCACCCTGAAATGCACAGTGTGGAGTTTGCCTTTGCTGATGTTTGTGATATGAGAATGCCAAGTTAGGTCGTCTGAGAAAGTAACACCTAGGCAGGGGTTATCTTGGACTTGCTGAAGAATATTGCCATTGATGTTGTAGAAATGTGAAGATTTGTTTTTGATTCTGAGCAGGTAACATTTCTTGGCGTTGAACCGCATACCCCACTCGACTGCCCATATATGTAGGTTGTCCAAGTTCTGTTGTAAGATGAGATGATCTTGCTGTGACTTGATGTTTCTATATAGCAATCAGTCATCCGCAAACAGCTTAATATGCGAGTTGACGCGTTCTGGCATGTCGTTGATGTGGCAGAGGAACAGCAAGGGTCCGAGTACAGTACCCCGTGGTACACCGGAGTCAACATCCACCTGGCGTGTTTTAACACCTTCTACTACCACACTCATCTTACGTTGTGTTAGAAAGTGCTCAATCCAATCTTACTTCACTGAGTAGAGGTCCTCTGATGCCATATGATTCCATTTTGTGGAGTAGTTTCTTGTGAGGTACTGTGTCGAACGCCTTGCTGAAGTCTAACATCATTGTGTCCATTTGCCCGTTCTTGTCCGCATATGACAGCATGTCATGGGCAGTGACTACTATTGCCTCGCCCCCTATACACCTTACTGACCCCACATATTTATGTAGGAGGTCAGTAACAAACCCAATAACTAATAGTATTGTCCTGCATGCAGTAGTGCATAATTTCCACATGCACGGTTGAAAAATATAACAATGAAATATTAGTGTATCAGCGAATTTGTTGAATTTTGAAGTGTGATCTTGCTTAAATTTATATCTAAATATACGTTAAAACGCACCAGAGACGTCCTACGTTTTCAAGATTTTCCGGAGAAATATGCCCGGACCCCACTAGAAATAGTCGGGCCAGCACATCAAAAAAGGTCTAGCTATGATGCAGCCAGTCTTCATATCTTATATGAGGCGATAAGAGTTTTAGCACCTTTTTAACTTAACAGTTTTGCTCTGTATAGTAAATCTCATAATTATGTACTAGTATCTTGTTTTGTCCTTAGATAGGTTTATTTTTACTCTTGTTCTAATCATACTACATGTTATTTATAGTCGGTTCAAAAGCTCGCCAAGAGCTTATGTTGTCTTGCCGACTCAAAATAAAGTTTATCTATCTTATAATCGGTAAACTACCTGTATATAACTCTTTATTATTATCTACCGACCGACCGACCGACCGACCGAGTGTTCGAAAACGTACCGAGCACATTTTGCGCTAAACCACACTTCTGGAATATATCGATAATAACAAACATTAATCGTTTTCTTACCTTCGGTGTAAATTTACACCGCACGGAGCGTTATTCCACCACAAAATGTCGTTACTTCAGCCACATCAATGGGTAACGTATACTAAAAATACTGACATTTTTTAAACATTACGAGTTAAAGCGTTCAAAGAACATTTTTAAATTGAATTTTCAGCGCGTGACTTGGTTTTCGCACTTTTTTTAAAGAGCAAAAATGTATTAATGCAATTAATGCTTAAAGAAGACAACACATTACATACTTCAACATGCACACAAACAAATTAATACAGTCTGTTTTAAAGAGGACTTTGTATTAGATTAGAAAGGCTTGGATTAATTTACACCACAACTTTTTCTTTCTTTTTTTGTTGTTATTGTCGAACAGCAATATACTTAATACACGCGAAAAAAACATTAAAATAATTACAATATCACAGATCTTCACAATAAATCTCTTAATAGCAATAGTATGCTGGAAGTGACATAATAGTTCTGTTACCAAAGGTTGACTTTACAGTCACCTAGTACTTCTATACCTAGACTACTATATCTAAGGCTACATATGGGTTGCCTGTTGTCATCAACTGTCAGAGAGTAAGATATTTTAGGCGGGAAAGAGGCGTTAATTAGTTGAGTTCTCATGCAAGTTAGTTAGCATAACTCACCAATAACTCACTCACTCCCTACACACAATAATATACAGATGTCAAGCTATAAATAGAATGGAATGTGCTATAATAAGAACATCCACGCCGCAACACTGGTCCCAGGTAGTTGCACAGGAATAGTATTCTGTTAAAAAACATTACCGATGCAACGCCGGCCGACATATATTCTACATGATATTCCTAAATGCAAATACAATGTCTTCATAGCTCTTAAACAAGTTATAATCTTCGCACATGGCAGAGCTAGTATATTCAATTCAATTACAATATTTTTATTAGGCATAATATAATTACATGTTTATTGCCTTACTCAAGGCCGTATGTGTCGTGCTCGGCCATTTCCAAAGGTCCATTATCATACTCTTTTTTTAGTCAGTACGGTATTATATATTTTTTAAATAGCATCTACTCAGAATTCGTATATGTTTCAAGCTTATGGGAATGATCAATTCCGGAGAACCAGCTTTGTAGGTATTGATCATTTTTATCCTCTCAATAACCCTTTCTATCTGAATGTTTGTGACATCTGTATTACTCCATAAGTAGCTAAAACCCATTATAGTAAGTAAGTTGTTAACTTGAGATGCCCATGTGTTATTATTTGGTATGTTTGTAACATGATATATTTAAGAATACAATATTTTATACATTAACGTTTCTCTATTTTTCATTAGTTTGCACCAATATTGTAGTATTCTTATCTTTCTTATAACAAAGAACGGTAACCTCTCTGATTCACCATATACGGCATTATTAGTTGTTTGCATTCTTACACCAATAGTTTCTTTTAAGAACTTGATATGAACACGCTCAATATCAGGAGCAGCATGAAAACCCCATACTTCACAGCCATAGTTTAAAATTGGTGCAACCATATTATCAGACAATTTTATCTTTTCTGTTATATTGAGTTGTACTACATCAAATAATGAGTTGAGTGAAAATAAAGCTTTTATCGCTTGCTGTGCTAAACCTTTCTGTGTTTGCTAAACCTTTCTGTGTTTTATAAAAAGAGCCATTAGCAGATAATGTGACACCTAGGTATGTGAATTTATTTACATTTTTAAATACACTCCCGTTATAATGGACTTCAATATTTTCAGTCTTTGTTCCATTTTTAAAAGTCATAACAACAGTTTTATCACTGTTAACTGCAATATGCAAGTAGCTGGTTGGGTACATAATGAAGGCCTGTCTTTGAATATGAGAATACAACAGTATTATCAGCAAATTACCGAAGAAATATGTGTAATTCGTCAAGTGTAACTGTATCGAACGTACCATTAGCTAAAGCATCATTCATGCATTAATAAATAGAATAAACAGTAAGGGAGATCTCCCTGTATTACCCCAATATAACTATCAACACATTCACTTAGTGTACCGTTTACACTGTCGTACGTAGCTCTTAACATATTTACCATTTTAGTCGAAATACCATACTCAATCAATTTTAGCCATATGCCATCTCTGTACACTAAATCAAATGCCTTCGAAAATCCACAAAAAAAGCAATGAAGGTTCTTCTTTTCCGTCTTTAATATTCTGTTAATTTAAGTTTGCAAAACAAATACACAATCGACTGTGCTTTTCTTATTCCTAAAGCCAAAGTGAAAGTCCGATAAAAAGTTATTACTCTCAGCCCATTTTTTTAATCTGCAGTCTAATATAGATGAAAAAATCTTGGAAAATATACTAGTCAACATAATACCGCGATCATTATTAACATCTTTGAGGTTACCCTTTTTAGGCACAGGTACAATAATACCTTTAGTCCACATATCAGGATACATGCATTTATCAACCATAAAGTTAAACAGTTTACATAGTATTGGTGATAAAATATTGATACCATCCATAAACATTTCTGGGATAAGACAATTAACCCCTCAGCTTTTTCGCCGCTTACGTGATACCACACAGAAGGATTCGTTAGATCCTCACACTTCTTATTTCAATTAGGTTGACCAATTAAACAGAACAGAACATACTTTTATTGACTTGTACATTAAGTAAATCATCATAACATATATACAACAATAACAAAATACATATTGAAATCACTTTAATTTAACATACAAAGTATATAATAAATATACAGACAAATGTCAGCTCTAAAGAGGATGAACTATAAAGAGTTCAAACATGCGTTATAGATATTCTATGTGACATCGCACATTTGAGATATGTAGCCAATTTAAAAAGAATCATTTTGTTTTCAGTTTGCAATAATTTGATGAATTTAAACATACTTGGTCTATTACGTTAATAGTATGCTATGTATTTTCTCCTTATATCGGAGTAACATGGACATTTTAAAATGAAATGAAACTCATCTTCAATATCTTCAGTATTACAACAGACCTGATAACGAATGGACATTTTGGATAAGGTTCATATGTCTTGTCAGTCTGATACGGTGGTTAAGACTTGGCGAGAGTGGACTGGTATTGCGATTTTGAGGGCAAGGTGTAATGGAAATGAATTGGATTTTATAGTCGTACCGACAACTAAGGACTCATATGGCGACTTTCCAGCTTCCATTAGTGGAGGATGACCCCAGGTGCCCCTCCGGGCAATTTTCTGCACGGGCGGGCACCTGGGCAGAACCACCGACCTTCCGCAATTCAGCTGGATAGCATCCTCACATAGGATCATTAGGGGTCGAACCTACAGCGGCGAGGGAAATAATTGCAGATGTAGGTGTAACCATGGCCTATATCTACTGAACAGAATTCCTAATTACTCACTTTTTGTATCTTAAAGCTACAGAACCTGCATTTAAATCGCTTCCTTCTCTGTAAGCATGTATTTATTTGTAACTTATTTTCACCAGCTCATGGCGAAATCGGGCATATAAGCGATCAAGTTTAACGCAGGACATCGCTTTAAAAATGGAGTAGTCACTTGTAACCCTTGCCTGTCGAGCAAATAATGGGTAGTGCTAACCAGTGTCAGAATAATGTGACTGGTGGGTATCATGTCTACTACGGCGTGGTATTCCAGTGCAGCACTATAATGAAACAATTGAGTTCGCTGCTTCAAGTAGACATATCATCACATCACCCACAAACACACAGATAAAAGTCCAGACTCAATTCTGCGTATAATCTTCAGGTAGGACGCCTGTCTTAGGTGGACGGACTATACTCTTTAGACACACACACACACACACACACACACACACAGGACATCACTAACTTGATAGACATCGAGCAGTGCAAATCGTTTTTCTCCGCAGGTAGACTTATGATTTACAATAGAAAAATGTTTGCCTCTTTCGTGACTCGAACATACTACCTTCTAATTTACAGTCCAACGTGCTTACCGCTAAGCTATGGCGAATTATTGAGAATGTTGTATATTTAGTAATATATATTATGATTCAAAATAACTTAACATCAAGTACTCCATCATTTCGCACATTTAAATAACCATGCGTGGTGTATTACTGTTTATTATCAATTTAACTAAGATTCCGTCTAAAACTTTAGTCTCGATTTTTATTTAGCGGTGTGTGTGTGTGTGTCTGTGTGTGTGTGTGCTATAGTTATTACTTAATGCAAGCCTGCCAAAACATTTTAACACAAAATGCTGAGATTTTTAAAAATTAAGATTTAAAAGTGCGCAAAGAACATTTTTAAATAGAAATTTGATTGCACGACTTGATTTTGGAATTTATTCTTTTTAAAGCGCAAATTTAAATTATTTATGCAATTAATACAAGTTGGTGCATTGTTTGATAGTTATAGAAAATAATAGATTAGCATACTTCGACTTGCACGAAAACAGTTTGTTTTAGGGAGGACTGTGTAATTCGATTACAAAGACTTGGTTAACTTTCTACCACAACTGTTTTTTCATGAAAGTACACTTACTTTTCTACAAAGTACGTGCTAAATGCAAATACAGAGTCTTCATGAGTCTTAAATAAATTATAATCATCGTACACGGCAGCAGCTGTTATAGTGATGCCACACACAAGGAGTTGCTAGTTCCTCACACTTGCTATTTCAATTAGCTAGACCAATTAAAAAGCTCACGGTTATATTGCTGCTATTGCATATGTCGTTTTGTCGCTGAAGGAACTAATTATGTCCTTAGGTGTTAAATGATATTCATTACACGGATGACCCCTATTGATTCAACAATTGTAAATACTCCTCTAACTAGGGAGTGTAACAGGACCAATTTGAGAAATAGCTGATCAACTGTGAAAATATAACTGTTAAATCATCAACATTTTGTTTTGATGGAAAATCCGGAGAGTGTTAAATCCGGAGATCCGGAGAGCGACTGAAAAAATCCGGATTTTATCCTGAGATTTGGCGCCTGCGTAATGACTATTTAGAGAACTGCTACTACATACCAACAAGATTCCGTGGTGTAGTGGTAAAACCGTCATGTTACAAATAAAACTGCAAGGTCCCTAGGTTCAAATCTCGTTGTGTACGAAGGCCAGACAAATTGTGGTATTTTACGCATCGATTTCTGGCTTACATACCAACTTTTTGGCCATTCGTCAAACTGAGAATACGTCACCCGTGACTTTTTCATATTCACGAGTTAATATCAGTTTGTGTATAGCGTCTGTAGCTTTAACTACTTTTTTATTTTAAATATATATTAGAATATTTGTGTGATAAGTATTTTGTTTTGACCCATATTTTGTAAAACATTCATTTTCTGTTTAAAATTGTTACATCTTTTGAGAGTTGCCCTCCCTTTAAATGAAAACATGAAATGTGCAGATAAAACACATAACATGAATCGTAGTCCGTTTAAAGATATACACTCCTTGAAATTAATATGAAATATATATTAAAAACAAAACAAATAAAAAATGACTCATTTATTGCGGATTCTCCGTTTATAAAAAAAATGAAACATGGATAATCCTAAATTACCTCCCTTTTAATTGAATATCGTTTGAAATTCAAGTAACTGTAATTCAGCGTTAACATAACATATTTCGAAAATGTCTTTTGCAAAAGCATTTGTAGTGGTAATGTTAGTAAAACACGATGTCAAAATAATTTTAGCTGCCAAATTTTAAAATTAGACATCAGAGCTGACGATTTACACATGTTATTTTGGTATCTCTTATCAAGCGCGAAATACACAAAACAATGAGAATCTTATTGACATATTCTTAGGTGGGTACTTAATTTTGACTAGCATATTTTTGAGATCGTTTCGTTAATATAATAACATGCATGCATGTATGCTATTATTATAATAATAGAAATAAATTGATGAACATTCCTTTATATATTTTATATCAGACTTATATTGATAATCGCTATTAGTAACCTAAGCTAAACTATTCACTACTACTCTCGGTAATCCCCGTACAACGCACCTGCTATTTCCGTGGTATTTCGGAATGTACGGTACGGCTTTTACCCACAACCGATTAAAACTTCACACATACAGGTTACATTGCACCATTGATTTATATAGGACGAATGTATATAGAGAGATAAAAAAACGCGCATTTTTCTCCGTAGAAATTTTTAAAACACATATCAATCAAACGATCGAGCGTCCGCCAATATAAAAGATAGATTTATCCCATTTATACTTTCGCTGTACTGTCTATGTCAATTATAATTAAATATCACAAACAAACACTAATCAATGTTCACAATACACCATTTGGCTGAATTATAGGTAATAATAACAAAAAGCAATCAAACGTATTCAATTTGTATCACTAGTGAGGCAGGGAAACGGTTTTTATTAGGCACTATTTGACTATACTCCACGGAAGCACAAACGCAATGGTGCAATGTAACCTACATCATCAGCCAGGTTCTATAGGTATGAAAGCACTAATTATTTTCCCCATAGACACCAATGTTAAAGTGTCACATATTAATGATTTGCTGCAAATTCAACTCAAGTATAGATAATGCAGCAGTGTAATGTTCATATAGAAAACTATTTTTCCACTTGAAAAATAACCAGAAAACGTGGGGTCACAAGACATGTAAGAAAGTTCTTGTTTGTTTACTAAACAGGTCAAGGGTACAGCTGTTTTTATTGATCGACTGTTTTCATTGCTCACAAAGTGTAAGCATAGAGTCGAAATTTCGAAAATGTTCATCAGTGATCCAGTAAAACCTATTAATTCGCTTCTTATACATATAACCACAAAATCGAATAGAAATGGGCAGTTTTCCCCTACTTATAATGCCCATTTCCATCAGAATTGAATTGAAGTGGGGTTTTAAGGCGCACCAACACATTACATGTTATATGGCGCCTAACAGGCATGAACACGCCAGGCTCATCTTCCATGTACATCGAGATAAAATATGGAAAATGGACCTAGAACCTTCTCACCCTGAACTGCAGAGCTGCTGCAAATTCTATCTATATTCGTCTACACCTCGGAGGTTTACATGTAATTGGTGGTGGTAAACCTATAACTCATGCCTTATTTTAACAAAAGTTTGACCACTTTTATATTAGAAAATTTGGTGACATTTGTATCTCCGAAATTACTTTATATAATGGATTGAAACTTCACACATGTATTCGGCGAGTTATGTTTAGAAATATTGAAGAAGAATATCAAATATTACTATTAGAACCATGTTAAATACACATAATCCGCCGCGAAAGATATTGCTACTATTTGATGTTCTTCTTCAACATTTCTAAACATAACTAGATGTAATCTTTATACTCTGCTGGATATGCAACAAAAATAGGTCAAATTGTGGGAAAGGTGTAAAAAGCACCAAACGATGACCAATTCAACTTAAGGATATGTGCTTTCAAAAAATGCCAGGAGACAAGCATGAGAGGCCCTTTAACCCATAATTATGAGGCCCCAATGAGGGGCCCTCTATTAAATTAAAAAATATACTAAAATTATTAAAATAATAATATTGTTTTATACAATCAATTGATTCAAAATATTTTGATTGATTTATGCATAAAAAGTATTAACCTAATTTTCTAAATAAAAAAAATCATAAACATGCACTTCTGTTAATGTAATAGAGGCCCACAGAGGGTATTTTGGTAAATTTTATACTAAAACTGAATGTATGTTAAAAAAAATGTTCTCTTCGTGAATTATGTGCATGACATTTAAGTATTACGTAACCATGACACTGCTTATGCAATTTTAAGTCTTTATTCTAAATAAGAACATGTATTATCTAGTAGTTGAGGCCCTAATAAGGGCATTTAAAATGTTTAAAAATTGTCAAAAAAATAGTTTTTTATAACCTTGTAACAAAGAATGATCTTCAATTCCTATTACCTTTAATTTACAATGATTTTCAAATATCTATAAAAAATGTCATTTTCAAACAAACATAAATTAAATGAGGCCCTTTAAAGTTGTTTTTTTGTAATATTTTTTCGAGCAATTAAACTATTTTCAGACACAACATGTCTCTTTATTTTCACACATAAAAATAAGAAAATTAAACAAAGAGAAACAACACATTAAAGAAATTATAACATTTATTACAGTAGTATTACATTAAGTGAGGCCCCTCTTGGGTATATATTTGTACGAACATAAAAGACAGATCACATATTCATGAATTTGTAATTATATTGAAAGTTCTATGCACTTATATACACATTGAACACATACCTAATTCAAAACTGAACATCAAATTACATTGTGCAGCAAGTTTTTTGTACAAACAATTCCTAAAAGAGAAATAGTATCAATAAACTTCCAATATTCAATCATTGCGAAGGCCTGACTATATAGGAATATTTGGGGGGGTTTCAGTGTGAGATCGAAATTTATTTCATCGAGTGATCTTCGAAAATGGCTTTCTCAAGATTGGCCAACAAAAAAACAAATGTTCTTTTTATTTTATGCTTTAGTCATGTTTTACAGCGTTTTAATAGCTGATCTGATACGTGTAGCCCAATCTTTACAGACAATTTACTTTAACTCAATAAATACTACGCAAGTGAAATAGTGCACAAGATTTTAAGTAATTAAAAATTGATTATGTTCAAAATATCAGTTTTTTCCAACAATACACGCAAACAAATGAGTCTCAATTGTAAAAAAGTAGTCCCAAAAACCAGTGAGATAACACATTGGTATTCTACTGTTTTCAAACAGTGAGATACCAATTTTATCTGACTGTCGTTGCAAAGCATAAAATAAAAACTATTATTGGTTATCCAGTTTCATGTGAAAAATGTCAAATTAGCCTTAATTGTACATAACACGTAACTGAACTTTTAACGCTTATTTTCTCTTTCGCACTGCCCACTGCACATGCATTGCTGAGTACATGGGAGGTTTGCCTTGTTGCACTTGCAATGTCTACGGCAAGTTGTTGTACTTTGCGTTTGACTAGTTCTTGACAACCTTTTGAAGTCTCAGGGAGAGTACTCCAGAACGGAATCCAGTTACCAGATTCTTTAGCCCACACCCACTCAGTGGTCGATGGCAGTACAGCCATCCTAAGGAGCATTTTATCCAAATATGACCGCTCTGGTAGACAGCTCGCAGTATATGCTGGACAAGCGCACTCTGTGATCATCAATTTGTCTATTTCCTTATGAAAACATGTTTCCTCTCAGTGTTGACAGTTTCAAAAGCCGATGTTCTGGATTACATGAGAGTAACAAATCTCTCGATCATATCAGTATCCTCATCAGTGACTTGCTCAGGGGCTGAAGATAAACGCTTGAAGAGCCAATGTATATATTTCTGGCATAGGTTTCCACATATTAAACGCACTATTTTTACCAATGCCATTAAATGACAAAACCGTATCACAACCTGAGATTGCAAGAAACAGTAGAAGTCCCCAAGAGGCATTGGGGCCAAGACGCTCAGAAATCATATGTGCTGGTATGTATTGAAAATTCTTGATATGACCAAATGCATTCCAAAGGCAACAATCAGAAGTAGCAAATGAACTGGCAATGGCAATGGCTAATGCTACAATGTCAGTAATAGTGGCATATAAAAGTATGTTTTTGCAATCGCTATTGAAAGCATGCGCTGTGTGGATCATCATACTGTAATCTGCCTCCTTGAGGTTACATCCATTTCGACGTTTCGTTGCAAACCTTCTCGCCTCTCAACGCTGCCGGTTCGAATCCCACTGGTAGACTTATGAGAAAGTGTCGATTCTTACGGTTTTCGGGAGGTCTACTGTACTGCTTCTACCCAGGAAGAGTGTGTGGTCTGCCTTCACTACAAACAAATCGACCGTCAAAT